>CM023451.1:36209748-36270183 GCA_013339765.2 Haemaphysalis longicornis
TTTATTTCCTGCTGTGCGATGAGCGTGTAGAGGCCGCTGCTTGGTACGTAGTATTATTAAGTCCTGCCTTACGTAGTATTAGACTGTTGAGTCTTCATAGGAGCATCTAAAAAATACTGCAGGGAAGCCTACGCATTTTGAATACTTATCGAGAAGCTCTGATCATTGATCCTCGCGAATAAGCAGAAAGGACGAGTTACACAAAATCTTCTGACCGATACTCTGAGAAAGTTGTTCTATCTCTTCGTGTGTTGCAAACTTGTGGGGGATACAGCTTAGAATTATTCAGATGCGTCAGAAGCTGGCAAAATAACTGAGTCGCTAGAAATACGCTTTTTAATGCACTACAGCAACGAAGCGGGCGATTTCTAGCCCAGGCACTGTTGCCCCTCACAAGCGGAGTGTAGCAGACGACAGCGGCGCGAATCCCTAAGCCGACGTCAGAGCCAGGGGGCGCCACTCAAAGATCTCACCGCCAATTCCAGCCACAAAGAAGGTGTTTTTATCAAAGATGATGCAACAAATACGAAAGCACTTTCAAATTTCATGCTTCAGTTAGGTATTGTGAGCAGTAGGAGTGTAATATATGCAAACACACTAAGAGCACAACCATCAGCGTGTGAATAGCACACGTTAACATTCAAGTAATTTATTTATTTACTGATACTGCAATCCCACATTGGGATTTTGGCAGGAGGGTACGAATGATGAGAAGATCACAAAAAGGCAGACAACATAGGTACACAAGAAAAACAGAATGGACATAATAATGCCAGCACTAAGCTAAAGACAATGTGAGCAAGGTAAGTGAAGGCTGCTGTACTTGGGCATTAGTAAGTTTGTTCCATTCAATAGCGGTCTGCGGAAAGAAGGAGTATTTAAACGTATTAGTATTGCGTGAACAAAAAGGAGTAACTGTGTTTTGATGGCACTGCCTAGTGGCATACCTGAGAGAAAATGTTATGTTTGCCGTTATTCAAACAAGACTAGATGCCCGCTGCAATCTCCCAGCAATGTTTTTTGGTGGTGACTTTCGTTGGCGGCCATCAATCACGCAAACAACACTCCATGATGTCACAGAGAAGTCGCCCGGAGGTGGCTAAGACATCACCGCAGCTTCATATGTTTTCTTCAATACCTTATTTCTTTTCAATTTGCATTAAGTGGCATCATTGTTATCAGGACAATAGTCTTTTTAAGGAACCAAACTTGTATTTTGTCATCATGGACCCTTTAAAGCTTAGACAGAGAGGCAGTGAGTACAGGCTGCTACATGTCTGATGTATAGATGTGAAGTGGCGGCCAGGTTGCGGGGAAAACCTGAGGTGTGGACTGTGCAAAGATCATTCACCCACTGCCAAAGCCTTGGTGGACCCACAACTTGTGCTAGAGCTTGTTCCCATGTGGCTTATTTGTGTGGCATGCCGTGTAGACGCTGGTGTCGATGCACTCGGTTTGGCTATGTACTGTCATCCATCGCTTCCTCTTGGAACAGTGACATGTTTGACTGCAGAGCATCTGATGGGTGCAAACCAAGGCTTCCTTGTTTTGCGTCATATTCAGGTCATTTCAGTCCTCAAATCACTGCTAAGTCAAAGTGAACGCTTTGAAATAAACAGCTGGGACGTGGCTTATCATCTCTAACAAGTATATCCTCGGGCTGCCGCAATGTGTAGTTCACACGACACTGTATAAGAACATACCATTCTTGTGCAAATGGCTATAGGTTATGGTCCTGCCAAAGTAGCACTAGCATCCTGCAACACAGTACCGTATTTTCTCGTGTATAAGTCGTCGCAGTCTTTTTCTGAAATTTTCGTTGGTGCGTCTTATCCACCGGTGCGACTTATGTATGGAATAAATTTGGTACGTGGCGGCCGCGCGTTGTCCGCACCCGAAAAGGTGTTTGTGTGCTACGTAATGTCAGCCCACGTTAAGAGACACAGCTCTATGGTTTAAATTAATGAATTTTGTCAGCAAGTCGGAGGAAGAAGGCTTCGGTGGTTTTGCCTAAACACCATATGTAAATACATGCCATCTGTGTGTATCAATAAACCATTTTTGAGAGGTTTGTTGTCTAGACTTTGGGCGGTACATGCACATGTCTAGCACTGCTTACCGGGGGATGCGTTCAGAGGCAGCAGCCGCCGCAACCATGTACTTTCGCCGAACTTTCTAACGAACTGATCCTCTACGAGTTTACCTGATTAACAAGTGCGTTTTGTACACTGGTGAGTCTTATTCACCGAGCGACTTATATACGTTTTTTTTTTTCGGAAAAACTGCTGTTTTGAGGGGGGTGCAACTTACACAGAAGTGCAACTTATAGACCAGAAAATACACTACATGCTCCTCATTTGTGTACATATGTGCAAAGTATGTCTGGGTGGGCATTTGGCACCACTGCTATTCAGAGAAGTAAACCTCTTCAAAACCACAAATTGATCCCTCACATTGTCCATGGTTATGAACAGTGTTATCGGTAAGTTTTTAAAGAAATCCTGCGAAATTTTTAAAAATTAGTCTCTCTCATACACTTCAGGCTCGTTAAAAGGACACAATAACTGTTCCTTTAATTGAAAGATGATTCATTCCACAATTGTCTTGGCTTTTGTTTGACGACCAGCGATGCTGTTTGCCAAGAACGAAGAAATAAACAATTAAAGCGGGCATTTCTCTGCCACTTCCCTTCCATTATTTTTGCGACATCATTAAGTGTCCCGAGTAAGCTGGGGGAGGGGGGGGGCTATTTTCATTTTTACTCAATCGTAACCCTCTTCCTGAGTGCCTGTTCTCATTAGCTCTGCCTGTCGCCGCAAATACTACAAGCCAATCAGAGATGGGTTATTTCTGGCTGCCTTTTTTCCACAATGGTGACAAGGCAAAGTTGGACATCAAATCTTGCTGCTTGTAGGAGGATCGTGATGGCCCTGGTGACACTCTCCAAAGACGTACCATGGGCAGGTGGGGAAATTTATGCATAATTGCTACAGTCTAAATCGGCTTCCTCGCTTCACGCCGATTGCACTAATAATCTTTGGTTATGCAAGCTGCCCAGCTTTTTATCCCTACCGTCCCACTGGCGAGGAGCACAGCATACTTATTGTACCAGAGGACCACAGAAACACTGTGCAATGCTTCTGTCACTCTGTAACCACATGGCACAGCAGCATGGAACAGCCTGACAACTGTTCAGATTAAAGAGTTTCCCACCTGGGTGCCTATTCATTGCACAGTACACGTAGCTGGCTACACGGCACCTGGCACAGTGTTAAGGGAGGCTAAATAAAAAATGTACAGCCATGAGCAAAAGTTTACGGGCCTGAAAAGTGGCAATTTTAAGTAATTTCTCTTCCGGTAGCAGCCCGGCAAACTGCCAGGTGCATTCGAGATGTGGTATAGTTAATGAAATGAAAAATACCGCACATAGTACCACAGGCTGCTGTGTGGCAGAGAACTAACCCAAATTGCTGTTTTCCTGGTCCGTACACTTTTGTTCTTGGGTGTACACAACAAATCCATGTAGTAGGAGGGGGAGGAGGTGTCCATGGCTTGTGGCTCAACCCCACTGAAAGTTCCACGTGTGTTTCATGCTGCAGTGCAGTAATAATGGCTCGTAGACTGTGCAGTAAGCAAACCGACACCTGTGTTTCACAGCAACTTTCGGTTGACAGTTGAACCTTTCAGTTACAAGTTCGTCCTATGTATTTACAACGAGGTACTCGACAGACAATTCCTTCGAAGGTCTTTGGAATTCGGCCTTTGAGACAACCGTGTAGCACAGGTATAAGGCCCTTTCAGGCACTGGCAGAGCCCACCTCTAACAATTAGCTTGCTGCAGACAGCTTCAGATCCTATGCCGCCTCACACAGCACACAAATCTTGCTGAGATAAGTACAACAGAGAAAATTTCCTTTTGTGTACCACGGCAGAGCTATGTCTGAGTGCAGAGGCACCAAGGTGGCCACAGGGGCTTCAGCAAGCCTTGAAGCCTGCAAGGAGAGTGTTTCCTCAGAGGCTGCGCAATTATAAGGCAGACTGGGAACCCCTTGATCACTGCCTTGCTCTAGCAGTCCACCTGTCACTACGTCCTCCTCTGAGGTTGACCTGGCACCTAGTGTTGTGTCGCCATACAAATCAACAGTGCTAAAAAATGCTGACAGACAATTTTACCAACTGATATGGCTATAAAAACAGCACCAGCTGATCCACATATCCAGTGGCCTGCATGATTGCAGCAGCTGCAGCTTAAGATTGTCCTCAGAGTCAAAGATGATTGTATAACAGACAGGAATGATGGCCCAAAACATAAGATTCAGAGCTACCCCTAGAAACATGCTCTTCTGCCAATTTGTACTCAGCCAGCTAGGCACTGAGATGGTCTTTCTAGACAACTCAGCAGTATTTTTTCACTTGCACGGATGCTTTAAAAAACGTGAAGAAGACTTTGGGCTCACCATTATGGAGCTGCTGGACGGACACAGAGGTTGAGGTGCCACTTCTGCGCTGCCACTTTGGGATAAGGCAGGCCACAGCAACGCACCCCTCCGAGTGTGCGCTCATCAAGCTGCGAGAAAAAAAGGGGCATTAACAGCCTACAAATCCGAAAAACCGCAAAGGTCCACTTGCAGCAGGCCTCCACTGCGACCCTGAGCCGAAGCATTAAAAAAAGAAAATCGAACTGTGCATACCATGCCACCGTGCACTGGCAAAGCTGTTTGTGGATTCGATCACCGCGTACCCACCAGCTGGTTTGAACCAAGCAGGCCTTTCAGTCTGTGAACAATTGCATTGATCACAAGTGCTTTTTTCAATCCGCCTCTTTCACAACGCTACTGCGCATGCGCATGGCCCTGGCGGAGGAGGCCGTAAACAGTCTGGCAGGGGTCGGCCGGTCTGCTTCGCGGTGATTCCACTGCCGTCTGCGGATGTAACTGAGCCCGTGTAGTGAAAGCATGCGGCCGGGTTCGGCGCCCATCGAGAAAACAAAATGCAGTACGTTTTACAAATGCAATTCTCGTCCAAACCATAACATGAAGGGTGAAATTTTTGTTTCTATCGACACACGCCAACCCCGAAACGAAAGTGAACAAATAGGAGCTCTCCGCTACGGCACCACGCATGAACGCCCCATTCTGCGTCCTGTCCCAGTCGCACCAGGCATTCACACCGTCGGTGACGATAACCCGCTGGCACGCCAAATCCAGAGATCGCCTTGTCGTATTGATTGATTGTAGGGTTTAACGCGCCGACGCAACGCAGGCGATGAGGCGCGTAGTGGAGGGCTCCGGATTAATTTTGACCACCTGGGGATCTTTATCGTGCGCCGAAATCTCGTACACACGGGCCTTGTCGTATTACTCTGGCGACAATACCAACACACCAGCCGACCGAAAGTTCCCGTAGTACGACAGGCTCGTTTGACCAAGGCGGCCAGTAGACCTGATCATTAGCGCACCCAGGATTTTTGTCTAGGGGGGTTTGAAATTTTCACAATAAATATAAAATATAATATATAAATGTAAAAAGAAGAAATATAAAGACAAATGTAAGTAATACAAAAAATACAAAATAAATAACCACAAAGAATAAAATATTACATCTATAAAGAGCAGCCGAGTTATTATTATTTTTTACGCGAAAAAATTACGCAATAAATCAGCCGCTATAACCTATACAATTCGCCTGCAGAAGGAATATAATAATGGATGCACCTTCACATAAAAAAGAAGATACGCGAAGCCTTTTGCCATTGCCCGAAGCCCCGGACTTAAGTTTGGAAGTAGAATGGGAAGGAAGGGATGACGGGAGAAGAGGTTGGGGAGGAAATACAATTAATGCCTTCTTCACTGGTGAAGTAAACCCAAGAGTAAAGCACAAAATCTGTTCGTATAGGCTGGCACAATTTGCACTGAACAGTAAATTAACACATATTTCTGAAAGCCTATTCAACAAAACATCATTGTTATCCGTGATCACAGGTTTTTGTAACTGCGGACGAAGCGTTGCTGTCTTCCTCACTATAATGTTACAAACTCAGGCGATATATATAAAGGAAAACCGGATATTTTTTTTATTCAACGGGAGAGGGAGTGCTCGTACAGTGCCTAGTATTGAAGGAAAAACAGTTGTTTAAGCTTTCAAATGAAAGGGGCACTGACACAAAATTTTGCATGTTTTTTTTTGTTGCGATAAGTAGCTAGTGACCTACTTATAACCTGTAGAAACTCATTTGCTTCAGCGTGCGACGGTTGTTTAATTAGAGGCATTTTCAATGCGGCCAGTCGCAGTTTCGGTTTCAGCGAGTGCCGCGAAACGATGGATTTTGTGGATTTTGTGTGAACAAAGCTGACCACGTGACCGTCGGAGGGATATCACAGAGCAGAGCCGCCGTAGCACTGTCGAATCCGCATCGACGGCAGTTTCTGCGAATGCCCCCACGTACTGATCTCGTGAGGCGCTTAATTAAAAAGCGACCGTGGATGTGACGCAGGCGCTGCGAGTGCAAATGCTACCGCGGCTAAAGAACGACGCGCGACGCTCGAGACAGTGGGTGGCAAGACGCGCGCTGGGAGCAGCCGGCCGGTCTGCCTACAGGTCCGCCTACAGATGTGTTCGGCTCAGCACTGCGGCGGATATTCGAGTGCCGCTCTCGTAAGCGGTGCAGATGACAATTTTAATGCAACCCGCCATCGCATAATTAACTCCTTTCTCATGTAAGCCACCATGGTCGGGACTTGGGGACAATTTCGTGCAGCGGTATGAAGCTATCACTCGAGCTACTTGCGCCGGCCTGGGCCACTTCGCGGCCGTGGCCGCCGCCTGCACAGCGACCGTGCGGCTAGCTCAGTGAGCTTTTCGTGCCTCCGGCGCGTTTTCGCATCCAATGGTAATAAACAGTAATAGAAACAGAGTGCCTGGAATCGCTGTAGAACTTTGGTCGCGGCCAGCTGCCCGATTAGCTGACGAAATCACGGCGCCTCCGCCGCCAACGATCGGGTCGTTCGTTCTCGAGAGCAGAAGCTCCGCCCTCCGGCCCTCCGATTGGAGCGGCGAGCCGGGCGAGCCAGCTAAAAACGCCGGTAGTGCGGAAGCGGCAAACACAAACTCGTGACGTGTTTGGATGTTGTTTATTTACAATTGCGCTGGTCCTCTGCTGGCTGATCGGTTGCGTTTCGCACACTTCAAAATTGATTTTAAATATGTTCTAGGCTGTATTCGCCGCTGATATTTTGCAGATGATGTATATGTGTTCCCACCAATCTATCTCCGAAGTTATCTCGCCTTCAAAATTTTGTGTCAGTGCCCCTTTAAGTAAAACAACTTCGATCTGATCTTGTTATATTTGATTTGAGGCCAGAAGGCAAGCTCGACAATACTGAGTCCCAACCTATGTGAAATTTCAGCGTCTTTTTTTTCTAGAAGGCGACGAATGATTCAAATCTCGTGATAGAAGTTCCACACAGAAGTTCAAAAAGTGGTATAATCTGGCCCTACAAAAATTGTGCGGCTATTTCCGGTTTAGCATGGGCTATGAGGCGTGCCGTAGGGGGGAGGGGGGCTACGGAATCATTTAAAACCCACAGGGATTCTTAAGCATTCAGAAATTCTCTGTCCCGGGACACTTTTTGTGTCACTAAAATTTTTTATCATTCGTTTTCTTAAACTACTTCAAGTTATACGATAGTTGGTCCGCACTGTCTTAAAAGCACAATCCTAAAAGCTCGTGCTCTAGTTTTATTTTTTTAATGCCGGTCATACAATATTCTTCTTCCAGATTTAACTGCGAATGTCCAATAACAAAAGCTTCCCAGACAACACACTGCGCTCAGTGAACTTCGGTTTCGGTTTGGAGGGAGAGGCGTGCGGAGGGGGTTGGATCAACGGACATCTAGGGGGGGGAAGGGGGGGGGGGTTACAACTTCCAAAACACCCCCCGTGGGTGCGCCACTGGACCTGATTAGATTCGAGCCGCAACAAATTTGCCTCTAGTATTTTGTTAGTTCGTACAGCGTAATAAACTTCGTAAGGTCAACGAAGCGAATGTACCTTCACACTATGTATGCGATCCGCAATATGTCGTGACTAGCGACGCTTCGCTGACTTCGCTTAACCGAAGCTCCATATGCGTACACGTCTGGCACGCGTGTAGAAAATGTAAGGCATGCTAAGTCCAGAAGAAGGGTTACTCAACATCGTCTAGGAAACGGAGAATCAAAATCAACCAATGTTTCTGTCGTAAAGTGCGAAACAGAAGTACGAAGAGCACATTGTTTTTCGACTGGTGGACTCACAATCTGCTTGCGAGCTAAAATTTGCTATCGTATTTCCTGGCTTAAAAGTAACGTAGAGTAACAGACGCTTAGTGGACAAGTGCTATTCAAAGAATGATGATCAGTTTCTGTGCGAGCAATGCTATAAAAAAATCTTTTTCAGACAGGTGCAAAAATATAACCTAAACCTCAGCTTTGTGTTCGCAGCATTCGAGAACGATCGCTTGCTGCGCCGTGGCCGAGTAGTCTAGAGCATCAGAAACACCGGCCTGCTCGAATGTGGTGGTTCGAATCCTCTTCGGGATATCTTTTTTTTTTGTCCTGACATGCTTGCGGAAAGTGATGTATTTTTTCTCATTGTAATCTGCATACAGCCTTCCACTGCTGGGAAATGTATTATCCAAATGACGAGCTTGCGATTTCAGTAGAAATGTAGTTCCGTGCACCACTTTTTTCGCCCGTGATATTGCCGATGTTTAAAAGGAATGAACCAATACTAAATTTTCAAACTGACAGTTCTTCTAAAGAAGAAAATGTAATCGTGCGACTATGATGACAAGTGCTCTTACGAATAAAAAAGCAATTTTCTGAGATACGTCGGGACTTCGGTTGATTTGGACTTCGCTTTCTTCGGTCAAAACACTTACAAAAGTAATCTGCACATGCATTTTGCTCGTTATGATAAGAAACAGAAATAAAAAAGAACGGCGGAATTGAACAAATCTGCAGCCACGTATAGTATTTTGCATCGCTGATATCCACATACCAACTTCAAGCAATGATTTGTATAAAGGCCACATTAAGGGCCTGCGTTTATGCTGCTGTCTTACAGATACCCATGCCCCCCTCCCATCTCTTTTAAGCGCTAGAAAAAAAGATGCCGTAATAAAATCGCTTCCTCAGCCTCAGATAGCCACCCTCCGGTACTGACACTTGCGGAACTGCTGCAAATAGAAACGAGCGTCGCACGCTTGTTCGGATGTTTCCCACGTTGAAAAGGTACGTATTCCAGCATAGTTATTCTTTCTGCAGCTTTAGGTTGGCAATACAATTCACGTTAAACAAATAAACACCAGAAACGCAGCCCTGATTTTCCTTCCGCTGCAGTGGCAGCCCACTTGCACCCCTGCCATATCGCTTCTCGGCGGCGCCACCAGAGGCCGCCACAGCGCAATGAAAAAGGCGGATTAAGCTACGCCTGACCTGAGGCCCTACTTGATCAAAATTATGTTTGTCTGAAATATATTTTCGGCTAGAAATTTATTTCTGGTGCATATCACAATGGATACATATGGGGCATATGTGCTTGTGAAAGTGATGCCCATGTAGTAATTTAGCCTGTGCAATCCTAAAGTGCATTTTTCCATCGGAATATACTGTTGGCACACACGCCTTTAGTTTCCTCCAGCCAACTGCCCTGTGCAGCTCAAAACCGGGGTCTAAGAAGTACGTGTTAACCCTTGAGCCAGAACGCTTCCCATTGAAGAGTTTGAAAAACCTTTGTCACAGGCTTACCACATGACATTTTAGAAGTCAAACTATTCCACTGACATATCCCCAATTAGCCTTGCATGTCGACATGTCGTTCACGCTAAACCCAGAATAGGAACCGTGCCGCGTTGCCGCAGTCAGCCTTTTCTTTTTCTGATTTTGGGGGCGCGGAGTGATTATGAATCTTGTGCGGATGAATCTTATTGCTTCAAGTGCACGTACTTGCTCGATTTCACGTTTAGCGCATCGGATGCGACGCGTCCCCCAAGCGAATTGTCGGGCTTACATGCGATGCGGTATGGTAATGTGACAAATCAAATGTGATACGCTACTGTCGCATCCATGTAAATGCGCTTAATATTTTTGCGCAACACATCGCTTGTGAACTGCGCGCGTTTTCGAGGCGTCCAGTCCTTACAACTCATGTTCTAAAGCCACATCAGTCGCCTCTCGAGGCCTTTCGGGTGCTTAAAGAGTCTGCAAGCACTGCGGCTGCAGTGCTGCAAGTACTGAAGCCTTCCATGCAGCCGCCACCAATTTCGAACTCGCTGTCGCAGCGCGGCGGTCGTTCAGCAGCGTCTCCAAACTACGCGCCATTCGGCTGACTCATCTTGCTCTCCGCGTGCTGTTCGTTTGGGCTAGTTTGGGCTAGAGCCACGGTGCGGCCTCTCTGTAGCATCCACCGTGGTCCCGCGTAATTCGCGCCAACAGCGCCAAATTCTCCCCTAGTGGCACGTGGCATCTGAAAAACGTTTATAGTCACGGCAACGAATGGTGAGGGGAGAAAGAAGGTTGGTGACGTCGCAGGCGCTGCTGACGTCATTTCTCCGCAGCAGCAGGGCCGGGCCCCCGCGCGCCGGCTGCAGCAACCAATGCACGCCCAATTTTCGCGCCTGCTGCCGGTCACTCCCTCATGGGCCACTCGGGAATGGCACCAGGTGCGAAAGTTGGACGAGCGCCGGCCGATACCTCGGAATGGGCGCCGCCCGTCATTTGATATCTGTGTGCAGTAACGTGTTTGATATTTGAACGAAGGAAACATGCAGGTATTGTATGTTTTCAGGTAACGAATTGTTGTCTTTGTTGCACTATTAATTGGAGCGTTACACAAACATTCTTTTTGCTTTTCTTTAATTCAAAATTCCTATGAGGACGTCTTCGATTCGAAGTCATGCAAACACATGTACTACACTCATATTGTGCCTATATACATTTTCTGTACACACTATTGGACTCTACACAAAAATATGAAATATGCAAATTTAGGAATACAATAATGCACAACAGGAAAAAATGTGCTGCACATTTAGGTACACAATAATGGATTTTGAAAGAACAACTTCGAAAGTTTTAGTCACTACACAGATTTTTTTTCGCGCACTCCTCGGAGGGAGAAGAAAAGAGCGTTCAAGTTCCACTCAATGTACGCGTATTTCTTGGGCTCACCTCGAGACAGGAATGTTCCTTAGACGTTCAAAAAATTTGTTTCAGTTCACAGACAATAATCGGGAACCTATAATTAAAAAAAGGGATGCACGGGCATGCTTCAAGGGCTGCCTTTTGGGCCAGTTAACGGAAACTCTAAAAGAAAGCATTGATTCGACCATTAATCTGTGCACACTTCCGAGAAATCATGTTCTCACGAGCAAAATACAGCGAGAAAAAAAAGTGTTGCAACGCAATACCCGCACTATTGACCATTCATTGCTGGATTATAACTACGTACAAAAATAATGCCCAACCGCGTCAATTTCCGAGAACACGAATTGAACGCACCCGTCCTTTCTTTTAATGGCGCTCCAACAGTCTGCTTACCTGGGGGGAGGTGAGGGGAGGCGCTGCAAGCGTATGTTCCGGTGTTCCGGTGCCGTCCAGCCAGTCCGCCGCTTGAGCAGCTCCTGCATGGAGCTGTCAGCCCACGGCCGGCACGGCGCCTTCGAGCTTCCATGAAGAGAAAACACAAGTTTGGTTCATTCAAAAGATTGTCTCGTTAGAATCATACTGACACCACTTTTAACGTAAACTTCGCTCAAATAAGCTACATAATTAGGAAAAACGGGAATGGTCATGCGACCCACCAGCTCATTTCCCGCAACAGAACCTGTGATGTCACATGGGCTAAGCTCTGCGATTGGCGGAGGCTGGCAGAAGCAGACGCAAATTAGGTAGAGCTTACAAACTAGACGAACGAGCGATTTGCGCTTAAATTTAGGGCACATTCTTTACAAAGCAATAGGAATGATGGGACAAACAGTGGAAGTTACGAAAGCACATGTAAACATAGAAGTACTGATGCGTTCTGCTGTTCGTACTGCGCACAGCATGCTTTGGTTTAGCTGCACAGCACTATGGGGCTTGGGGTTGTCTCAGACGACACTGGCCGATTGACGCAAGCAACGGTGTCTTACGTGACCCCATTTGTCGAGCGAGTACTGTTTCAGGGAACGAATATTTTCTCCCAGAACAAAAACAAGCCAGGTTTAAATGCGGGCAAAAACAAACCAAACGCTTGCCACGGTATGGTGGCGCCATCTAGGTTACGGAACGTAAAGAAACGCGGGAACAAACCAACACCGCTGTACAGGGTGGAGACAACCTTTGAACGGTCCCGTGCCGCCGCAATTGGGCCAACGGGCTCAACGCGTTATTCTTTTCGTTTCCCACGAGACCTAGCAACGCGAAACAGACAATATGATTCAAACTTCTTCAGTAAACCGCGTTGCGGCGATAATTTTAGCGCGGTTTTGACACAATGACTTGCTTCGGCGGCGAGCGAGCAACCGAACATGGCGGCGCCAGCGTTACGTGTCTCTACCCTGTACGGCGGATGCGTGAATGAAGGTACTCTAGGCTGCAGAGCTAGCAGAGCGGTCGGTTCCCGTGATGTCACTTGGGACCACGAAAACGCACGATTGAGCGGGAAAATCAAAATTTTAACCTAAATTGTTTAATTTCACAGTGAATAAAGCACCGTTTGTATCCGGACAAGCGCTGGGGGCACTATAAAACACGAAATCTTTCGAATAAAACCAACTTGCATTTTCTCTTCATGGCTCCTTTAAGATACCTATACGAAAGAAAAGGTTTTTACAATGCATCAGCCAGCCCAAGATCGTATGCTCACGGGTGGTTATATAAGTCATTGTGTTAATGTATCCCTGTGAGCAAGTGAGCCGAAACCAAGGTGCAATGTGCGCTCAGGCACATTCCCACTGGCCACGTCGCGCGACGTCGCAAAGCCATGAGCCAGCCGTCGTTTTTCGTCGCTTTGCAAAGGAAGAGCCGATCACTCTCGGACCAAAGTCGCCGGAAACGAAACGTTTTTTTATGTCGGGCATGCCAAACGGTGGCGATCCCCCGCCTGGCAAAAGTTGGCCCAGCCCACCGCTGGGCCGGCAAGCAGCATCCCGTGGCATGCACTTCGGTTCTTTGGCCAGTGGCTTTAGTACACACTTACCAATCGATGGGTAGCGTGGGACTCAGTGTAGAGAAACGTGTTTGAATTAAGTAATCTCCATATATAGCTAGACGGATAGCGGGACGGTAGGCTGACTTGCAGCCTTTTCGTACCTCTATCGGCGAGTAGTAAACACCCATAAAGTTTCATTGTACGAAACTCTATGGTAAACACCGTAAAGTTCGAAGATGCTAGAACTTCTGCGTCTGTGAAAAGAAGCAAACTTTGCGGTCTGGGGTACAAGTGTCGTGGTGCGAAAGCAAACGTGTGTATTTCTCCCTGCAATAATATGTAGAAAAGTGTCTGCTTGAGTTGGTTATTTTCAACTCCTCCCACACCGCAATGTTTTTGGCACCATTCCAGGTTAGTAGGGTGCGTTTCAGAGTGATTTATATTTGTTTTTGTCGCGTTCGTGTAACAACTTTCTTTGACTGCAAATGAAGCACCAAGGAAGTCGTACAGGTCGGGTAACAGCACCGCTAAATGCAGTCGCATTATCTCTCGTCGCAAGTGCGAACACCGCCGCCTCATGCGACACGCGTCGCGTGACGTGCCCAAGTTACTGGGTGAGCACACATTGCACCTTCGTTTCGGCTCGCCTGCTCACAAGGATACATTAACACAACGGCTTATATAACCACCCGCGAGCGTACGATCTTGAGCTGGCTGACACCGTCATAAGAAACTTCTTTTCTTTCGTATAGGTATCTAAGAAGACTGAAGCTGAGGCTGACAGCTCCGTACACGAGCCGCTCAAGCGCCGGACCGGTTGGATGGCACAAGAGTATGCACTTGCAGCGCCGTTGGACGGCACTGCAAGTCCTAGCTAAAGAATTGTAGGACGGCACTCTAGACACTGCGAACTTTAAAACTATGGAACCGCACACCCACTCGCGATAAGATTACAAGGCGGGGGCATGCAGGTTAGATTAAAAGGCAAAGCCGCCAATGCTACTATTTTTCTTTTTCGATGAGCGAAACGCTTGCAATGGCGGCTGCAGACAACGCATGAATTTCAGCTTGGCCTTCCACTGCTCCCTGTGAAAATCGACTGGCATTAAACACCGCGTTTTTACGTCAGACTTTTCGGAGCTCTGAAGCTACGCTTGGCAGCTGTTTCGCCGCAAATATCCGTTTCGGAGCAGGATGGCGCAAGAAAAACAAGAAGCGCGCGTACAGTTGAGCTTGCCTTGTTCGTGAGCAGGTACGGCGTGATGACTTTGGAGGGGTTGAGGAGAGTCACCAAAGGAAACGTTCAATAAAATCGCAAACCGTCCTCGACTTGGGGCCCTAACCAAGCCTCAAACCTGCTGCACGAAACAAAAACAACAAAAAGAAAGCAGATAAGAATCCTGAATTGATGTTCACGCAGTTACTCAGGATAGGCTCCGGAACGATCGCCAGGTGGCGCTGCACTCTCCCCTCCGGGGAGAGTGCGGGGAGACATCGACGAAGGTGGCCTCTTCAGCCTGGGGAGTGACCACAATCGCATCAAGCTGTCACTCTCATCGCCCCACCAAACACATGTGCGACAGCCTCGAAAACCTGCAAAGCGCTATCTGCCGGCACCTGCATACAGAACAGTTGCCAGCGAATTCGAGTGCAGCCCCATCCACGCAAGGAAGGCAACGTACTCGGAGTTTGTCGATGAGCTCAAGAGAATCATGCGCAAGCATGAGGTTCGCACAGGCTCTCGTGGAGGCCCTCAGCGAAAGCGGTGGTGGGACAGGGAAATCAAAGAGGCCCTTGAAAAGCGGCGTGCGGCGAACCGGGCAGACAGGCATGCAGTGAAAAATCTCACAGCCAGTGAATGCCTCCTAGCCTGGGAAGAGTATCTGCGCTGCAAACGAGCAGTGCAACAGCTGGTCCAATGCAAAATCGCAGAAAACGACCAAAGGCAACTGGAGGAGATCACTGCAGCAGGCCGCAGCAGCACCCGGAAGTTTTGGACCTATGTTTCCTCACTCGACCGCAAATCGCCACTGCCAAAGCTCCGAGATGAAATGACGGGTGACACAGTGCTGGATATACGTCGGCACCTCACATCGCATCTTGAGAGAATCTTTGAACATACACCCAACCAAGGTGACGTCCAACACAACGCCAGCCCGGTAGGAGAGTCGCCAAGTGAACAGGACTCGTACATGGCTGACTGCCAATGGGAAGTGACACCGCTGGCCCTCAAACGTGCTCTTGCTCGCATTGGGGCTCACACGGCAAGCGGACTCGATGGCATCCCTGCGGAACTGGTCAAGTGTCTGGGGGAAGTGGCGCAAGCACACCTTGCAGCAATCCTCACCGGCATAATCCACGGCGACCCCATCCCAGAGGCATGGCTACTGGGAAAAGTGTCATTAATACCAAAGAAAGGCGGTGACAGCAGCCTTCTCAGGGATCACAGGCCACTCACAGTCACCAGCGTACTGTATAGGCTTTTTGCCCAAGTGCTTAAGGCCTGGATGAGCGCGTGGGCGGAGCAAAGTGGTCACCTGACGGAGCTGCAAAATGGATTTAGACGGGGTCGTCGGGTGGAGGACAACCTGTTTGTACTCTCCCAGTGCATAGAAATTGCACGGAAAGAATCCCGCGGCCTGGTGACATACTTTCTCGACGTCACTAAGGCATATGACAATGTCCCACACGGCCGTATGCTGCAGCACATGAGCGAGCTGGCTATGCCATCCAAATGGATTGACCTTCTGCGGCGCTTATACACCAGCAACAAGGCAGTGGCATGCTTCGGAGAGGTCCACACAGAGCCAGTGGCAATACACCGGGGACTGAAGCAGGGGTGCCCGCTCTCCCCGCTGCTATACATGCTGTATGTAGCGGGGCTAGAGAAAGCCCTTATTGCGTCGGGACTTGGTTTCACGCTGCCCTATTCTGAAGATGGACTCCCGCAAATGTGGACACTACCGGGGCTGGTCTTCACCGATGACCTTGTCCTGCTCGCTGGAAGTGTGGGTGAGCTACAGGGACTTGTCACCGCCTCGGCTGAGCATCTGTCAACACTGGGACTGGCCTTCAACACGCGCAAGTCAGCGGTCCTGTGCTTCTCCGACCCAGAGGACAAAGCTCGCATTGTGCTGCTGCCTGGCGGTGAAGAGGTTCCACCGATGCACAGCTATTGTTACCTTGGCATCACTTTCAACACCACTGGCGACAAGTATGCTACACACGAGGCTTTACTGAAAGAAAAGTCGAGACGCGCCAGCTGTATCCTGCGCAGACGGTGCTTATGGGGGTGCAACCGATACCTGTTGGTCCGTGACCTGTGGAAGTCGGTGCACGTCCCATGTCTCACCTTTGCGAACGCTGTGGTGTGTGTGTCGGCGCCAACACGGGGGTGGCTCGAGCGTGGTCAGCGAGAGGTGGGCCGCCTTGCCTTGGGCTGCCATGGCCGAGTGGCTGTGGAGGCCATACAGGGTGACTTGGGATGGTCAACGTTTGAGGCTCGCGAGGCCACCAGCAAAATTGCATTCGAAGAGCGACTCCGAGTCATGAACGACGAACGCTGGGCGCGGCGATTGTTCCGCTTCATGGCATTCAAGGGTGTACGCACACAGTGGTGCAACCGCCTCTACAACCTCCATCGAAAATTCGGCTTCACTACCTACCCGACCGAGGTGGGCCCGCCGCACAAGATCACGGAGAAGGTGCGCTCCAGGGTGAAAGAAGAGGAACGCGCTCACTGGCAGACCGCAATGCACCAAAAGTCTACCCTGGAACTGTACCGCAACCACAGGCAAGATATAGGCCGGATGCGTGTCTACGACAACAGCAGCGGCAGCACACTCCTCTTCGAGGCCCGTGCGGGGGCACTGCGCACGCTGCTGTACTGCCGGCACTACGACAGCACACCAGAGGTTCAAGCAGCAAAGTGCAGGGCATGCGGCGACCACGAGGAAAGCATGGAGCACCTGGTGCTGCACTGCCACAAGCTGCGCCCACCCGCCAGAGTCAACGCCGGCAGGCGCTAGGTTCGAGGACGGCGTCGACAGTGCCATGGACGTACACACGACGAAAGAGCGACTGCAACTCTGGCAGCGATCGGTTCGGCTGGGTGCGGCTGTGGTGACGGTGCAGTGAACGCACGAGTGAACCGCAGTGAACTGCAGTGAATGGTGACAGTGCAGTGGACGTACATACGCATGCAGTGTACCATATGCACAAGACTGCAGGAAAACTGCTACCTTTAGTTTTCTCGCTGGTGGGACGGTGCAATGACTTTAGACATTCAGCCGTTTTTTTTTTTCTTTTTATATGTATTTTGTTAACTTTTTCACCTGGCTTGGACATTTCGGTGTCCGCCCGATACAAAGGGTTTCTGGCCACAACGATCATCATCATCATCGGGGGAGTACGCCGGGGCGGCCGCCGCTTCGGCACGTGCTTTTTTCGCTGCGCGCGTGCTGCATTTCTCGCGCTAGGAAGAGGGCTGGGTAAAATTTTCTTTCGACTTATGAAAGCATACACATTATAGCACGTGTCCAGCAAGTTCGGTTTACACGTAGAGTAGCTACTGGGTCCACTTTTGCCGGTGCTTGTCTTGTCGTCTGCTAGAGACGCGTCGTCTGCTACGCGCCAGTCGAACGGCCGAGCGCCCCGGCGGTTTCACGGGATAAAAGCTCCATTCGATTCAGACGCGATTCCCTGCAACGCCTGCAACGAGGAAGACGGCGGCGCAAGAGCGGCCAAGAACATCGCCTTACGAACGGAAGACGGCGAACTCATCCCGCACGTCCCCGGCATCAAGATTCTCGGCATGCACGTGGACGGTGTCCAAACCAACACCACGGCGCTGAGAAACATGATCACGAAAATCGGAATAACGACCCGCTTGGTTAAGCGAGTGTCGTCGAGATACAACGGCATGAACGAGCGAGGGCTCTTGCGCCTTCTGCAGACCTTCGTCGTTAGCCAGGTCGCATACGCAGGAGCCTTCCACCGATGGACGAGATCGGAGGAGGGCAGATCGACGCAGCCATACGCAAAGCGTACAGGAGCGCCCTGGGACTTCTCCCGGGACGAAGACGTCGGCCTTGCTGGATCTGGGAGTGCACAATACACTCTCACACTCTCGGAGATCAGCGAGGCCCAACGCATGTCCCAACTGGGTGCGGCTGAGCTGCACGAGAACGGGCAGGAGCATCCTCGACATGGCTGGCATCAACCCGCCCAAAGGAGGGGAGAACAGCGACACGAGCGACAGAATACCGCTCGGAGACGAGGAGGCGAGGGGACATCATCGTTTTCCCTATGCCGAAGAACGTAGACCCGGAGAGGGACAGGGAAAGGCGCCTAGCAAGGGCGCACCCTGGCCAGGATCTACAGACACGACGACGCGCGCGCCCACGTGGACGTGGCGAAGTACCCGACTACAGCGAACGCTTTCACCCGTAGCGGTGGTCAGATCGTCCACGGGCGAGCTAGCGATCAACGCCGCGTCGGTGAGGGCGAAGACCCCGGCCAAGCCGAGGAAGCGGCGATTGGCCTGGCGCTGGCGACACCCGGCGTCAAGACGATCCTGAGCGATTCAAAGACGGCGATCAGGAATTTTGCAAGGAGTACGGTATGGGAAGGAGCGGAACGAATCGTGAGACTCGGACGGGCCTCGCGGGATCCGCGAGCCCACAGCCCCCCCCGTAACGACCATCAAGTGGTTTCCGGCTCACATGGGCGGCTGGAAAACGTCGAAAACCGCAACGACGACGCAGACGCTGCAGCCCGCGAGCTCTCCATGTGCCGGGCCGGCGAAACGCAAGTCACCGCGGATCCTGACGAAGAAGCAACGAGCGCCGTCCTGACGGACTACGGGGATATCCTCAGAAGACATCGGGAGGCGAGGAGGGAGTACCCGAACCCGCATCGAGACCTCTCTCGAGCGGAGACGGTGCTCCTAAGACACCTGCAAGTGAAGTGTGCTTTGACTCCCGCGTGGGCCAGGCACGCGTGTCCCGAACTTTTCGTGAGTGCTGTGTGCAGTGTATGTGACAGTGAACTCGCGACTCTGTGCCACATCACTAGGTGTGGAAGAACTGCTAACACGGGCGATCCCGCACGGGGCAGGAAGCCGAAGACTGCGTGGCGGGAGCCGGGTGCCAGGAGACCGGCTCCCGAGGGACTAGAGCGTTTGCATTCGCTCGGACAATTACCACCAGCAAAAGTGGGCGATCCAGCAACTCGAGGAGGCTCTGGCAAGACAGAGGAGAACGGGAGACCACACGCCGGACTCACCGGCAGCGGGACCCAAATACCCCTGTCAAGGCACTCCCCTCCCTCGAGTCCAAGGCCCGGTGTGACAAGAGACTTTATTCGAATCACACTAGAGTCGTAGTGCGAGCCCTGCGTGGCCGCTGACTACATCTTGCCGGATCTATAAAGATAAGTTCTTCTCTCTCTCTCTTGCACGGTGCGCTGCACCAAAGCGCTCGATTCGCCGCTGCAGGAATGGTGCCGTGCACCGCGTCGCTCGATTGCTCATGGTGCAGCAGCGTTGCCGCCGCGGTGCAGAGAACCGCTGCACCTGCTACGGAGGAGGTGCAGCGATTCGGTGCCGTGAGCGTTGGGGCGTTGCGGGTTGGCAGGCGGCTACCGGCAGTTGCGGCGACCGCGTGAAAATGTCCGTCGAGCTCGAAGATACGCGGGACGAACTTAGCGTCGCCGCTGATGCGTACGACGCAACCCAGATGGCCGTAAACATCCAGTTGTAGAGGACGACAGGCGATGATGATTAGCAGACGACTATGCCTGCACCTCGCTCGATTGTAAACACGCAGGGGCGCTGCTGACGGTGCAACCGTGATGCACGGCACCGCGGAACCACGCTGCTGCACTGCACCGGCACCACAGAACTTTCCCTGCAACGTTGCCGTGCACCCCTTCTGAATCGAATGGAGCTAAAGAGTGCTCTTGTGGGCGACCCTTGGCTGGTGTAACCACCTCAGTCATCGCGAAACGACTGTGTCTGGTGAACGGCTTTTCAGCGCCCTAAGCAGACGCCCCCCGGCCCGCTCCTCCGCGTCTGGCAAGTGCACGCGCAGCTCGCGCTGTCTCCCGCACCGCCTGAGGCATCCAGCCTCCTACTCACGAATGCGAACAAAGCGACCGCCGCCTGCGCGAGCCACTTAAGCCAGCACGTACAAAGAGCGGCGGGAACACTCCTCACTAGCCCGAAACGAAAAGATGAAACTGAAAGCGAAGCAAACCCCCCATATTGTTGCATGGTCAGCTGCCACGACAGTAAAGAAGAGGATCCATTCGTTAAATTCTGCATATTCCCCGCGAAAGCGCACCAAAAGGGTAGAAGGTAAGCATGGATTACTGCGGTTCGAAAGGTGAAATAAGTTGACACATTTTTGTTTGTATCTGTGTGGTTTCAGTTTACATTACCCGGCTTTGAAAATGCGAACCAGTGTTCTAACGAGTCCTCCCCTCTACACTTTTTTTAATGCATGCTGCCAATGATTGTTTTCCACTATAATAAATGAACTTCGGAGTTGTTTAGCTGGTGCCGTTCGATATCGTCCATATAAAACACAATAGGTTGACATTTTGCATGGGTGGAAAAAAAATATATTTTCTAGCGATTTACCTGGCTGTAGTAGCTCTTGTCATTGTGACTTGTGTTCTGGACGGGATTGCTGCGTTGTTCGTTTTTTTTCCCACATTTACAAATACTGGTAATTAAAAGAGTTATACACCAAATTCTGCGTATTAATAGTAATTAAAAGTTATACGCCACAAGCTGTTCTGTTGTTTCCGCGTGCTGTCACGCTAACCCATACTTGTACTCCAAGCGGGTGACAAACATTGCGAACAAAAATTTCTTCAAGGACAAGTAAAATGGAAATGCGGCGCTGTCAGCGCACCCCTTAATTAGCGTGTGCCTTTCAAATGCGTTTTTATAAGATGCAGCTGATTGTTTCAAGAGTAAGAAATAACCTATTAACCATAATCAATCACGTTTATCTTACATTTATTGCAAGCCTCAGTGTTTCCGCAGTCCAGAAAGTCCGGATGTGCGAAGCGCGAGCACGCAAAGGGGGTAACAAACAAGAAAAAAGTACGCTGTGACAAGCTGAACAGCTGTCGCCTTGCAGAAGAAAAGAGCAACCGACGACCGCCGAACAACGCGTTTCCCCCTTAAAATCGTCGGGGCAGTCTGCCGGTCGAGCGGCGGGAAGCAGGCGGCGCGTCTGTAGCAGACGACAAGACAAACGTCGACAAAAATGAACTCAGTAACTACTCTACGTTTAAACCGAACTTGCTGGACACGTGCTGACGCGTATGGTTTCATAAGTAAAAAAAAAAAATTTGCCCAGCCCTCTTCCTAGCGCGAAAAATGCAGCACGCGCGCAGCGGAAAAAGCACGTGCCAAAGCGGCGGCCGCCGTCGCGTACTCCCCCGGAGGGGAGAGGGCAGCGCTTCCCTCGCTCGGCAAACTCCTCACCTAACGAGCAAGAAGAGCGTGCGCGCCGAAGACGCGTTCACCGCTCACCTGCAGAGCTGGGATATATATTAGCACATTAGTTTCCACTCCAAGACGACTGTATATGTCTCATTAACTTCACGTTACATGCGCGAAGTATTTTGAAAACAGATGAGTGCCATGGGTCGGCTTTTTTGGAAGTGTACAAAGCTAATTTGCTTACCTGACATCTTTGGAAAACTTGGCCGAACTGTTTCGACCTGTGTTGCCGCACCACAGAGCTGCGCAGGACTGGTGACGCTCCTTCCTCCGCGGCCCCACGTTTAGAACATGTTTCGAATTCGAATGTATATATAGTGCCGCGACACTTTCAGCCCGCGGAGACGTTCAGGCAACGCGCGCAACCCTTCGCATGCCGCACGATGGAAACGCCGAGGAAAAGGAAAGGGACACGCCGCAGCATTCTGCCGCTAGGATCGCCCAATTTTCGAAACCGAAACTAGCCAAAGTCGCCGACCAGTTCTAGAGCTACAAGTAGAGTGAGAAGTAGTAAACTAGAATTCTGGTTCATACCACTAAATCAAGTTTAGCTTATTGAATGACTGTAGTGTGGGTAAGTTTTGGAAACGCTGCACCGTTGCTGCGGTACAGTGTACACCACAGCTGCGGCCCGTTGCTGCCGTTGCTATGAAAGATGTCACGCTCGTAACGTCACCGATTTCGTGTTTTTGTGCAGACACCTTTACAGATGCCCGCGAGAGTCTTGGTTACACTGGTCACGTTCTACGACAAGGTGAAGCAAGCGGGAGCCAACCACAAAAGGCTCGCTTGTTGCCAGAAGATTACATATACTAGATTCTTTTATCCATACGACAGCAAAAAAACAACAGATGACTGAAATTCGACAATCTATAATGTCAGTGCTCGAACCAGCAAGGCTGTCATGACGTTTGGTATGGTACGGTACGTGCGGCCACTGTAGTACGTCTACGGTACCTACAGTATATATATTCTAGGGACTGTAGTACAGCAATCGTTTCCGCGTACGGCACGCTCACTCGATCTGGCTAATCGCAGCCGTGCGTACACTAGGGTCCCTAGAAATCTTTCTAGAGACAGTAAGAAAGGCTAGACTGCTCTACGCGGTCATCGTCGCCCTGCAGTTTACACATAGCGGGTTTTCTTTCCGGGTTGCATTCGGTAAGAGTGAGGGAGACAGGGCGATGGTCGTGCCTGCGGGAACTTCGGATATCGTAACGTCACGGCGCACTTGCGAAGCGAAGATTTCAGAACTTCAAACACCAGCGTAGGTAAGCCATCACTGGCACAAGCTGGAGCTAAAGCCCTAAAAATGAGAACCGAAACTGAAACTTTGTGTGGCAGCGCCACTTTTCGTCTAGCGTTTGTTGCTATGGCAACCATAATGACGCTGCACAATAACCAACATGGCCGATCCCAACAGGTTGCGGGTGAGTGTGTCGTCACAGAAGCACGTGAATCTCTAGTTTCCGCCAGTTTCATTCTGCTGATATGTATGAAAATCGGTCGCCGCGATGCCAGGGTTAACATATAGGCGCATTTTTGGGGGGCCGCCGCGTCTGTTCCCACTTATCTCGCGCACGCAGGCGTTAGTATTCCCCGAGGCGGTCGCGATGCGGCGAAACCTCCACATAGGCGGAAGTTTGTCATTTTGCTAAATCCTCATTTCCTCCAAATGTCTGTTTCATTGCTTCATCGATGTAATTCTTAACCACCACCCCTCCCCCCCAAAAATAGCCAAGCGGCGAAAATACCGGGTGCAGGCAAAAGCTAGCTAAAGTGAACGCCGTGCAAAGTCAGGTGATTGAAAAAAAGGCCCGTGGAGGAAGTGACAGCTGCTCTGCGCGCAATGACACCACACTCGCTGCCGCCCAAACGCCCGACGCGGCCAGCTAGGCTGTCCCATTCATAATGAAATGTCGGGCCGCTGGTCTTTTTGTTTGTTCGCAACTTTTTCTTGATCGTCGTCGGTATGCATACGCATGCGCCAGATGTGCCTTTTGACGTTCTTTTCAAGCTGAGTCATATGTGCTAGTAACTAACGCTGTCGCAAGCTGCATTGAAAATTGAAAGAGTCAGCATGTCAACCTCAACAAAACAATTTCGTGGTTGCACGAATGTTCAGCACGTGCAGCTCGATTAAGAGATAAATAACCATTGAGCTGAATTACTAGCGTAGAAATAAATGCCAGTGCGGCCAGATGAAATAAAAATCTGGGCACCGAAGACTCATCCCGGAAACAATAATCCTTGGTCATCTTGAACACTGTACACTGTGATTAATGTACAAGCGCAGTTTGATTGCACCTTGCTGTATTTTATTATGTGCAAATGCATCCATCAAGCGTTGACCGAATTTGGAACAACAGAATGAAATGAAAATACAATGAAGACACAAGTCAAAATCTCTGAACAATTACCTCTAAAAAAATGCCTTCAAAGGTGTTTTACTTGTATCCTGTTTGGAAGCTTCAGTTGTGTGTTTCTTTTTTTTCAGGTTCTTTGCCTACATGGTTATAAGTGAGTAACTACTGTACGTGAGAAAATGAGCAGTTTTATTGCTGTTTAAACAGGCCATGAAGACAAAATACAAGTTGGTCTATGTGAAAGATTGCCTTATTAGAATAATCCTCACACCACTACATCACTCAAATAAGCTGTATAATGAGTAAAAGCACAAAATAGGCATGCAACTCACAATCTACCTTCCCACATTGAACTTATGACGCACTAAGGCCCACTTGTTTTGGTTGGCTGACGCCAACAAACGCAACGCAAAGTAAGCAGGGCTTATGAGTTTGCAAAAAGAAAGCGATATGTGCGTGGAATTTTGTGAATATTCTTTTTGTAGTGGTAAGAATGGTGGTATAAACAACATAAGTTCTGAATGTATGCATAAAAATTCAATTAACCATCATCGGCAATTAACGACCGTTGGCCAATGCTGCGATGATTCCGTCATTACTCCGTTCACTTGGCACAAGCGACGCTGCTACTTACATGAACCAGTATGTCCAGTCATACCCAGTGTTTCACGAAATGATTACTTTGAACCGTAACAAAATCTTTCATGCACAGGCTCGTTCAGAAGTAAACTAAGTCATTAATGACCACTCCAGGCTAACTGCTTCTAGAAAAACTTGCGCTGACGTAAATACACTGAGTGGCATTGCTGCACCATCTAAGAAGACCAGTGGTAACCAGGCACATTTTTGCATGTTCTCCTATCAGTTTCACAGTTCCTGTTGTATTTCAGCGTTTAAAGACAACATACAGCTGACGTACTAACTCTTTGCTGTGAAGTTGGCTTAAATTGTTATCTTCCTCGGTAAACAAAGCATCGTTTACTGTAAAGCGCTGTATAGAGCACCGAAATCTTTTGAATAAAACCAAGTTGTATGTCGTCATCACGGCCCTTGTAAAAACCCTGAATTTATCCACTACACGGGCTAAATATGTTGCTGTCGCTGGCATGATACTTGGCCGCTGTTACTGCTCCCTCGTTGTTCGTTTACCGGGGGCAAAAACTAAGCATGTCTCAGTGCACAAAATTTTTTTCCAATATTAGGGCCTCCCAGCTATCTAAATCAATGCAGGGTTCTCGGTTTTTACCGCTCATTATTTGCTAAACTCAGGCGGTGTTTTCGTTTGCGAGAAACTTTAAATTGGTCTGAAGTTTTTATTTTGTTACTCATAGCATTTTAGCTTTCTGTATTTTGTGGTTTTGTTTTCAACCAAATACAGTCATTAAATGGAGATAAATAGTACGTAAGTTAATTTTTTTTCTACTTTGCTACTTTAAACTTGAAAATCAAGGTAAAACTTGCAGAACAGTGTGTTGCTGCTTGCAAGTTATGGTAAGGTATGTAGATGTCTTGTCTATAATCTACAACCATTACTACTAGAGTGCTTAGAACATTCTTTCAGTGTTATTAGCTGAAAAGGTGGCAGGTTCAATGTGTGGCAAGAAAGGACGTTTTCCAGGCCACATCGGGGATTGAATATCTATCTCAGATGTAGCAGCCAAGTTATTCTTGCTCGTGGTGACTTGAAAGGAATGCAGCTTCTATCATGCGCTAAAAACGAATAATAAAAAATGCAGCAAGAACCTATGTGTGCATATAGGCATGTATATAAATAATAAACGATGGTTTCGACTATGTTTATGTCGGCAAAGTTTCATTGTTAACTTTTGGGGGTTGCTGCATGGGAATGTATCCTAAGATTCTTTTCACAAACTGTTGAAGCAGCCATAAATGGCGCAAAATCACTGCTGGTAAAAAATAACTGGTAGTAGTGAATGTTAAATTTAATTATAACCAATAGGTGGCTGCCAAATGTGAAAAAAAGGAGTGTAGAACAATCCAGGCTCTGCTTGCGACAAGGATTGGATTTGGATGCACGCCGGATCAACTAGAAAACTTTCAGTTGAAACGTTTTGCACGTATGGGAGAGGAAATAATGGCCTGGCCTCTTTCAGGCAGAATGCCAGCATATTCAAGTACAAGCTCGAGCGATTCGAGAAGGGAACAAGGACATTGGTAGATTTGGGTGAGTACAGTGATGGCTCCGCTTGTGTTTAATTCTATGCTGTTTTGTAGGCATGGTCTGTTGAGTTCACCCAGGCACATAGCCAAAGGGGGTGGGTTTGGGGATTTGAATTCCTTCCGAAATTTTTTCCATCCAGAGGGTAAGCGAGACTTTAGATGTTCCTTTCGACAGAACTCCTCCCTTCCAATAATACCTCATACCCTCCAAAAAAAACTTCTAGCTACGGCCCTGAGTTTTCACCTGATGAATATGGTGCTTCAAAAGAACAGTGTGGCAACAGAGAAAGTTGTAGGGGCCAAGGAGACAAGATACAATTTTGGTTCATTAAAAGGACTCCTTTGTCCCAACAAAACTGACGCAAATTTTGCACAAAACTTTAAACATATAATGGAGATACCAAAGAAAACGTGTGAAGCAGTGGCGACTCCCCAACCACTTTCCGGCGATGTTGTCAGAAAAACAAAAAAAACTTTGTTTGTGCGATTGGTGGCAAGCTTACCTATAAGCCACAGCCAAGAAGCACGACTGGGCAGTTGTAGTGTTGCCTCTAGTTTTGTTTGATTGTATCCCTCGAATGCTGAAGTGACGCTAACACACTCATAACTTTGTTTTAGGGCTGACCCACGTTATGTCACTCCTGGTCATATAACGTAACTGTACATAGTGCGGAATTGAAAGTTTTTCAGCGCTTCCTGCATTTTTTTGGTTAAGGAAGTGTCTTTTGCGGCTGCAATGGATTTGAGTGAGTTACCAATGGTTAGTTTTTTCGAATGGAACTAAGTTGTGTTTTGTTTTCATGGCCTCTTAGCTGTACTGTAAATTTTGTTCTTTTTTATTTTTACATTACGTTAAGGCATTTCTGGACATATTAAAAGAGGTGTCAAGTAATGTAGGGAGAAACGGTGCTTAGGGTTCCGTTTGACTGACCTTGGTCTGGTTGGTGGAGCGTAACAGAGATGAAACAGCTTTGTGACAGGATAGAAAATAGGGGAGGCAGCATGACATGTTGGATTGCTTCATGTCCCCTCTTTTTCTTTTCTTTTTTTTTTTTTTTGCATTTTGCTGTGTTTTCATTTTCTTTCTCCTTTGATTACTTTGTCATCTGGTGTAGCCTCTATTATTCGTAGGTAAAACGAAATGTCATTAAAAAAAGAGATCGGTTTAACTGAAATTGCCGCTTTAACGAAACAGAGTACCTGAAGGTTGTCTGGCTTTTTAATTAGGACTCTGTGGCAGTCATCATGGATGCAGTAAATTATTGCATCTTATGAAGCAAATTTAGAATTTGTTCGGTGAAGCCTAATTAGTAAGTTTCGTCATGGTAGTTTTTTTTGTTGTGAAAACAAAAGCACGAAAGCCAACATGGTGGTTGATGTAGCAAATAATTTTTTTTTCCGCTTGGCTAAAAATGGTGTCTAAGTGAGGCCTTTAGGGCCTGGTTACTAGAGGGTTTCTTGTGGCTGCACAAAAAAATAAGATTCGTTAGGGGTGTGCGAATATCTTTTTTAATTTCGGCTTCAATAATAAAACTGAATTCAATCGCGAATGTTCGAAGAATCGAATACTTAGTTTTTTGAAAATTAATGTTTTCTCAAGTGTGTAAAATTAGCTTAAGTAAAAAATCACCTACCATGTAAAATTGGTTTACCGCTCAAGATTAAATGGGAGAAAGGTTAACACTCACATTTCGTGGATGATTCCTGCTCGTCAGATACGAAAACAGCCGCGCACTAACACTGTTCGAGCATGCCCGATCCGTGCAATTGCCGGCGCTGAACCGAAAACAGCCGCTCACTTGAAACACTGCGAAAAATAGCTATGCTTAGCGCTGACACGACCAAAAAATTGATGATACTAAAAAAGTGTTTTTTTCTTTTCCTACTTTAGTGAATCAATCCAAAATTGCTTTTTTTAACTGGAAAAAAAGTTTTCGTTTATTTCTTTTCCTACTTTCGTGAAGAATTCGACTGCTTTTTTTATAAAAACGCCGAACATGCACGTTCGTTGCCGTACGGTGAAGCGCTCGTTTGAGCGCTATGACGATTTGTCTCGTTTGCATCGCTCGCCTTCTGCGATGTATTTTCAGAAATCGACGCGCGTCTGGAGGATTTGAAAATACAGCTTGGCTCCGCCAGAGAAAATGGAGGAGCTGACTTACTTAGATTTTAGTGATTGGCTGATGTTTTATTACAGTATTTTATGTTTCATGCATGTTTTATTCCGTTAGCGTGTCTCCTTTGACTGTCTCCCTTGCAGAAGCGGTCTTTAGCGTTCGAGCGCTCGAGTCCGTATTGTGGAGCCAATTTTGATGTGTGTTTAAAAGCGGTGGTTGGTTCATGTCTTGAGCAATCAGCAAAAACGCCGCTAAAAGGATTTTTAATTAGGACTCTGTGGCACTTGCTCGTGGCATCGGGTTGTTTAATTCTTATTTGGTTCAGTATTTTTTGTTCATGTTGTAAATAACAAACAATCAATTTGCAGCTTTTTTTTTTTGGTTAGTTTTTTTAATCGTATGAAATTTCAATCGAAAGCCAAAAAATTCGAATCGAATATTCGAAGTTTCGAGTATAAACACGACGGCTCAATTTTTTTTTATGTGAAACTAAGTGTCCTTGGGCAATAGGCCGCGGCCTTTTCTGAAGGCGAAAGCAAAAACGCCCGTAAAAATTTCGGCACGATATTCGAAGTTTCGAAAATTAATCTCCACTACTCATCGCCTTACGCGTTGCGTCGCGCGTTAAACCCTACAATCAATCAATCAATTACCTTGGTATGATAGATTTCACTTGGGCATAAAAACTCATCTTTACTTACATTGGCCGCGGCGGCCGCTATGAGTCTTGGAGGCGAAAGCTTGACTTAAAATGAATTTTATCACCCTCTTTTGAAAAGCAGAGCTTAAAGAAGTCGGTGGTCAAAATTCCGTGTGGTAGCCCTCCCTACAGCTATGTGCGTTGCGTCGAAGACGATAAAAACAATCAATCAATCAATTACCTTGGTCAATAAAGACAATCTTTTATTTTTACATCGATTGCCTGGGACGACATAAAAACTCATCTTTACTTACATTGGAAACTCACAATAGTTCATTAAATTGGCTATAAAATGCTTTGTTGAATGTGTCGAGAAAATTTTATCACCCTCTTTTGTGATTGGTCAGATTACGAAGTAATGTGTGGTACTGCTCTGCCATAAAATGTCAGCAAGACGATATAATGGTACCAAGAAATTCAGTTCATCTGAAAAGTCTTTTTGTCTTTGTTGATGCGAGAAAATGTGATTGGTCAGTCACTCATGACAAGTTGAAAAAGTACTTAATACGAATGGAAATTGCTGGCTCTAAAATTTACAGCAGTCCTGTGAATTCAGCCCTTTGAATAAAAATGTCTCTATTTTTTTTCTTTCAAGATTGCGTTTACAGAAGTCGGTGGTAGCTCCTACGAAGCAAGCTTAAACATTCTTGAACTATGTTTAGCTAATGTAAAATAAATTTCACAGTTTATATAACCACCGATAAGTTTCAGAACAATTGTTTTTGTCAGAATCACCTTTCAAAAAAAAATTATGGAGAGAGGGAGAGGTGGCAGGAACTTAAGGGAATTCAGGGTCAGAAATCTTTGTCGAAGTGTTTAGAGGCATGAAACCAAGAAAAGTGTATTTTACTGAAATGTCATCTGGGGAGATAGTTATTTGCTTATCATGGAGGAACTATGGCAGCCATTGAGCGGTCATTTTCTGTCATCAACTAGAAGAATAAACAGAAAGAAATAGTTGAGACATTTTACTTCAGTGTTGTGAGGCTGTTTGTATAATCGGATGAGGTCTTATGACAGTGCTTTGTGAGACAAAGACACACCTTTTAGAATCTTTATGCCCATAAAATTCACGCAAAGGTCAGTAGAAATTGGGGAAATAGCCCCGAGACATCCGTCTCTCTCACCGCCTGCGCGTTTCAAGTTGGGGATTGTTTGTGGCCCAAAACTCGCAAATTTGGGACACCGATTGTACGTGCAATAACATGACATTGAAAAGCCTTGCTCTCGGTAATCTCCCTCCCTCGTGAATTTTTCACATTCACGAGTGTTGTCATCTTCAGGGTCACGTCTCTACTCTCTAGTTTCCCGTATATAAATTCCAGCACCTTATTTGCTGACCTCAGTTTCCCGTAATCATTGTACAAGTTTCGTATGCTGATCTGATTGATGCTCTGATCTGTCTTGCATGTTATTGTACCGGTACATTTTGTGCATAACTGTGGCGCAGTCAAACCATCTATGAGCCTAATAAAGTATTTCCATGTCTTTTTTTCCTTTTTCTCGCAGTATTCATTGATGCACCACACCTAATAGAGGACTATGTTGAACCCGACGGCGGTAATGCAGGTAAGCTCTATAGTTGTGCTGTTTGGCATTGACAGTGTCTACGCAGGAAAAAGGGGGTTAGAGTAGAATATTCCATTCCCTTTAATGAATCAATTTCTGGCAAACCGAGATAGAGTTGAACCCATTCATAGCAGCAGCCCCACTTTTCTACACACATTGCAAATAAGCTTGGCACAATAGTCTGCACGATGAAGGGGTTGTGGTGAGCAGTTCCCAAGTGACCATTGGGTGCATTAAGGCCCTAATTATATGCATATTACTTAGTATAGTATGAGTGTTTGCTGCATACCCATATTTTTTTTGGCTAAAGCTTTGAACTTTAGATGAGGGCAGATTGTCTTTTTGTTACACTCAAAACTTTGAGAAAGAGTAACTGATTGGGAACCTTGGCTGTTTTGGTATGACGTATGTCGTGGATGGCAACGCAAAAAGGGAACCAGGCAGCCGCCCTTTGGCTGCGCTGATCAAGAACCAACTGCCACAAGCGCCAGGCCCGTGCCCGTGCGAGCGGCTTCCTTTATTCACTATCTTCAACACACTCCCCCTGCCTCCAAGGTGCGCAGGCCCACCACTATGAAACAAATGGGAGGCTGTGGCAAACCACAGTAAATGCAATCAGGTACAATGGACAAAACGCGGTCAAAGGTCAGGGCGGACCAGGGTGACGAAAGGGCCACAGCCAAAAGTATGTGTGGAGCTGGCAGCAGCTGGACTACATCGTCGCACATTTAGAGTCCAGCCACAGAGTTGATGAAGCCAGGAGCCTGACAGCCGGTGACCCCATTCACTGCGCCAATTCAGAACCAACTGCCACAAGCACGAGGCGCGAGCTAGGCCCGTGCCCTGTGCCCACGTGAGCCGTTTCTTTATTATAATCATGTACACACACTCCCCCTCAACCAAGGTGTGCAGGCCCAGCACTATAAATACAAATGGGAAGCCACGGGGAAACAAAAATGCAGGTCAAGTGCGTTGATCGAAACAGGTGGTCAGAGGCGGCACTACGTATACAAAGTTCGGGTAGAGCATGGTGACGGAAGTGCACCAGCCACATCAAGAAGGAAAAGTATGCGCGCAGCTGGCTCCCGCATAAGCCCACCGTCACGCACCCTTAACAGATTGATGATGCCCAGGTAAAGAAAGCAGGTATAATGTTCTTAACGCCAGGAAATCTTCCAGTGAGTTCACGAATAAAGACAGTTGCAATTCGGCCTGTTCATCAAGGTTTCACGCGCCCTGACTCCAGAGTGCATATGAAATGCTCTGATCCCACACTCCCCTGGGAGCTTGTAGCAGACTTCGTTCGCCTGGAGTATCCGGTTCTTGATCTCGAAGATGAAGACCGTCAGTCACGCACCGAGGTAGTCCCGCCAGCGTAATTTTGGACACTTGGTTTAGCTTGCTCCTGCAAGCTTCCTTTATGACTGCGGGCTCCTCTTCGCCATACTCATTGAACATCGTGGCGTGGCTGATGGCGAGGATGCGCTGGTGAGCAAGCAGGTCATTGCTGGCATTAAGTTGAAATCCGGTCCGTCCGTAGCCGCCAGGATCGTAGGGGAACTTGCCCTGCTCGGGCTGTCGACTCAGACTGACGAGCTCTGTCCGTGGCAGGCATGCGCGTAGCCAGTGCCGGGCGGCGTGGCTGGTAGCTGCACACAGGTGACCACTCGTGTGCACACATCGTGATCGTGAACTACGCCTCCATGTCTTAGGAACGATGATCGTGGCAGGGGATGGTGTGTCCAGGAGGTTGACAGGGGGCCGCCTAGCGTGGCAGTTGAAGCTGCCCGGTTGGCGTTCACGAGCACGCCGCAACCAGGGTGACCTGTGTTAGTGCGATCCAACTTGGAAGGCCGTTGCGCCAATCAGAGTCGATGATACCAGGAAGCGCTGACTCCAGCGGAGATGCCAACAGAGAAGCCGGCACCGGGAGCAACACGGCCATCGTCGTACAAGTGGGAATGGCGCCCGCTTGTGACACTTAACGACCACGCACTTGCGACACTTAATGACTTCGTCGGAAAGAACATCACGCTGGACGGGTCTGCATCACCGTACGTCGTGGTCATGGGTCCTTAGAGACGTCAGTTCTGTGGCTGTCCTGGATGCCGACGCAGTCACCGCTGGGCAGGCGGCTTGGTACACCCAGTTGTGCCTCAATGGAATCGGTCGTTCTCTCCGCTGATCTCTTTGGCGGGTCAGACGGCAGCAGTGAGGACGTTCCGACGGTCAGAAACGCATGGCTCACACGCAGTGGCAATGTTTGCCCCCTTGTCAGCCTCCACGGCTATCCTGCTCTCACCGGAGGGCACCACGGTGTTGCCGTGCCGGATGACGGCGGAGTAATGGTTTGGTGCTCCGGTGCTGCGAGCAGCCACTACTGAAGGCGTGTCAGATGGTCTGGCTAAGTACACCTGTGTACGGATCGTGACGACTTTTTCGTCGTACTCGAAGCTGTCGAACAAATCGGCCTCCAGGTCGTCCAAACCAATGGCCTCATGTATGCGCTTATTGAGGGACTTCAATTCCTCGTACCTGCTGTTGACGGCGCGCAGGTGCGAGCGGATCTGGCCGGTCGACGTAAGCGGATCCTGTAGCAGTGACTGAATAGCAGCTACGCCTCTTGTGATTGCTTCCCTCATAATGTCACAGCGGTGGTGCAGCTCCTCCATGGCAGACGGCACGAAAGCAGGCGACCGAGTGGAAAGGAGGGCTTGCTGCTGGGTGAATTAGTGTGAACTTTGCGACATGGTTTCAGCACTAAAAATGGACAAACACAAGAAAATCATAGCGCCTGTCCTGTCCTCTCTCTTGTGTTCGTTCATTTTTAGCACTAAAACCATGTCACAAAGTACTTACGCATGTTGTACACGAGAAGGAGCTGTGAAATTCAGGCCACAGCATTAGTATATTACCATCCGAGGATGAATTTCGGTGGTGCAAACCCGTAACCATATGCAATGTTTATCAAGTACTAGTCTGGCTTTCTTTATTGCCTGTTTTCTATTGGCTATTCTGAACTTGGGGCCTAGGCATCATGGTTTGCTATGGTAATTATTCATAATTTTTTTTCTTAATTAACCCTTTCACTTAATTAACCCAGTGTTGGCTTGGTTTCAGAAATATGAGGGAAGGAGCATAGTGATTTATTTGACTGTGATAGTGTCCAGAACGTAACCCGTTGAAAGGAAAGAGCGTGGGTGAGAAATCGCCTTTCTTCCAGATATTTTCAGTTTGCCATGCACCTTCCGGGACGACGACCCCACCGTTTCAACATCAGAATCTGATGCTGTGGAACTCGCACCCTTTCCTTGGATGAGAAACTCTCAGAATTTGAATCCGAGATCGGCCCCGCAGGGTCAGCCATCCGAAAGTAGCCGCGCGCATGGAGGGAGCACTTTCAGCAGCCTGCACAACACACAGAAATGAGCGAGCAAAAGCCGCGATTTAGAGGCAACGGCGCGCTGGGCTAACCTGGCGCACTGTAGCAGACGTGGGAATAGAATAATAATAATAACAAAAAAAAAAACCCCTAGAAACCAATTGTGGATGGCACAACCCTTGTACCTGTAATCGCATGCGTGCCGCATGGTCGCTTATCCCGACAGAGTACAGTGCGCGGAGAGCGACCAAGCCCCCACCAACGAAGGGTGGGCGCAGTCGCCCCGTACTCTTCAATATACCGGTGTGCAGAGCTAGCGAGTGAAAATACGAGCTACTACAAAGATTTGACAGGTGGCGCGAACGGTCCAGGTGCTCCAGCCTTGCACTATGGCGCAAATTTTTGGACGCACAATGGAGAACCTACTGGTACGTCAGTGACAGCGAAAGGGTTAAGCACCTGGCTATACTTGCTCGTAATGGTTGATCAGACATATAAAGAAACCACAAACGGGGTTTGTGTTGTTGTCGTAGTCTTTTGAAAAGCTGAACCTGCAGTTGACTGGGCCGGATTGTTCTGGAGAATCGTTAAAGTGAGACACGTCTACAACATCAGAACCTTGCATACCTGCTTGTTTCTTCAGGCTTGCGTGGCTGGTGGTTTTCGGCCGAAGCGGCCTGCCCGTACACTCAGCAAGCTTTCGAGAAGTCGGTCAAGACCGTTGAGGAGGCGTGCAAATTGCAGGTGAGAGAGAAAGTCGCGGCTGACCTTACCTTTGTTTAATACGAAAAGTGCCGGGAGTTTGTTTCGTTTTGTCAGCTCTTAGGTTCAGTGGTGGTTCTCTTTGCTGATTTCTTGTGAGTGTGATCGTGTGCAACTTTTAAATTGATGTTTCATTTATCAAGCAGCAGATTTCAGCTAGTTGTGGTAAAAAAAAAAATTGCGCCATTTCTTCCAGGCTCCAAAAAGAAGGTAGCTAGCAGAACTTACAAACTATGCAAAATTCCTGAGCAGTGGTTTAAAATACCACAGAGCTGTGGGTTTTTATATTTACAAAATACAAAAATTTGAAAAGATAGAAGTGCCGGAATAAAAACTTTAGGTCATTATTTTACTTAGAATATGTGATTGCACGTGGCTAAGCCATTCGTTATTGACCATGGCATTATGCACGCACTAGGTACCTTGTAACAATGGGAAGGCAAAGAGAGTGACAACCATTTGGCACTTGTTTGGAACCGCCTAGGTTGGTCTAAATCAATCTGCAGAACGGTTGTACTGAACTAATCAGTGCACGCTGTATTGCATAGGCTTTTTTGGGGCATTAAACCTTAAGTTTGGATTTTAATCTTGTTTGTAAAGGCAGGCGGTGGCATATGGAGAGTTTGATTTCAATGTGAGAAGGAGGGGGCACGCTTAGAAAGAACGGAAATGGAGTACATAAAATGAAGAAAAAGTAAAAAGCACTAAAAATAGGACACAAACCATAACACACAAAAAAGCCCAAACCGGAAATCAATCGAAACTTTAAAAAATAACTCCACAGTGCTGTTAATCACCCATGAAATGTTGCCACGGTAAAATAGTTGAAAGGTCTGATGCTTGTTCCAAGTGCATAATTCGAATTTTTGCATGGACATTTGGATTGGTGTAGCGATGAAGGGAATCTAATTCTAAGCCATTTGTCCCCTGTTTGTGAGGCCCACTTTTGTGCAGGCCAATTCTATCTGTCATTTTCAAACCAGAGTGGTATATTGTCCTCATACCCTTAGGCCTCAAACAAAATCTGTGCTTACAGGCAAAAAAGTGGCTCCTAATTGCGCAGCACTTTTTGCTTGAGTAGCCTTATAAGTGTAACTGCCCGTAAGATTTGGACGAAGCGTCCCTGCTTGAAATATCCACTTCCTGGGATGAAATGTTTTCATAATGAGTTAATAACCACGTATGTTATGCACTCCCTAAGAATCACATATTGTCAATGCCTTCAAGAGCTTGAAAGCTGCTTAAGTAAAAACATCAAATTTTTCATCTGGAATTACTATTGACAACCCGTCTGCAAACATTACTCTTGATTCACTGTTATCAAAAAAATGTACATATATTTGTCCAGTTCGGTTGGTAAGATAACGGGTGAAGTAGAAGAGAAACTCTGCTAAGACATTGCGCAGAAGTAAACCATTCTACGTTCTTGATGTCGAAGTGCAAAAAAAAAAAAAAAGGAGAAGAACAGCTAGTGGACATGTCCCTGGTAACGTTATTGAAGGACATCCTCAGAATTCGTTAGTCTTCTTTTTTGTGTGAAGGGGCTCTCACAGCCAAAGAAACCTTGAGAAGCCATCGCTCCAAGATGTACTAAACTTTGTGTCTGTTTGTAGGGTTTACCTTTAAGCACAGCAGATTCTCGCATGCCGAGTTGGCTCTGAAGAAGGGGCATTGAGCTTGGCCTCTGCAAGTAGACACTGGCGGTGGGTCCTTGAGCCCACGAGTATGTGTTGAATTGTTGAACTACTGGAAGTGACAGGGACACGTCGTCTTTCAATGTGTTCGGTAATGACAGCTGATAACAATAACGTCTTCAGCCGATAGAAAAAAAAAATCAGCAGAAATTCAGAGAATTGTCTACTAATGCTTAGCATTCTTATGCCGCTTGTGTAGAGTGTTAGTTCCTTACAGCCAACTATGGCTGTAAGTAGCAAAAGACTTTAAATTATTTCATTCTTCTTGAGTTTTATTTTGTTTTTTTTTGCCATTATAGTGATGAAGTACCTTTAGTTTGGTAATTATGTTATGTTTGGTAGTTATGATGCGAGGCGCACTGCAGAGCTGGTCTGTCACACTTTTTTTATTCGTATTTGCAACGTTCTGTTGCGTGCTTTTTTTTGTTTGTTCTTTGGTTTGGGGTAGGAGGGAGGAGTGTATAACATACCTATTTGTGATTTCATGAGAACATTTTCGTGAAGAGTTTATTTTTTCTACTTCTCTTATTATTTTGATTTTTCCAAATTCTGTCAGACCAATTATCTCTTTTTACACTATTATAATGATTATACATGTTGTTTCTGCCAAATCAGCCTTTTTGTGGAAATGGAGGGTGTTACACGGTCCTGGCTGTGTGATGAGCCAAACGCGGCCACTTTTTTGTAGTTTTGGCTTTTGATTTGGGAGTTCTTTAACTTTACAGCAGGATCCTTACATCATGGACTGTACTCCTGCTACAATCATGTTTTGATGCTTGTTATTGCAGTCGGTATTGTGAAAAAGCTTGGCAGGCACTGGGTGGTTGACTTCTCAAACACGAAATGCAGCAAGCATCTTTGTTTGCAGGGTCCCTTTGACGGAGTCCTGGGCTACAGCCAAGGCGCAGCCTTCACAGCCATACTGCTTGCAATGCAGAGCCTTGGCAGTGAGTCTCCTACACGCATCGGCATTGCCCTTCAAGCGTAAACTACTTTATTCGAGAATCAGTGCTGCTGATTGCTGAACCAAAGGTTTCTGTTATTATTTCTTGTTACAAAATTGGCCTGAAATCAGTTCAGCTGCTCATGCAGGATGACCAGGTGCGATGTCATGGAAAAAGACTGCTCTATGTTAATATCTTTTATGAAGTATCCAGTTGTGTAAGTCACTGGGTTGTATATTTGGGTTGATGGCGCCTGCTTTGGAGGTTGATGGGTGTGGCAGCATTCACTCAACACAAGGCTACAAGTGACAGCTCTGAGCAGACATGTTGAAAGTGATGATTGGGATTCTGGGATTGCCTTTTTTTTTTTCATGCTTTTCTTTTCACTTTTTTTTGTTACTGGAGCATTGAAACTAATGTTGCTATGGCCACAGTGTAGGCCATTGGTAACGTAACCACTTTATTAGTTGTAGTGGTCACCGGTTTGCCTTCCACAGAACTCTACACCACTTATCTTTCAGTACGCGCCATAGGCCATGCGCCGGTTGAATTTCAAACGCCCGCGAAAGCAAAAACGGCGCCTGTTGGACCAGCCATTGGCGTATAGACAACTCATTTTAGTTTTATTATGTTTTTGGATATTTCGCGTGCAGAGACTCGCCAAGAGTGAATGAACCCGGATAGGCAGTTGTGTGAAAACGGCGTCTGACACGGAGTCGATAATTTCAAACATCTTGGAGTAAAAACGGTGCTGGCAAGTACGCCATGGCGTATTTATTGACAACTCGTTTCAATTTATTATGTTTTGGTTTTCGCGTGCAAAACGCGCCAAGAGTGAAATTTGTACGCGGTAGTGGCGAGTTGTGTGGAGCGGCGTCCGCTGTATTTAGCCTATTTAAAACAAAACGGGCTTCCTATCTGAGACTGCGGCTTTAATTTGATATGTAGGGTCTGGACAACGCGGTAGGGATATTTTGCAAATGCCCGCAACATACCGCTTTACACCTTCATGTAGCCTGGCACTTGTGTCAGATTACGCTACGGAGCAATGCGCGACACTCCGAAGCGCTGGATTTTTTTTTTTCTAGTTTTACCACTAAAGTGAAAAGGATTTTGTGTCAGAACACAAAAAGGGTGCTTGGATGCATACCGACTTACACTCGGGGCCGAGGAGTGAAGCCGTCAGTTCCGCAGTTTGAAACCCACCAAAAACAAAACTTGGGTGTACAGTTTTATATTTGAATCATAGCCAAGAAATGTAGGAACTTTTATATCAGAATTCCTAAAAATTTTTTAGGCTCATTACAACCGCCTATATATGTTGCGTGTATACTTTTTTGTGCATCTTTTTCTGAATTTGGCTAATAAACTGTAAGTAATTGTACCTTTCACAAAACTGCAGATGTGTTTGTAAGAGCAATCAACCTTACTACATAGCAATTGTAATGTGTCCAGCTAGCTCAAGAGAAAAAAATGTTTTGTGGAAGCATTCCAAATCGGCCGTTTTTTCCGCCGTAAAGATTAAAATGGTTGCGAGACACTGCCATTAAGTGTGGCTTCTTGAGGGGCACTCTGATCGACGGAGTATGGCCTGTCGTTTCAGGGTTAAAAAAAGTGGAAAGGAATCAAGGAACGTAGCCTGCGAGTTCCTCCTTCCTATTAAAGGGGCCGTGAAGACAAAATACAAGTTTGAAAGCTCATTAAAAAGACTCCTTTGTCCCAATAACGCAGATACCAACCTTACTGCAAACTTTGAAGGAAAGATCGAGATATTAAGAAAACGTATGGAGGAGTGGAAAGTCCCCTGCCACTTTCCGGCAACTTCTCAAGGACGTCACAGCATTTTGTTTGTATGGTTGGCAGCCACCAACCAATGCAACCACCAGGAGCCGTGACTGCCCCCGACTGTAGTGTAACCTCAGGTTTCATTTGATCGTATCACTTGAACGCTAATGTACAGTTAGCACACTGATAGCCATGTTTCTAGTGCTGGCCTCTATTGCATCACTGATGAAATGTGTGTGAAATCTGAAATTTTTTCGATATTTCTTGCATTTTTTTGGTTGAGAAAATGACGGTCGTGGCAGGAATGGAGCTCAGTGAGTTACCAAGGACTAGTTCTTTGAAACTAAACAAAGTTTTATTTTGTCTTCATGACCCCTTTAACTTGGCTGTGGAAAAATAAAAATGTCCTTTCATTCGTGCATTTCAGGGTCGTGTGGTATCTGGTAACCACAGCTGGCCTTTTCCTTGACACACCAGGTGTAGCAGCCACCATGCCTAGAGTTGTTTCTACCAGAGGGCTGTGTCGATTAAGCAACGTCCCCTTCTCCTTTCCCGCCTTTGGAGGTAGCGGGCCCCTTTCCCTCCCGCTGCAAGTTGCGTCCACAGAGGCCATTGTGCCAATGGACAGCAGTCTTTTGCATTGCCACTTAAAAAAGGCTCATTGTGGTTAATAGGAGTACAAAGCTTGACAAGGTTAGCCTCTTTTCAGTATCCTGTATGGAAAAAGAAAAAAAAAACATAGCTACAGGTAAGAAAAATATCAATTTTGTGCATAATTTCATTAGAAAGCCAGGGTCTATTGTATTTACCCACATATTGAACCCCTCCCCCTCACACACTTCTCTTCTTGAGAATTTACTTTCTTCTTACCTTGCATAAAAAATGCAGCAGGAATAGAAAAGGTATTGTTCAAAATGTTTTTATCTTGGCATGGTTGCTGATGCTGTTGACGGTCGCAGTAACTTCATAGCATGCCGCAGTACGGGCAGAAATGCTAAAAAAGCATTTTAACAAAAACAAAATCTCAACAGTAGCCAAAGATGTGAGCGCGAATGCTGTGGCTCACAATTTAAAAATGGCGCATTTGCAGAATGCCACCTGCTGAACACAAAACAAACCATCTTGCTTTAACAAAGTACCAAACATACTCCGCCAACGCCTCCTAAAAAAACTGCCTGGAACGTCAGCTGTGAACTCACTGCCCTACCCCTGGATTTTTCTCTCCCCTTCCGGTAAAAAGGCTAGCCCCTCAGGCGGTCGCTCCTTGTAAACATGCCGGTGCGCGGCCACCGGGAGCCGGGTAGCTGGACAAGCCACTCCCCTGCTTCTAAACAAGCTTGTCTGCTTGTCTAGAAGCAGATGGCACCTTGCCAACTGCACATTGTAATCGCTGCTACAGTCTACGCCCATTAAAACGGACCCTCTTAATCAGGAAAAAAATGTCCGCTGTATCTGAAGTATGCAGTATCCAAAAGGGGAGGGGGTATATGAGCCTAAAGTGGAAACTTTGACCAGTGTTGTGTATAAATGCTGCAGAAAATTTGCTTTGTCTACACGCCTGCAGCTTCTCTGCACAGTGTTCACACGGAGGAAAACAATCGCCTAACGCTGTTTTCAAAGGTTAGCACCGGCACTTGTAAAAGGCCTAGCACACATACGGTCGAGCGCCTAGAGACGCACGCTAAGCTGAGAAAACATAACGAACGACAGTGTTACTGAGAGCAGTTAGTAACCAAGTATAAAAATCATTCATGGCCAGTAGCATTAGCCAGGCACTTTTCAAACCCTTCAGGAGGAAGCAGGCTTACCCGAAACCGTTTGTCAAACAATTCCGATCGCTGCCTGACGTTTCCCCTAGGCAGCTTCTGCATTTTTAATGATCTTAGTCTGGTCAGTAAAACATCTGACACAAAATAATCTGATGAAGGACAGCTGTGGAATCGAAAATTAGACCATTTGGACTCCGCACAGCCAGCGGCAGATTGCACAAGGGGATGGGAACCGTCGCCCTGCTTGAGGCATTTCTTACCTTTTTCATTGAACGGAATGGGAACAATGCATGCGCTGTAATGATAAATGCCGAAATTCATTGAACCTGACTTCTTTATTACATAAAAAAAACTGTGACAAGAGGAGACTCGACCTCCGGGTGCGCCACTTAGCATATTCGAAAGCGTTGTTTTTCAATCTTACCGGAGTCGTGTTTTTTGGCAGGGTCCTTGTTCTTGACAGCCGAGCAGACCGTCTGCTTAGACAGGCCCATACTTCTGGTGATAACACCCTATTTTTTGCCGTGTTCAACAGCGCTAATTATGCTTAGTTTATCAGACCAACGCCGCCTGTATAATCCTTGCCTAACGCGTGAGCTAAAAATGGCCAAACAGCCACTCTCCTGCTGCTCTCTCCTACCCTTTCCCGCTCCGTAGCCTTCCTGCGTGCTTTCATGTCCGCCAGCCAGCGCCGCTTCTCAGAAACTGTGCAAAATAGTTGACAGTTGGTCCAGTGTTCCCCAGACGGCGCTACTACGCCTTTTTGTTTATCACTGTGGCTGTCTGTTTTGATCTGTCACTGATAAAACCACCTGTGCCACCCCGGACGCAAAACCACTTGTGGTGCCGCAGGGTGATGCCCGCTTTGCGCGCTTACGTACTGGGATCACGGGCCCCAACATTTTGAGTGGCGTATCCCCCCTCTGTTGCCTTTGCGCTTGGGCCGTGTTTTGTCCACGCTGTTCGCAATCCGCATCGGTACACAGTTATAAAATTGAGGACTGTACTGTAGAGGCACCCTTATAGCGTGGCTGGACCCTCAACTGCTTATCGTTGTGTTTTCTATAATCTCCTGAAACTTACAAGCACGTGATATTTTTGAAATTAACGATAAAAGTGAGCACTTGAACAGAAAATGTGCACGCAATTTTTTCTTCCTTAATCGTCCAGAAAGAAATATATCAGTAAAATACCCGCTGTACCATCCGAAAATATTGTTTCAATGTTTGCTATATGTCTACCCGACAAATATGTTCTTACACTATTTCAGTTCTGCCTATGTCAGTCATCTTATGAAAAATGCAGCAGGTATGAGGCAAGCAACCCGTTGAACAAGATCCCCAGTGCACCCCAGAACTAGCGCCTCGTCGCAGCTAAGATGCAAGCGAAACAGCTCTTGAAACCCAACACGCAAGCTGACAGACACACGTCGTAGAAGTGGGTGCAGCATTCGCGACTCGTGTGCAGTGACGTAAGGTGCGACGTCCACCGGCGCGTGCCACATAGCGGATGTGTGCCTGAACTAAGCGTCCCTACCCTTCCCATTGAAAAGCGGGCGACGCGTTAGGCAATGTTTATACAGGCGGCGTTGATCAGACAGTAAAACCAGCCATCCGGCCACTAGTTGCAAAAAAAAAGGAAAAAAATTCAGTGGTTATCGGCACGGGCTTGGCTTGGCTGTTCCAATGACCCATTCTAAGCCGACAATTTGGCCGGACATAGTAGTTTTCTCTCCAAAATAAACGAACAAAAAGCATATCAGGGGCCGGCAGTGCTCCAGCTTCGTATTAACATCAGTCAAAACTATTCCTGCCAGAAATTTAGTCTCTTGTAGCCAATAGTCTGCTATAGCCGGGTCCATTATGAGTGGAGTGGATTCCACTTCAAATGCATGGGGACCAAACAAACCAACAGATAAACTCTGTTGTAACTGGAAGTCCGTTGTTGCCAGATCCGCTGTAACGAGCATAGACTGTATATGCAGATGGCGACAGCCAAGTGGTTTCTTTATCGCTGTTATGAGAACAAATCTCTAAATGAAATGAAGTCCACTTATTATAAACTATTTTTTTTTTATGGGAAACAAAGCTTTACATGAGTAGTGGTAACTTTGTCTGCTTAGCGCATTAGCTTCTCATTGGTTTGCATGATGTTTTTCGCCGTCTGTTATTGTAAAGCCAGTGTTTCATTTCATTTGAGCAGTAATGTGGTGCGGCTTCTCTTCGAGCTGTCGATGGAAGCAACCGGGAGTGTCATTTCATTCAGGAAGTGCCAGCCTATATCTCCTTGCGTGGGAAGTGGCTGCACGCAATATTACGAGACACCTTTCTCAGCACCACGACGAAGGAGCACTCTCTTGTTTGTAGCCTACACTTTCTTATCACTGACTTCAAGAAGGACTTCACGAGGGGGTTACTCAAGCCTGGTGCAGTGTTCGGTGAACCGGCTCAGAACCTTGCGCATAACGTCGGGAGCACGACAGTGCCAACTGTACTTGGCGAACTGTTCTGTGCCTTATACAACTTGAAGACATCACAACGACAAATGTGTCCGTAAGCACGCCAGAGGCAACTGTGTTCGGTGAACTACAGGTTACGCTCTTCCACAAGCCGAAAGCATGTCTGATCAAGGCACAACAGGAAAGCGTAAGCGTACTCCGTCAAGTGCTTCGTTGTCACGCGGACTACTAGAAGGCGCAAATGGAGGGCCAGCCAAGTCTTTCAAGCATAAACACGGTGACAACGACAGTAACATTGAAGGAAGCGAGGTGAGAAACAATCTTGTCGAACCTCAGCAAGTGGAAATTGATCTAACAGCCGAGAGTCCCGGAACATTCTATGTGACACGAACTGAAATGGTGTATGCTAAACGTTTGTTCAAGACACAGACACCATTCAAGCTGTATCCCTCGTTGTACTTTGTCCACCGCAAACGATGGCATGAAAGAGAGCAGGCACTGAAAGCAAAAAATGAGAGACTGAGTAGGACAGTGGATTCGAACAACCAAGAACTACAGAAGGTGATAGAAGTCGCACAAGTTAGTGGATTTGTAGAGGTAACGTCCAGTGCCGAGAAGGGGAATTTAAAGGCACTCCTAACCATTGACCAGGTCAAGAACTACAAAAAGGAAAGGCTGCACTGGTCAGAAACCATGCTGAAGCACAGCATCATGCCCTGAAATCGGCCAACAAAGGCGCAAAAGTATTTGTGCTCGGAAGGCCTGCTGAGGTTGCCGTGCAACAAGATCATCCAGAAGTACATCAGCACGGTTTCGGGAGAAGTTGGGCTCACTCAGCTATTTTGTTGTCACCTTGAAACAGAAATACTGGCCCTTGAAACAAAACAATCGAAAGTGTGTTCGCTTATCATAGATGAAATGAGAATACGCCAGAAGTTGCAGTATCACAGACAACGGGACGCATTCATTAGCGATGTCGACACGGGCGCTGAGCTGCAACACCTTGTCGAAAGCTCTCAGAATCATTGCCTGGTAAAGTGTCTCCCGCACTTGTTGCTGTATGGTGTCCACGGGCGATATAAAATACCTGTAGGCTATTGCTTCACAAACGGGTGTACAGGGGAGCAGTTAGCAGAAGTCACACGCCATGTGATACAGAACACGTCGGAGATCGGCTTCGATGTCGTCCGTGTTGTCACGGACAATCACAGGATTAACGTGACAGCCACGGAAGTTCTGTGCGATGGGGTGCTGCGCATATGCACTCCGCACCCCTTGGACGCCATGAAGAACATCTTTCTTGCGTTTGATCAGAGCCGCATAATAAAAAATGTTAGATCCCAGTTTCTGGCAAAACACATCAATGGAGAAGAAGAAATATCATCAGTGTACCTAAAGAAGATCTCCAAAATGCAGAACTCTACAGTTAAGCCAATCAGGTTCCTCACAAGCAGGGGTTTATCCAGAATCTCGATTCTCCTGGGGGGGTGTTGGGGGTCTGTTGGGGGGGTATGTATAAATCTCTCTGGGGGGGGGGGGGGGGGGGGGCACCCGTGGTTGTGAAATCTTGTTGAGGGGGGGGTGTGTCCAAATCCTACTGAGGGCGTGTTAGGGGGGGTGTTGGTGGGGTGTGTGTAATCCTCTGCTCACAAGCAAGCACCTCTACCCTTCAAACATAGAGAAGATGAGCGTTAAAGTAGCTGGGCAGTTACTGTCAGCTGCAGTAGCTGGAGCCCTAAAATAATTCAGAGAGCTGGCAGTAGACACCTCAGATGTGGAATTCGCATTGGCAGGTTCTACGATCCACTTCCTGGGAGTGATGCAAGGATGGATTACTGGGGTGTAAGCAATTAATTGCCAGCACTACGTTCATTGCAACAATATTGATTGCCACCCATTCACTGATGTAGACGACGCAAGGCTCGATTGGCTAGTGCACCCTTTCATCGCTTATGTGGAAGATCTGAGGGATGCAAGCAAATCTAAAAACTTCTTCAGCAAGGAAATGTGCCACGCCCTACTCTTCACAATACAATCAAATGTTGCCTGCAACTGACACCTGCTGACTGAGAAGAAATTGAAGTTTTATCTGACTCGCGAGATGTCGAGTGACCCTATAGCAGCCATGTTCGGATTTGTGAAGCGCAGTGCAGGATGTGACGATGCCTTGGACGTCAAGAGCGCAACATGCAGTCTCGAAAACATGCTCAAAACAGGAATCATATCTGCTTCCAGTGGCAGCAATGTACAGAGTACGGTGACATTCACGTCAGCGCAGCTTCTCTCAATTCAACAGTATCGCTGTGTGAGCCCACTTATCGCAGACCTTATTTTGAACACAGGAGCAATGCGTCTAAGGGAGCACTTGCTGTCAGACAAGCCAGTTCTCTCGAACCCCGATGTTGCCAGCCTGGGGCAACAGTTGGTTGGAGGTTTTATTGTTCACACTGCAAGCAAGTGCATTGCTGTGCTGAGTGCTTCGCAGTGCTTCAGGCACCAAATAGCAGCACTCTAAATCATGGCTTCATAATGCACCAAGATCGCAGCGGCCTTTACTACCCAACGCAGGAACTTGTCAAAGTTATCGTAGGCCTGCGGAGATTTGCTGACTGCGTGCTTTTGCAACGACGGTCAGTAAAGAAGCCTCTTGAAGTACACATGAAAAGGTCAGTACAAGAGCTCGTATGCCTGCCTGTGTTAAGCTGCAGCAACACCAGTTCGGATCACCGCATTGTTCTGCCAGAGCTCATTGCACAAAAGGTCATCAAACCACTTTTTGCAAACTATGTGCAAGGGAAAACTGACATGAACACTGCCGTGAAGTTTCTGCAGAAAAAGCCCATGTCAAGAAAAATCAATTGTAGGTGTTTGTAGTCCTACTAGAGGCCCATAGCATTAACTCCTTCTGCACTAAGTGCATGGAATCGTCATCAGGTCTTGGGATGAACCATATTTCACTCGCGGCACTTGCTGTTGTAGTAAATCACGTCCCCTTTATCAACAGCATATGCAATACATGTCAACAATGCGAAGCTAGCACTGAACCATTCCAAGAACAATTTTTTGGACTGAGGACTTCGATTCTGGCAGTCATCATGTGTATTGAATTATTTTGTTGCTTTTGTGTCTTGTTCACCATATCCTCAGTTAAAATACGCAGTCTTTTATATGTGCTCACATCTGCGCTTTCCTTTCTTCTTCCCCTCGAGCTGAGTTGTGCCAAGAATTGAGTAATTATATTCCCTGGTGCGTTAGCGAGTGGAGCATCACAAAACACAAGCACGCTTGCACACATATTGTTAAGTCCCTTTAGTTGAGACGCACAGTGAGCTCAAATTCCTAGCAATAAGCTAATCCTGCATCTGTCAAGAATTCCACCATATCACGTTTTGCAGCAAGCTGCATATGTGGCATGTTCCCATTTTCTTAAACGGGAACAATGCAGCATATGCAGCTTTCCGTACAACGGATTTTGGGGGGTGGACAACGTCCATTTTAGGAGGGACGTCGCCAACACTATTGAACATTAGCAAACCTGTTGTCACGCTTATATTTGACAGTTAGAAAACATAAGTAGTCATGCCACGTCAGTTTTGGTGTGTACCAAAATTACTTAAACAAAATGTCTACGATAGCATCAGGATGTCAGGGCGTAGGCTGAGATGGGCACGGTCAAAGTGCTTTTGGTTCGCCGAAATATAACCAATTTTTTACGACTGCTCATACAGCGGATGCTGCATGTTCTCACACACACACACACACACACAAAATCTCCCAGAAAAAAAAAAGGGTGGGTTTATTACGCGAGTAAATACGGTATTCGGTATGCTGCTAAGCCTTTTTTACCTGGAGAGTGTTGACGGAGGTAGCTTGAAAGAACCACCTCATCAGGATGCGAAAAGAGAGGAAGGAACGTGGAGTTGTCTTAATATCGAGGAGATAAAAGCGCTTCCCAAAAGCACTCGCTTCCTTCCAGCCTTTTTAACTGCACTTCACCAGTGCATTGTGGGAAAGCCGATGTGTGCTTGTGGCAGTTGATCATAAAAACGCGTATGCATCCTGTGCGCAACCAGTTTGAACTTGTTGCTAAGAATGTATTTTGCATGTGTTTTAGCAGGGCATTACTTGTTTTCAGCAAGGCTTAATTTCATGTCCCTGAGTTTATTGATACCGCCAGTTTGCATTTTGAAATACAAAATTTCAGAAATATATTAGAAATTTAATAACATTAATTTTTGATTCAAAGCTGATTCACTTGACTATCACAATATTTGCTTTGATCTTCAAAAATTCTGAATATTCACACACCCGTAGAGCTTGCCTACAATTGACGATAATCACTTGGTTGCAATTTTAGCATAATTCCACATTTCAATTGCACCTCCTCTCTTAAATTAATGTGTTCCACTTTCTTTTTGTGCCATTCATAAGGTGCCACTTGTTTTTTAAAAAAAAGGTGTGTTTCTTGTCAACCTTTGAATTGCTTGGCCTGTTTTTGTGTTTAAGAAAGGGTGTGCCCAATTCATTTTCATGCACTCTTGCTGACAATAGCTGTAATGAGCTAGCTGCATGCAGCCAAAATTACCATCACTGTACATGCATTGAGGAGATGGATAAATACTCGACCTCTCATTACTGGTGTGAAAAATTTTCATTCTTGCTCTTGTATTTGTGGTATAAGCCTATTTAATCACGTGTTTATCAAACACAATTAGTCTGAGCAGAACAAACTTGAAATGTGTTTGCATCTGCATTGTAGTTGGGAGGTATTTCTCTGCAGTTTTGCCAGCACCTCTGCATTCTTTGCACTCTAACTCTATTCACACACAATCACTGTCCTAGCAAAGTTTTGTATCAGTTCATGCAGTTACTCAGCTGAATTCAATCTCTTGATTGTTAAGCATAATAAGAGGCTGTAGTAGCTGGGTTTTCCTGATCAGGACAGGAAAATTACGTGTGTTGGATCAAACCAACCTTACTCTTTCATCAGTGAACACCAACGTTTTGTTGATTGCAGTCTGCAGCGTATCTTTTGAACCCTGCTCTTGTTAATTTGCTTCTAAGCTGTCAAACCTGCCCTTGAGTTTCCAAAGAGTGGCATTTAAAGGGACAGACAACCGGTTTTGTGGAGTGTACGCTCTCTAAGAATAATGAAAGGGCATCACTTAAAACACCCTGAACCAAAAACGGTTCCCCTGATAGGGCCCTACAACATTTTAAATTGGAAATTTTAGATCCACCAGCCTTGCATATGCTGCCAGAACAAATGCTGGCAACCATGGCAGTTAGCCACGCGGCAACATTAAGTGTACGCGAAGTGAAATGAGGTATTGCAACACTTGTCCCCACCTTATACAATAATAAAACAGAGTTCTTGCTATTTTTTCGTTCTCCATTTTTAAATCCTGCATTGAAACTACAGAGCTGTTTGTGTATGCATGGTAGTGGCTTGTTTAGAAAGTACATAGCATCACCTTTAAGACTTCAGGGAGGTTAGTGCCGAATTAAAACGATTTCCACTGATTTATTTGTAATTTTTTTGTGGTTGTATAGAGCACTGGCTTTCATATGAGCTATAGGACATGCACTCCAAGAAAAGCGGTTGGCTGTCCCTTTAATTAAGCTTTTCTGTTTCCTGCCTTGTGCCTGTGTGCAGAGGTTGAGTGCGGCTTCAAGTTTGGCGTCCTGGTGTCGGGCTTCCACTGCGAGATCTGCACCCTGGACGACCCCTTCGTGAGGGAGGGCCTCATCACGGTCCCCACGCTGCACATCCTGGGCGAAGCCGACACTATCATTCCCAAAGGTGGGTGTGAACGTGGAGCACTCTTTAATTAAAAGTGTTTAGTACGACACCGGTAATTTTTGCTATCTACCCAAGGTGAATCAAAAGTCTGATTGATAATGAGGTTTAACGTGCCGATGCAACGCAGGCGATGAGGCGCGTCGTAGTGGAGGGCTCCGGATTCATATTTACCACCTGGGGATCTTTAACCTGCGCCGAAATCTCGAACGCATGACCGTTTCCTCTTTTCGCCTCCATCAGAAAAACAGCCACCGCGGCCGGAATTGAACCCGCGTCCTTGAGCTCAGCAGCACAACGCCTTAGCCAATGAACCATTGCGGTGGGTGAATCAAAAGTCTGAACTGTGTGATTTTGAAGTGATGTGTTCTTAGTGCAGTTCTGTTGCTTATTCGAAACTTCAAATAGTACTTTGCAAATAGTGTTTGCTGTTTGATTTGAAAATTTAAAAGAAAATCCAATTCTTAACATGGGCGCGTGACTATACATCTATTCCCGCTTGAATTGTCATGTGTACATTTTTTTTTGTTGGTTTGGCATTTTGTGCTTCCTCGGCACCGTCTGCTCTACTTTTTAATTTAACTTTCTCTTTTCGAGTTTGGTTTCTTGCATTTTATTGCGGGCCTTTCTTTTATAGTTAATTTTTTTTTCTCTCTCATTGTGGCCTCCACAATCTCCCACATCCATTGTATTCATCCCCGTCCGGCGTAGCAAGCACTGCCGGTAGCTCATCACCTCTCCAGTCAACATATAAGATCTCTCTATCTCGTGATTTACAACACAGCTTTACCTTTCGATGAAGTAGTTGAATATTGTGAATTTCGGAATAACAACGCAATCATAGGCGTGCAGGGGTCTTGATTAGGGGGGTGAATTCTTGCTGCAGTAGCAGCACTCCCCCCCCCCCCCCCAGGGCAACTCCCGACTTCTTACCACTCAAGGCCTAACGGTCAGAACGGAGTGCACAGATGAGGAATGGTTATAAAATTTTTATTTAGTGAGATGGAATTGCAACACACACAGAATATTTCTGAGCAGAAGTTTCTACCTTCATGTGTAACATCGGCAAGGGGAGCAAGTCCCAGCGCGGATGCGGCATAAATTTCATAACGCGCTGCCTAAGGAACTTCCATAATTTCTCTATAAAACACAGAAACATGCGACACATCTGTCTTTTGTCAACTGCAAAAAAAAAAACAGAAAGACATAGCAGAAAAGACATCAAAGACAAAAAAGACTTATCATGCAAAAGAAAAGACAAGACATAGCAAAAGGCTGTTTTGCTCAGTGCTACACTCATTATTTACGAAGAAAAGTAGAAAGAGGGAAAGCTCTGCAATAGATGCAAAATTGAAAATTAAGTGGTAGCGTGTTTCTCACAACGTCCTGCTTCTGGTCCCCACCTTTCCGGGGCTGAAAGCAAACAGCTCTTGGAAGGTAACGTGAGGGCTCTTCGGCTGCCATTATCGTGAAAATATGTGTGGTCATAACCCTACGGGAGGACAGGTTCGATTCAGTAAAGGTATGGGGCAAATCTGGCACGCCCCCACCAAAGATGATTAGGGTATGTGCACGCCTATGAGTGCAATATATGTTGGGTCTGCCACATGGCACGTAAACTTCCAAGAATGACATGCCTTCTTTTTTTTTTGTTGCGTTGTTTTGCTTTCTTGTGGGGACACCAAAGCTTTGCAGAAAAGCCTAACACAAGATTGTTTTGAAGAAACAGGATTGTTCTGAAGAAACAAATGTATGTTAGCTAATCATGTATCTATATAAGGCCTTATGTAAAATTTATAAGCCCCTCAAAAGAAGTAGTGGCAGGAGTAAGAATTAGAAGCAGGAGTGAAGAATTAGAAGTCACAGTGACAAGGACTAATCAAATATACCTCATCTATTCACACCACATCCTCGTGGCAGTATAAGCCAAATTTTTGCTCTGCTGCTTGACTGTCTTGTCTTAATCTTTAATTTTTTTATTGTTGTAGAATATTTTTATCAGTACATGAACACTCAGTTGTGTCAACTCCTGACTGCCTACATTAGCTCTGGACACACTAAAGCAAAGATATTTGTATTCGAAAACATGGTTCAGTCTGGAGTCACTTTTGACTACAGTGTAGACCATTTATAACATAACCGCTTATCGTGCAGGACCAGGTATAGCGCAGGTTTTCCAGACCATCTGTTGGCATCCTATAGAAGTCGATGCATAAACTTACTGCTTATAACGCGGTTGCCTGAAGCGCAATACCGTTCATAGTGCAGTATTTCGGCGAGTCGCTGATCGAACCGGCGCAGCTGGGGGGCGTTTTAGGGTTGCAAGAAACCAAGAGAAAAAAAAATTGAATCAGCCATCCCATCCAGTGTACATTCCCTGCTCGCCTCTAACTTAGAAAAGGAAAAAAAAAATAGGCGCCCTTTAGCTGGCATGTTCCGTTTGCACGCACGTGATAACCACAACTGTCCTTGCTTGATGTGCCTAGGAAGATAGCAAGCCCCCCCCCCTTCTCCCTTCCCATTCCCTCTTCCTCCTCACGTAGTAAGTTGTTTCTATCATAACATTGTGCAGAATAGCAACCGCCCTTTTCCTTTTCGAACATCTGGAGACAGAGAGCTGTGAAGCCTAAGGTTTCCCGTGCCTGTATGCTGTGCTGATAAGCAACCGTCTTCGGCATGGTGAACATGTGCTGGGGTCCTACATTCCCTCAATCCGTTCATAGGCATCCGTTCATAGACGCTAAGAAACGTAGACATGCTGCTCCCTCGAAATACAACGGCAAAGAAGTTAACGCCACGCTCGCGGTTTGTTTGGAGCGTGCAGCCATAGAGTTTATTATTGTGTGAAACTCAGTGTGCAGCAGCTTGTAAACCCTGCAGTAGTGTCCTGATGCGGAAAAAAAGACAAGACCGCGCCAATATTTTTTCGAGGCCTTCATTTGAGTGATGATCATAATTGAAAGGTAGATTGCATTGTGATTGGGTTCGTGCATGTTTTGTTTATAGTGCGGTACCGCTTATAGTACGGATTTTTGTGGCTCCTGCAATATACGTTATAAGCAGTCTACACTGTATTTGTATTCAACTTGCAGTCCGAAATTTGATATTTACCACACCCCTGGCTCTTAAAACTAGTGGTCCAAGATTGTGTGGACCTAAAGTGTGAAGGCCTGGGTGAAGGTTGGCAGGTGGGGAGGAGGAGGAGGAGATTGCGCCTGATTGGCTGACAGCTCAGAGAGGATGAGGTTTGTGGATGGTGAGCTGGAGGAATGAAACATGCATTGTTGGTTTGTTAACTTGTGCTAGTGTAGTAAGTGTTTCTATTATCCATAAGAAGAGAAAATAGCACGGGGATTTTGTCACTCAGGGTAGGATATGCATCTCAACCAGATGGTAGGGATAGAAATATAGAGAAACAAGTTGAAGGGAAAAATAAGGTGCTTGGTCGTAAAAGGTTAATGAATAAGAAGTATGCGATGCCAATTTTTTAAAACGTGGGTTGTGGACAATTCTGGAAGAACACCGCAAGAACAACGCCTACTGTTGGTAGTACTGCCTGGCATTGTGATGGATGAATGTTTCACGTATGCAGTTACTATTGCTTAGCAGTTTGGGAAACATTTTTTTTTCTTTATCACCAAATTCTTTTGCACTGCCAGCTTTTATTTACTTTTTCTTTTGTAAATTTCAGTGTCTTATGCAGTTGGCGTAATTCGAACCTCATTATAATGAAGTAGTATCGGGACAGCAAATTAGTTTCATTATATCCAATGTTTGTATCAAACAGTAGAGGTAAAAATAGGCTGCAACAAATCGACAATCTGGCTCGTGGAAGATGTAGTTGGTACACAAATGCATTTTTTAGGCTTCCAACCCACTATAAACAAGGTAACCCTTACCTTTCTCCTTGTTGCATTTCAAGCTGAATGTGCCGGAACATGAGTACGTGAAATTGCAACAAAACAAGTTTCACTTGAAAAAAAACGGGCCTGAGTCTTTGTTTATTTGATGAAGGATATGACCTTCATCTGGTGGCTACCCACAACACTGAGCAGGATGGACTTTTCCACAGTGCCCACAAACAAAAGGGCCTTTATACTTCTGCTGTTTCGGGTGCTGGAAGGTTTTTCCAAGTACCTGCTCAGCCTCCTGGTCAAATATTTCTTCGTTATATCCGATAACCGTGCGTGGCTCACGGTTTCAGTTTCGTTATAAAGAATAAGTGCCGGTGAAATAAAACGTGACCAACCAGAGATCGTATTTAGTTCGCTATAGCTGCTAATGTGGTATATCAGTGTTCGTTATAATGAGTTGCAACTGTAGTTGCAATAGCTATTAGTCTGTCACATGCAATCTTTCCCAACCTCTTTTTTTTTTTTTGCGAGAGATTGCCCTACGGCATAAGAAAATGTGTTCATATGTACACCACTGCACCAGTAACGCACAAAAATTCGAGAAGAGACAGGTGCTGGGGCCTGCATATACAGCGTCTGAGATCTGGGGGTCTCCCAAGATGAAGCCCTGTGCCTCGTAGGTGTTTCGTTCGGGCATCTCGACTGCCTGGGCAAGTCCACAGCAAGTGTCCAACATCAGCTTCTGACGCAGGAAGCACACAGAAGGGGGAAGTGTCCACAAACGGCGCGTGATAGCGGGCAGGCCAAGCGTGGGTAACTGCTGGGGATAAGGCCACCCCAACTCGAAGCCTCCGCAGCAAGACCTCCTCCCAGCGAGCAAGCCCACTTGGGAGGTCGGTTCCACGCGGTGTAAGCAAAGCACGTGTGGCGCGACGGAAGGTTTCCTTTTCGACCAGAAGTTCTTCTATGGTAGATACTGAAAGAAATGGTAGAGTGGCCGTTGATGGTCTCTGTGGCAGGCGCGATTCGCAGCTGTGGGGGCAGGAAGCATGTCCCAGCAAATCCACAAAACGCGGACCGGGCATGTATAAGTGTCCATAATCTCTTGAATGGGTGCGGTCAGCCTTGTACAAAGCACAACACGACGCAAATCCCGAATCGCTGCCGCTGAGTCAGTATAAAGTTCCAGCTTGTCCCACTAGTAAATGTCGGTTGCCAAGCGCCTGCAGACCATCCCGAATGGCAGTAAGTTCTGCTAGCTGGCTTGGGAGTGCACGGAGTATCTCTTACACACAGCTTTGGTTTAGGGCAGGGTAAGAAGGGACATGTCAAGGCCGTGGTGACAAAGCAGTCGTATGCCCCAGCGTCCACAAAAGGCCTGGATAACCAGCGGTTGCGTCTCCAGGCGCCCAGTCAGGGACATGAAGAACGGCATCTGGAGGCTGGTGAAAGGGCCCGAGGTACGGGCGTGTAGCCTTGGTCAGAGGCTTGTTGTCCGTCACCTAATGGTACAGCCAGGCCGGCCTTGCGGCGGGAAAGGCTGGCATCGTATTCGGCGGCTGGCACATGTACGCAGCGAGAGCTGCTGCCTCTGGAATCAGTCCATGTTTCAGCAGGCGTGCGGAAGGATGCTGATGAATGAGTTCATCAAACGTGTTAAGCTGGGCTTCGGCTTGGAGCTGTGGAATTGGTGTTAGGCGGGGGAGGCCAGTAATAGTGCGCATGGCAGCCTTGTTAATAGACTCCAACCGGTCCCAGTCCGCTCGCGTCATGCTCTGGAACTGTGCCTGGTACAGGAGCCTCGGCTGTGTACCACTACTATTGGCCGACAAATGCTGCACCTTTTGTCGGAGCATTTGTCGGCCAGCCTCCTTGAAGCGGGGGTATATACTGTTTGCTATGACCTTTATACTTTTTCCCTTTTGTGAAGCAGAATGTGGGAAGAAGTTTTGGATTCTACTCTAGTTAAGTCACGTACCATGTGTATAATTAAACTTCGGTACGTTACATATCAATACTTTTCTTCATCAATTCAAATGTTTGCATTGAGGCTTCTGGTAGATGCAGAAGAGTCACTAAGAAAATGGATAATTCTAGCTTGACAGAGAACAGTTGCCCAAGACGTTGTGCTGCTGAGCACGAGGAGGCGGGTTCGATTCCCGGCCGCTGGCGGCTGCTTTTCTGATGGAGGCGAAAAGCAAAAACGCCCGTGTGTTCGAGATTTCGGTGCATGTTAGAGATCCGCGGGGGTGTCAAAATTAATCCGGAGCCCTCCACTACGGCGTGCCTCATCGCCTTCGTTGCGTCGGCGCGTTAAACCCTACAGTCATACAGAGAACAGTTGCAAGGGGCATGCTGTCTGCACTCTTTGGAGTCTCCATAATAGGAACAACGCTTGCTAACTTCACTTTGATCCCTTTGACCTACTGACTAATAAGTCTGAATGAATTTCTGTTCTGAGCACTTTTCATTTGAGTTCGTGCACACCTGCATAATACATGAATATGCTTTCAAACATGTAAGCACATAACTTTCAGTGCCAACACCCCTCACTGCTTGCATCTTTTGCTTGTGCCCCCTCCACCTTGCTATCAGAAAGCTGTCTATCTGTAGCTCACTGTTTTCCCTGTGGTTTGATCTGACTTTCCTTGTTCTTCGCTGTCTCATCTTACCTTTTTTCCTTCTCTTTCTCTCCCTCACCTGAACCCAGTCAAGAACAGTGGGCCAGGGGTTTGCCTCTACGATGAACTTTTCTGCCTTTCAATAAACTCTGCTTTTTTCTCTCTTTGTCTCACTCTCTCTGGCAGTGCACTTTTATTTGTTGACAGACCTAAAGTGGGCTGTTGCACTATGAGACTGGGCAAACTCTCAGGTAGGGGCCGTAATGACAACCAGCAAAAGGAAAATTTAACATCCACCTTTGGAAATGCAGCCGTACAGCTACAAACAAAAGATATGCAGCTTCCTCAGAAACTTCTCATTGAAGAAAAATTTCTTCCGGTCCAGGATTGCACTTCATGTGGATGTCAAATTTTCCCTTAGCTGACACGTGCTCCACCTTAAAGGCGTTTCCCCTAAGTTAGTTAATTAGGGAAGCCAACCAATGGCATGTTTGAAAAGTGGCAGTAATTTCAGGGTTTTATTATTGCTGATGGTTTAAATCCTTTTACCTGGAAGATTGCAATGCCTGTTACAGGTTGCATGGGTGGTTTATATTTTATTGTGGTTGCCTGTTGCAGGCCTGATGAAAGTTTCCCATACAAAAAAAAGAAATATAAAATCTCTGTGCATTGTGCAATATCAACAAGCAGAAGGGAGTCAGTACACTAATTATGCTGCTCTGTGGCTGCAGGCAGCTGCAGTGGCAGCTGCTGTCATTCATTTCGACCATTTTTGGTAACACCACAGCCAGGGTACAGAGTCAAGGGCCAACCTTGGATGTGGCTCCTGCAATGCTAGTCTAGACAAAAGCATGCTGCCCGCACTGCAAGTTTCACCACAGTTGCCATGCACTAATAGATGTCTGCTTGCTTTCACTTTTGGGGCTTTTGGTAGCACTGCGGAATTCCACTGTTGCAAATCAACAAGGGAATTCATTGTACTGGTGAACATTACCACAGAGACAAAGCTACAGTACAGAGAAAAGACACACTAAAACTTAACTCAGTCCATGCCACAGAAACACACACAAAAAAGCACCTACATGTGCATGATACCTGGAAACTTAATCATAAAAGCACAGTGAAACAACAAACAAAAGAGTACCACAAATGTCACACTTGCTTTTATCATAAAAGCTCTGCACAGTGCTGGCCCATATCACAGTACGTAAATTAATACGTGTGTACGGCCATCACCCGTTACCCATGCGCAGCCAGCACCCTACAGAAACTTCAACCCTCCTCCAAATGCCTCCTCCTCATACATCGACCCTCGAGCACTGGAACCCTCCACGCTGACTTTAATTGCGCACTACTCCCTAGAAAGCGGTCTAGCGCGAGCAGTTTAGAGCTGTGAGCCTGCTCTCCTCACCCCACGTGGCCTCTTCCGCCTTCGTAAGGAGCCAACCAGCTTCAACTTGAACGGTTTATTTTCAAGATGTCCCAAGCTACGAATATCCCACCCTCTACTCCCACTTCCCCCACTTGACTTAGTGTGTTCCTGATGTAATAAAGGCTATCTCCTCCTCCTCCTTCAAGAAATGAATTGGGCAGACAGTGCTTAGGATGGTGCACTAACACACTTCCCCCTTCTCTGCTTATTCGACAGGCCTCGACAATTTCTCGGTCTGTCTGGGAAGCAGACCTGGACACGATTAGTGTCTGCGAGAAATATGGAGTGTGCCTAATGCACCTACAGCAGTGATCAGTCAGGTGGCCAGCCCCCATCTGCCCATTTACAGCTGTGTGGTGCAGTCTAAGCCTTACATTGAGGCACCTGCCTGTTTGCCCAACATAGCACTTTTAGGGGCGAAGCCCCTTAGGGGCTGGGGCTGTTGGCGTCTCCTATTGTCGTCGTCGTCGTCGTCGTCATGATCGTCATTCGTCTCATGTAGTCACGGTACTAAAGCACTGGGAAATTCGTTTGCACCTTGCGCTGGAACGTGATGCGTGCTAAAAAAACACCAGGACACTCATTTAAGCCTGACACTGGAGCGCTTGTTAACGTGTACTATAAAAACATTGGGACACTCGCTTACGCCTCGCGCTAGAGAGCTTCGTGCTTCAAAGAGACGAGAAACTTTTACAGCGAAGCTATATACCTGTACCCCCCAACGGTCTCATCTTTATTGTGCAAAACGCCAAGAATACACTTACACACTGCATGCCTAGCCCCTCCCCAGGTTTCACATTAGAGGAGATGGCCTGGTATTTTTTTTGTGCGACAGAGGAATCCTGTAGACCACCCCTGTTGCACTATCCAAATGTACTTGGGTTCTTTATGACACAGCTATACTTGGTGCAAGAGTTTTTCACTTTTAGTTTACTCACCATCTTTGAGAGCTTCTCAGGAGCCACAAACGCCGCCTGCACACCTGTCACTGTACGCTCTGAAAAAAAACTAAAACCTCTTCTGAGAGAAATCAATTTTTTGGATAGATGGTGCTGATTGCGCGCGGATGACGTGTGACTGCCGTACACGCAGGTCAGATCAATTACATCTTGTGATATGGGCCGGCATTCCACTGAGCTTTTGTGATAAGACTAAGTGTGACGTTTGTGGGACTCATTTGTTTGTTCTTCACTGTTTTTTATGGCTATCTTTCGGCGTATCAGGTATTTATAGTAGGGGTGTGCGAATATTCGAAACTTCGAATATTCGATTCGAATCTTTTGGTATTCGATTCGATTCGAACGACACTTTTATTGTTCGAAATATTTGAACCACCCAAAACTTAAAAAAAAAAATTCAGAGCGCGTCTGTATCGGTGTTTATTTACAGTGGACTCTCGATGATACGATTCTGGGGGTGCGAATTTCGGGATGATACGAATTTCCGAATAGTCCCGGCGAAATTGCATCGTTTGCAATGGGAAAAATTTCGGCTTTTACGAACGGGTCTGCGCGGCCCGGCGGAGGATACGAACGAGCCGGCGAGGCCCCCGACTGCCGAACGAGCAAGTGACGGCTCTCGCTCCCCTGTTTGTCACTCTTTCTCCAGAAACGGCCGGGCTGTTGTTTTCTGCTCGCGAAAACGCTCTGCGCACGCCCAACGCGCTGACACCGCCGCGAAACCACCCCCACGCTGCGCGCGGCGCGGCCGGCGGCGTCAACATGGCGTCGGCTGCAGCCGCGAAGTGGCGCGGGCGCGCTCGAGCGACCGCTTCTAACCGCTCTTTAAAATGCGGCTCAAGGGAGACACGAAAAACGGTACTATAAAACATCATCCGCGCCGCTAGTGAAAGCGCCCATAAAATATTTGCCGGGGTGCTAAGCCTAACCATCTCCGGCGGAGCCAAGCCGGCTGTCTCGATCTCATCGCAAGTAGTCAGGCTCCTCCATTCTGCCGCGCGCGTCGTGCGTCATTTTCTGACCGAGGTAGGCGCTACCGCGGGCGCGAAATCGTCGATGTGGGCGTGAAAAAACAGCGCTCGCAGAGCTGAGGCGAGCGAATCGCGTGCAAAAACGCACCAGGCGGTTCGCGCTTGGCTGTTGCGGCGTGTAGCGAGCTTGGGCACAGCGAGTGAGGAGACGAGCGCGAAGCTTTACGTGCTCCAGAAAGGACTGCTTTGCGACACGGGGGTTAAAAAAAGCAGAAAAAATCACGAATTTCTTCACGCGAAAGTAGGAAGAGAAATAAACGAAAACTTTTTTCAGCGCTAAATTTTTTGGTCTGTGTTGTTCATACGAATTTCGGATGATACGAATATTTTTCGCGGTCCCGCGAGATTAGTATCATCAATATTTTACTGTATCAGCGCGCGGCAATGTGCACGGGCTCGGGCATGCCAGCTACTAGTGTCTCAAGTGAGCGGCTGCTTTCGGTATCTGGTGGAGTCGTGACGAGCAGGAGGTTGTCACTGCTCCCCGAACATGTCGAGCAGCTAACCTTTCTCCATGTTAACATTTAAGTGAGTGCAGACCTTAACCTGTTGAGTGCAATGGTATTGTGTAATTCCTAATTTTACTTTGTGTGATTTGTTGTGCAATAAAGTTGCAGTTTTTGTGTCTCTAGATGGTGAAAATATTAATTTTACAAAAAACAATAAGTATTCGTATTCGAAAAATATTCGAAAAATATTCGATTCGATTCGAACTTTGTTTTTATTATTCGAATTCGCTTCGAAATTAAAAAATTGATATTCGCACACCCCTAATTTATAGGCGTTTTTTGTGTTTCTGAGGCATAAACTGAGTTGAAGTTCTACCGAGTGCTTTGTCTCTTCTGTATGTAGCTTTGTCCCTGTGGTAATGTTCGCTAGAACAATGAATTCCCTTGCTAGCAACCAAATCTCCCAATCTTCCACTTTAGTTGCAAGTCAACAACCCCTTACAGTTTCAAAGTATAGCTCTTACAGCCTCCTGTCAGTTTTTCCTGCACTGCAGTCATGATGGAATGTGTAAGCTTCAAGTGAAACGGATAAGGAACTTGAGGCAGCCACACCAACACAAAATTAAGGTGCTTAGGCGGCACGATTTTGCCTCGTGAATAGATAACTGCTTGAAATTAGAGCCTGTCTCTCTTCGAATGGTAATATGTAACTGGGACAGAGTGAAGTGTTGCACCTTTTAAAAAGTTAGTTTGTTGCATCCGCTAAGACTGAAAGGTCAACTACCGCCATACTGCAGAATGAATGAGACAATAAGTTTCGACTAACAGTTGTGCACAAATGGAAAAGTCAAGACCATACATGTTCCTGCTG
>CM023451.1:36270283-36416556 GCA_013339765.2 Haemaphysalis longicornis
TCCATGTATGTCGCCTGTTTGTATTCTTTGTACCTATGTATGCGGTGCATCACCCGAGAAGGCCCTGTGCTGTGGTGAGCACTTCAAATAAAAAATACTTAGGAATGCGCGGAATGAAAAGCACAGAACACATGCTCATCGATCTCTACGCGGCGTTGTTAACAGTAAGAAAACAAAACACATAAAAGAGTCGAAGCTAATCTAGACACAGCACATTGTTGTTGAGCAATAGTTTACTTGGTTTTTGAATGATTTTTCAGAAACGTAGATACTTACAATTTTCCCCATTTTGTTTAATATTTCTGTCGACTGAAGTAAGAATGTTTTCCCTAAGTAGTCCTTGTTTTGTGTCGTGTGCTACGCCTATGAGAATGGTTGAATATAGGGGCAGTTACTACATTTTGTGTTTTACCTTATGTATGGTGCCCAATAACTTCAAATAATATATCCTATCACCTTGAAGTATTGAAGGCGCTGAAACAAGGAAACCATTCGCAGATGCGCAAGGTTACCATGGTAATTGCAATATATGCGAAGCATCCGTTGTTGTAGAATTAATTTGGAGTAGTTTCTTTCCGTTGATGGGCCCCACACCACTGCGCCGTAGCAGAGCTTTGAGCAAAAAGTGTAATATATAATTGTTCCTTTGGCCAAAGTGGTATGAAGTGTGCAATTACAAATATTACACCGATAAATCGTGACAATTCGTGGTATACCTAAGTAATATGTTTAGTGAATGTCAGCTTTCCCTAAAGCAGACGCCCAATAATTTTTATTATTTGAGTTGCTGTATAGCGACATCATTAAAATCAATCGAGAGTTTATTTTGTACATTTCTGTACGTGGCTTTAATACTAAGTAGAAGGTGTTTGTTACGTTTAACTCCAGCTTGTTTACAATAACGATTCGGATAAATGCTGTAACTCTTTGCTGACCTCCGATTCCAGCGCAGGAGCATCGAAGGAGGAAAATTAAATGTTTGTATTATCGGCGTACATACGTTCAGGAGATCCTGGCATACATATAGTACTGCTGACGTGAATTGTAAACAGCACATGACCTAATTTCGATCCTTGTGGTACACCTTACTGAATGCTCAATCCTGGGGAGGAAACTGTCCCTCGCTTAAAATACTCTTCTCTATTAAATAAGTAACGTCAGAGAAGACTATTTGTAGTCTATCTTTTCTAGCTTCCTTAGTGAAATGTCGTTTTCAATGTATTCCAAGGCTAGAACGCATAAAGTTCGACAGTTACGCGGCAGTAGACACCGCCGTCGGCCCGGCCTTGTCCGTGGGCGAAATACATCCAGTCAGGGTGGACCTAGATGAGTGCCAGCTGTGTTTGAGAGCTCAAACGAATGGCTGTGCGTCCCACCTGTCTCCGCTTTCGTTGGCTCGGTGTGATGGTTTTGCAGAAAGCGACGAACCGGTTTTCTTGACCATAAAAGTTTTAAATTTCGTATTTATTATTTCCTAGGACCCGAGCTTGACATTTGATTTCCACTTGGTGCTACTACCACCCTGACACGCCTCGTGAGATTTCAGACTATGCACTAGCACGCAAAGGCGTTCTTTGTTACCATCTTTAAGCATTGCACAACGATGAACAATGTAAAGCACGCTAAGCACCTGCCACACCTTCACTTCAGGTTGTTTTCGGAACATCCACAAGCTGTGAACGTTTCCCTTCTCGCTCGTCTTTCGATCCGAAAGTTGTATATCTGAAAGCTTGTATGCTGCGCTTTTTACGACAGTGCATCAACTTTTAGGATACAGGTCTGAAACGAAGCTTAAGGCGAAACAATATCTAACAATGCCAGAATCTCTATGTACAAATACAGGTGTGTTGCTTAATTCCGAAGGAGAAATTACTATTTACTTTTAAAAAGGATAGATTCCTCAGAAAAAATAACCTTCACTGATTTAAAAAAAAACGCACAAATAGGTTTTTGCTGTCCCCAGCCAGAAGAAGCGGAAGGTGCTGGGATGATCTGCCCTGACGGGCAACTGACCAAAAATTACAACGTACACTATTGGCATAAAAATGTTGCGCATTGCTAGACCGTTTTTTTAACTTCTGTACATTTTTTATGCGTAGCATTCTATGCACGGTAGCCTCACATTCTAGACCGTGTAACGCCCTGCCTTTCCTCAAAAATGCACATTTTGCGGAACTTCCACATGTAGTGGTTTTAATAGCGGAAACGGAAATAATCAGTGTAATAAAATTTGAAAAATCAAGAAATAAGCAAAATAGAAAAAAAAATATCCAAACGTGACGAACCGTGTAACACCTTGAATATCCACATAAATACAGATTTCGAAGTGCCACGTGTAATCGTTATAATAGCGGAAATGGAGATAATTAGTCAAACCCAATTTTGACAACAAAAAGTACGAAAAACAGAAAAAAACTAGAACAAAGTGCCCAGCCGTGTAACGCCCTGCATTTTTATGAAAATGCAGCTTTGGCGGAAGTTCAACCTATAGTATTTATAATAACGGAAAAGAAGATAATTGGCCAAACAGAAATGAAAGAAACCCGAAACAAAAAAAATAAACAATGACGAAAAGCGACGAGCCGTTTACAGCCCTGGATTGCCAAAAAAGTGCAGATTTGGCGGAAATTGCACCTGTAATCCCTAAGATAGAGTAAATGGGGATAAGTGGCGGAACAGGATTTAAAAAAAACAGAAAATACAAAAAAAAGAGAAAAATAGGAAAAAGTTCTGAACTCTGTATATCCCTGCATTACCAAAAAGTACAGATTTGGCGGAAGGTGCGCCTCTGACCGTTACAATAGCGGAAATATAGATTTCTGGTTGAACAGAATTTGAAAAAAAAAAAATAAAGAAAAAAAGTAAAATGTTGCGAATCGTAACAGCCTGCAATTTCACAAAAATGCAGATTTGGTGAAAGTTCCACTGTTCAACGTTATAATTGCATAAATTGAGATACTCTATTGAACAGAATTTTGAAAAATCAAAAATACCAAAAAAATAAATAAAAACACTAGCGAGGAGTGGCGAGCTGTATATTTCCCCAGAAACGCAGATATGGCAGAAGCCGTACGTGTTATTGTTATAACAGCAAAAATGGCGGAAAATGGTCTAACAGAGTTTGGAAAAACCAAAAATAGGAAAAATAAAAATAGCGGGGAGTGGCGAATCGTGTATCACCGTGTGTTTCCGCAAAAATGCAGATTTGGTGGAAGTTTTACCTGCAATTGTTCTGATGGTGTATATATATTTATTGGTCTGACAGCATTTAAAATACCAAAACTTTTCGCTCTAAAAAACTCACACCCAAGACAAGAGGCATAAGAATGCTACGCATAAATGGACAATTCTCTCAATTTTCGCATAATTTTTGCTTTGGGTCACCACTCAGGGTCCGGGAATTGGTTCCGTGATACTTAAAGTGAAGGACGTCCTTACCATTTATAATTGTTCCCTGCAATTAAAAAGCAGCCATGAGTATATACACTCGGGAAAATATTTATTATGTATTTTTTTATTTTATTTATTTATTTACTTATTTATTTATTTATTTATTTATTTATTTATTTATTTATTGTTAATTTATTATTACGTTATTCGGAAATACCTCGGCAGCTAAAAATTTCACTATTTTCGGATGACATTTGGCACATAAAATGTCAGTCGCTAAAAACATTTGCAGCGAGTGAAGGGAAGTTTGAGGAGTAGGAATACATATGTGAACTACAGTTCAGCTGTACAGAAGATACCGCACGTTCTAATGCAAAAATGTACATAGGTAGTGTAGCCCGAATGAGTGGGCTACATGTTTCTTGCTGTGATAATTTGCCATTCTTCATTTAGAAGCCGTTTACTGATGTTCCTCCGCACTCGAAGTTGCATAATCACGCTTACATTTTATCGGTCATGACTTCATTCATCTTCTTCGAGCAGCATCCAATTGATTTGTCGGTGAACTATTTGCTATTATACAAATGTTAATTGAAGTCTACCATAAAATGCATCCTACACGTACAATCAAACCATTTTTTTATCTTTTCTTGCCCATGTAAACAGGCCGCGGGTGCTTTTTGAAGCTGCAACACTGCAGCTCTTTTAATCCTGCACTCACGTACTTGTACTGGACATGAATCTGAAAAGGAAGGCCGTTGCCAGCTACGACACAGCTGGCGTGGGTCGTGAATGTCCACATCGTTCAGCGAAAATAAAACCTTATGCATACACGATGCGATATATAAGATACTCAAAGTATTAACATCGACAGAGTTCCTTAAAGCAAGTTGGACTATCTGTTACGATAGCAAATAAAAAAAATGTGATAAAACTTTGCCAATAAAGCAGTCAAAAGGCAACCGAAAAACACAAAATACCGGCTTGAACGGCTTCAAGCACAACAAAAAAAAAGATAGGAAACAAAGTACGCTGTTTGAACGGATGTATTGCAAAGATTGCGAGCGGGCAAGACAGAAATTGAATTAAAATGATTGATTACAAATCTTTGTGTATAGCCCCGGTAGTGGAAAGAGATGGTGGGAAGCGAGGGGCAAAAAAAGGCGCGAAGGTAAGAAGTGTGATGATAACGAGAGGACAAGCTCAAAAATTGGCGCAATGATTTGAATTCTGTACACGAAAGAGTCCTCGCTTGAAATCAGAATTTTAAACCTGCTAACCCCTTCCTGCCCTCAGTACATCGTACTTTGTGAAATACCTACATGCTTGTCGCCGTTCATTTTGCGAGTCGAATAAGGGCTTGCGGTTTTTTTACATTTCGTATTCTTCCATATAACGTATATTTTTCTCCGAATATTTAGAAGTTTTAAAGTTATTCAAGGAGAATAAATTGAGTGTTTGCTATCATTTTCTTAACCATTCACAACAAATTGCGTGATTCGCGCGATGTCGCTTGAAATATTAAAATGCATCACATTTTCGCGCTCTTTGTTCGCGCTGTACAAATTATCGAAGGCACACTAAAGGATGGAAATACATTGGTCTGCATCGATGGATTATGGTGTTGAGAATCTAAATACAACCTTCTTGCTACTAGCACTTGTTTAATAACTGAATAAAAATAGCACTTGCTTGCTGCCTGTCTAACAGGCGAGGACGGGCCGTACGCATTTGGGAACTACGGTTTCTGACGTCACAAAAGTGGTCAACAACGACAGCTCATTGTAGAAGCTTTTATTGATTTTTTCCTGAAGCAAAACAGTTACGAAGTGGTTGAGCACGTGAAATAAACGTAAATCAATGCTTCCCGTGCGCTCATCGTATCTAAAAAACGCAAAGTACAGCATTCATACACCGCGAGGCAGGCTGCTGCCGTCACCATTGAGTCCGCCATCATGCTTTCAATCTCGTTTTCGAAAAACATTGCTGAGCAATTAGTGAATTCCACCACCTACGACGATCAGCCCCCAAGCTTCTGCAACTAATATACCTAGCAGGAAGCAGTTAAAGTGCCTTCATTAAAATCATCAAAACCAACAAAATCCACTGCAGGGTGCTAAGCGAGCCGCCCGTGCTTCCAACTCCCGTTCTCCGCGCGTGGAGCAGGAGTGGGTGGAGGAATAACATGGTATTTAGAATGTTGCCATTGGTAAAGCGCACGCTGTCCCGGTTCGAGGGCGGCCTTGAAATACACGGTATTTGGACATTCCGGTGTAGGATATTTCGGTGCACGAACATTTCGGTGTGGACATTTCGGTGCACAGATATTTCGGTGCACGGACGTTTCGGTGCCGGACGTCTCGATGCCGGCCAATCGTTGTACGGAATGTGCCAGGAATCCTTTTAACATTTCAGCTTTATTATTTTAATTTCTTCAAACGATAACTTCGAAAGTTGTGTGCCTTTCAAATTTTAGTTTTGTTCATTCTCTTTAACATTTTATTATACAAATTGACAGCCCCAATTCTTTCTTGTCAGTATTACTGAAGCGCTCTGATTTAAATTGATGCGTATTTTGAAGCCCATTTTGAACTCTCCTCCTGCGACCCTCAACCGTCGCGAAAAAAATGAAACGGAAGGAACCAAGCTGGCTTTTAATAAAACCACGTGTGCATTCGCCATTCAGGATTCTCTATTTCACCCCCGACATTGTTGCATTCGGTGTAGGTTCTACATAAAAATACTCAGCGATCGCGCTTACAGTGGCATTGCTAAGGGAACTGGCTGAAGAGGGGGGAGGGGGGGGGGTGCTGGGGAAGCAGCCCCCAAGGTCGGGGGGGGGGGGGGCATTTGTGCCTTTCCAATGTGCTAAGTGGGCACCGATAGCTAATGGACGACTGTTGCAGCTCCAGTTCTCGCCACACCAGCAGATTAACATTTTCTTCCTATTTAATGAAAAAAGGCGACGAGACCCCTGCATCCAACAATGTCCGGCTTGCTAATATACTGGGAAGAGTTGATTGCCGAAGAAGGGACGAAGAAGGAAAATTCCTGGAAAGAGGCGCGGTTCCTTAGGTATGACAGTGACGTGCGGAAGCGTGCAAAGAGCAAGCTTTCTCCTCGAGGGGCGCGACACTGCGGTTAACAAGACTGATCATTGTATCTTTGGGGGCTTCCTCGTGGATTTTTATTGCCGAAAAAAGAGATTGGGTTATCTCTGGGTGCACGTAGAGCTATAGCACTGCCGGGCATCCGGCCACAGAATTGACTTTGTCGGGATAGCTATCGCTTATAACAAAACAGAACTTAAGAAACAGGCTCGTACTTGAGTGGTGAAACATTCAGTGAACTTCATAATATCTTAATCGCTACATTAGAACTCTCATCTTTGTGTACACGCACGGGCTGCGCTCCGCAAAGAGGGCCTTGCAAACGCATTGAAAGGCTATCAGATGCCGCAGTAGCCTGACCCCAGTCCTACCTGAAGTTGTGAAACGTCCTTTTCTCTGTTTACTGTACCATTGTTTGCAGTGTAATTATAGCTTTTCATTTGCAACCTCCCAACAAGACAGATCGCAGCCAAACGTTTGCCTTCAGTGTATGTTGTGTGGGTCCTACTTATAATAAATTTGGCCAACACAATTACGCATTGGTTCCACTGAATGACGATCATACTAATTTGCGACACCACAAGCATGTGTATACGCACCTTTACAGATATTCTAAGGCCCCTCATTTCGCGGCGCACAAAAAAGCAAAAAAAAAAAGAAAACTGACGTAGCTTGGAAAACTGTGGACCCTTTCCTTCACGTTTTCTGTGCTTGTGGTTAACGACAAGTGGCATCGCGCTTTTGCCTGAACGCGGGAGTGACTGGTATTTGTACGCACAATTCATACACGCTTTAGCAGAATTTAATGGAGATAGAAGCTCCAGCTGTCTTCAAAAAGGCCCATTTTTTTTCCACGACGACATTTTAAACTTATCGGTAAAAAAGCTGCCGAAAACAGCATTTGCCTGTTTGGTGTAGCGTTACAGCGCTGCCCACATGAAACACTTGATAAGATTTTCCGCATTTTCGGGGGCAACAGAATTATGGTAAAGAGCTTTCTTCGATAATAGAAGTGTAGCTTTTATTTAGAGAAAATTACTTGGCAAATGCTTCGTAAACACCGGCTGATTTCCTTAGCTGATGTGCATGTGGCATAAAAGTGCGAAAATACATTATAAAGTATTGTCGTAAACAAAAAGGTCTGCAAAAGTATTTAAATAGTTTGTTGCATAACAGGTGTTTTCTGAACGAGGTGTCAAACAGGAATAAAGAAATGGTCTATTTATACAAAGAAATGGCAAAAATCGAACATGACATCAATGTAAATGCGCAAGCACTGTAGTAGATTGTTGTGCTCCATACCTCACGTTACGCGGAAATATAGAATGGCTGTTTAAAACAAGTAAGCACCAAGTAATTCGTTTCCGGAAAGTTTGCGCACCGAAACGTCCGTGCACTGAAATCTCCGTACACCCAAATGTCCGTGCACCGGAATGTACGCACCGAAACGTCCTGCACCCAAATGTCCTGCACCGAAGTGTCCTAGACTCGAAATAAACCTATTGCGAGTGGTCACCTTACCGAAGCACCGATTCGCCTCGAGCCGCCGTCGAAAATACGTGAAGCGTGCGTCACTCTGCCCTTGTTATGTGGAGCGCGAGCTACAATGACTGCCTACACGGTTGCCTTGAAGAGAGAGAGAGAGAGAGAATAACTTTATTTCTGACGAGGCTCAGTCCCAGCGACTCAGTGCTACTTCACGAAGCGTTCGCACCGCGCGAGGGAAGATATGAGATGGCTGTGATCTCCAGACGAGGTGACATGAAGGCGCCTTTGTGACGGCGCCAGCCGTGAGATTTGGACGCCGCCCTTGATATTCGAAACGGCGCGCGTTTCTTCAAAATTGGCTTCTCTGGCTACCGGCTGGACGTGGTCTAAGATTCCGGAGTTGGCGGGAACATAGGCCGCTCGAGCATTTAAAAGCGTTTCTCATTCCGTGGGTGAAAAATCATAAGCGTCGAATCCCCGCCAGAGAAACGAGCCGTAGTCCACCATGGGTCAAAGACGTAAAGGCTACCGTTGCCAACGTTTACACTCTATACCACACCGGTTCTGCCGGTACGTACGTGCTTCGCTCTTAATTTTTAACGCATTGGCTACATTACGAAAAAAAATTAAACAAAAGCGGGTGAGAGGAATTCCATCTTTGTTTGATTATTTCTCACCAAATAACGCATCGTTTCCCATCGAACAAAAGCCGAGAGAGCTTAGAAACGTTTGAGCTTCAGTTGAAACAACAGTTCATTCAGCCTTTAGTGTCCATTTAGGGATAGAAAATCAGAGCGGAAAACACACAGCACAAAAACGAACGGGAAGTAAGAAGACAGCGCTGCTGTCTACTACCGTCCTGTCTACTCCGGTGCTGTCTAGCAACGCTGTCCTGTATACTTCTCGTTCCTTTTTCGTGTTATATTTTTTCCGTACTGATTTTCTATCATGAACGTTCCCCAACTCGCCAGAATCACAGTCCTCTTCAGCAGTATGTCCCTTTAGAGCTTCCACAATATAGTTTGGCTGGAGGTTCTTACTGACTCCAGTAACTCCAGACTGATCTAGAACATCTTAATATACGTTGCATGCAAGCCTCCCAATATATTTTTGCTAGTCGTCGTTTAGTTGTCTTCAGCGACCTTCACTGCACCAGTTTGAGTTTATTCGCGCCTGTCTTTGCGCTTGTGTTTCGCATGGCGTTCTTCGGTTCAAACCGTTGACTAAACAACATGATACCTCTAACGTAAATAGGCCCAACTAGAAACACTTCTCGACTTCTTATCTGGAAATAGGCAACGACGCCAATAGCAGGTACTCGATACTAATTTCGATTTCCCTAATTGCTCATTTGGCCAGCCTCTTCTTCTTTCCCAATATGTCTGTCTTCGTCTCTCCATCTTTGTTCCCCAGAGGCCATTACCAACACATATTTCTGGCTAGCAGGTCACCTATTCTGGCAGGAGGCGTGGTCACCAAACAACAGTGACACAGAATAAATTCCGCTGGACGCCGAGTGTTCTCAATCTGCCTGCTTCTTTTCCGCCGGCTAAAAAACTTACCCACCTTATAACTGGACATGACCGATTCCCTCACTATTTCTTCCATCTCGAACTTACGCCGGACTGCCTGTGTTTTTGCGGTGCGGCCGCCACTTCCGTCTCTCACTATCTGAAGCAGTGTTCAAAAACGTTATCATACATTCAACGACTGGTTCGCATTGTGCGGCCACCGCTTGAACCGCCAAATCTTCGGCATCTATTGGATAATTCTGAAGCCATCCAGATCCTAATCGAGCTCGTCGACTTCATTTCTCGTTCCTTACCCGAAGTGTGATGCCGGTGTGTCTGCAATGGTCGTTCATCGGCACCGAACCATCTACAAGCCTGGGCATTCCTGTGGCCCAACATGTCACTTGTGATCTGTCCGGCTCTCCAGGGCGCGTTTTTGTTTTGTTTCCTGAAGTTGTGTTTTGTGTGCACATGACAGGAAACACGTGTTCCCTCTGGAGTCCTATTCCCTGGGACAATTCGTGGCTTTCTTAAGCATGGTGTCGTTTTTTTTTATCGCGTGTACCATGTGACAGTGAGTGGCAGGTAGAGCTTCATTGTTTACACTGGACCCAGTGACGTTCTATTTATTACCTTTAGAGTGCCTCGGTGGTGCTTCGTTTTGTATTTTGTGAATACTGCGCATAATATGTGCGGTGTTTCAGCAGGGCCTCGCAGTTAGATATTGTCGTGAACGGAATACCCCAACTGGACTTTCATTTTAAAACAGCTACTTCTAGACGGACATTTGCGGCGAACTTTGTAAGTGAAATACTATATGTATTTGTTTTTTTTTCATGTTCTTCCCCTCTGCTGCCTATCTGGGTTTTTTTTTTCACGCTCATAACTACATTTTTTCTACTGCACTTCACAATTAGGACATTTTGCAACCTGTTTTCATTGTTGACTTTCAATCACATCCTTGATTGCCGACTCTCTTCTCACATTCTATATACCTGCTGCCCGAGCATATGGAATGTGGAAAGTAGTTTTTTTACCCTGCAATTTGGCTTTTATTCAATAAAACAATTGCCTTTTATCCCCGTTCATTTATTTTATATTGGCTTTAAACCTGCCTTAGCCTTGCTGGAGGGGGTATTGTTCCCCACTTTATTTTTCTTTATTCTTGGGGGGAGGGGGGGAACAAGGAATTTTAAAAGGAATTAAAAGGGGTCTTTAACTGTAAAAACCTGTATTGGGTTATAAACAGGGCACACTACTCCGTCGAAAAATGCTAGCTATCGCTCACACTCACTACTTTCCCTTCCTAAATCAACCGGGAACTTCAACTTGGCTCGAAACGACCGCGAAAGCAGACAAGATTTATTATTTTGCCTGGAAACGAAGCCCTGGCCTGCCAATGTAGACGTCGACAGAATGGCTGGGGAGTGACCAGTTTGTAATGAAATACAACTTGTCCTAAGAAAAACACTGCGGCTGGGAGCAATCTCCTAACAAAGAATAACTAGACGTGCGAAAAAGACAACTTGAATTTTCAGTCACAGCCTGCCTCAGTTCACAACCATGCGGAAAATTTATGTACTCTCATACTCAGGCCACAGCTCTCCGCAACAAAATTCTTGATCAATGCTTTGCAGATTGTGCATTTATATCAAACTGTCATTTCGCCAACAGTGGACCAGGCGGCAACACAATACATACACAAAATTTCTCAAACTCACAGAAGACCCCGAAGTTTTTTATAAGAATTATTTGTCGATTAAGCGCAGTGGTTTAGTGGGTAGGCGTAAAACAAAACGAACCCGAGTCGCACACAGCCTTTTGGTTATATGTGCTTCGTTGGCTCCAGAAGTTCGAGAAGCGGCGTGTCGAAAGCGTTTCCTAGGTATACATGCGTAATTTGCTGGGTCCTGATGGTGTGTGTTTTTAAAGTACAAAAAGAGTGATATGTAATTCTGGAACTTCAAATAGAGGATTTATATCAGTTCTCGCGTAAGGTGTAAGAGGCGGGTGGAAGTCTGTTGTTTCGTTCGGCAAACAGAGACGCAGGTTGCATCACCCAGTGACGAACTGGCGACGTGGGACAGAGCGAGCACAGAGCCCCGGCTGGCAATATCGCGGACAAAAACAAAGCATGAAAGCCACTGCTCAAAGCGGTTATTCTCCGTCGTCAGTTCTCGATCACGTGACAAGCCACATACCACACGGTGTGGTCGCAGCTATGTCCTATAAGCATCTTGTCTTTGCAGCCTTATGGGCAGGACAGATAACAGTGCCAACATCGTGCTGAGATTCTGAGCCTCCCGCGGTGCTAGGGCTGGTTGGTGGACGTCGCAGGTGATATCACTAAGCTATCGTAATACCAGGTACAGTTACCAGGTACTGGTACCAGGTACCAGTATAGCCGCAGCTGCCTGACTGGAGCCCAAAATGATACCTGACCACTACCGGATCTAGCTATTTTTTTTATTGTCTTTGTGGCCTTATGGCCTGCACGGGGTTGCAGTTTCACACGTGGCAATATGATCGCTGAAAGTATGCGGTACTAAACACATGAGGTGCTCCTACTGTCGTTTATTACAGTTTTGGTAAACGCATGGAGGATGAGCTGGAGCTTGCCAAGCATAACCTGGTTTTTAAAATCTCCAAATTAAATAAAAAACCATGGGTTTGGCGACTCTTATGAATCAGGCCATTCAGTCTGCGTAGACAGAGAGCCAATTATTAGGGGCAAGATGTACAGTCTAAGCCTGGCACTCCTTCATTAGTTGCTGAATGCGATTCATAGGTAGCGTAAGAAGCGTATCTGATCCTACTGCCGAAGCATTTAAAGCCGATGACCATACCCATACCCATTAGCATCCTCCGCAGACCATGATTTCCTAAATAAGAAACGTTATGGGAATGACATTTTGAATTAATAAAGGCACCTTGGAGAGGCCTCAATTTTTGTCACATTCTCATCGGATTCCGAAAGTATGTACACAAGCAGAATGTTGCAAAGTGCACAGAGGGGTTTATTTTGATGTGTGGATTAAAATTCAGCAGTATTGAATAAATGTATGCATCATTTGATTATGTTTATGCAACACTTCAGCAGGTACCAACAACACAATGTTCTAACGAAATACTTTAAGCTCAAATTTTACCATTACGATGACCAGCATCTTTTGTAACTTCGGGAGAAATAATGGAACCAGGTCCACTGAAGAAAATTCGCAACCAATCAATCCTTTCAGAATTGTGTTCAACTCAGCCAAGAGTGTTATCATATCTTATACACCTGTTTCTAGCAACTAGACTTCCTCTGTGGCGACGATGCCCAACTCCATGCAACAACAGGGTGGAAGCTTTTTTTTTACCCGACGTAGCCATGTGGAAACCAAGAATTTGAATGCCAAGCTCTACCTAAGTTTGGATGTTTCCTATGATGCTTTAATACATGGCCCTTAAAAAAATCCTTATCCGTCGTCCAACACACTTCAGTGAGCATAAACTCTGTCCCTCTTTTTATAGAGGACATTTAATCTGGAATGACTTCCTGCATTTAATATTCCGAAATTACACACCGCCCTTCTCTAACATTATTGACGGGCAGCCCCTGGGCCGTACTTACACTATGATCTGAAACCTTCCCGACTCCAAGCTTCTCACACTTGTGGGGTGGATCACCGCGTCTTGGTAACCAGCTGCATTCAGCAGTTTCGAAAGTGCGTATTTTATCCTTTTCCCCAGGCAAGGTAACCTGAATTTCCAATCAAACACGATTCCAGGCGCGACGTACGACTTGAGTAGACGGGCAGTCTGTTTTAAACATGGGGTGAGATAACCACGCGCCGACAAGCGCAACTAACAAAACATACATTAAAATTTTCCCAAGGCTTCGTCCGTAGAATATTTGTTATGCAAGAGCTTAATATCAGGCGATTGCTTTCTGCTGGTAACTATTAACACATGAGCACTCACACTGGATTAAATACTATCTTTTCAACACTTGTACAGAAAAATACTCTCGGCTTTTTAGACACGAACAAGCAAATGTAGATTCCCTAAAGTGCATAAAAAAGATCCTTACCAGTAATAAAAATAGTCTTAAAAGTGTATCGGAACGCATGACCATCACTTGTCAACCTGGAAAACAAGCAACTGTAATGTTTAAGCGTATAAGATGCCCCTTCTATGTTTTAACCCATTTTTTAAATATTCAAAGCCGACTGATGCGTCAAATGTAATACGAAGTTAAATTGAGCTAGCCAAGTCTTCTCAACCAACGCTGCCGGGCAACTTAAGAGTAACTGCTGATATTGTAGTCGCCTCATAATTATCGCCTGAACTGAGCAATATGGCAGATCATTAACTACTGAACCTCTTTTAAAGATAAGGACGCTGACAAATGGCTATATGGAGCCAAACTACTCATGTAGGGCCAAACCAATTCGTTCATTTCAACCTTGTGTTTCCTTCACAACTGTCAGATTTTTTGGCTGTAGGTTTCTCGTCTCGCACATCCGTATGCATTCTCCCTCTTGGGCTATTCCACGTAACTACTTCATTGCATGCACTACCGAACTACACTTGTGGCTATAAATTTGTCTTGCGCGTGTGTTTGCACTAAACAAAACTTACAACACTCTTCTGCGTAACTGTTTCCGCATTGTTGTTACCACCGTCTATGCTACCTTGAACTATCAGTCATTTGAAGCAGCCTCTAAAAATACGTGCAAACCGTCGTATTGGCTATTCTCAGCATTATCATTTCTAATAGATAGCTATTTTACACCAACCATTTTTTTTTTCTTTTCACCTTGTTTTTATTCTCGCTCCGCAATGCTTGTTCTCTTTATTATGTAAAGCATTGCTTTCTACCGTTTAAGATGCGTATGCAGCCCGACCTCAATTACGTCGTTTTCTTTGGATTTACATCTCTTCAATAAATTGGTAATGAAAAATTGTAGCAACTTCTTGCCTTATTCATACCAAGGTATTTTTCAACAATAGAGGGATTTTGAAGGAGTTTATTATGTGCATTTCGAAAGGGTGTTATTCATGAATCTTCTCGAGAAAGAACTTGAAACAAAGGGTCAAATTTGTTTTTAGGGATGCGTGCAACCTATGTCCGGCCACAACACTGCGGAGGTATCTTCATCTCTCTTAAGCACATTGTTGAAGCAGTGACGTCCCTTCGATAACTTTAAGAGGGGCTATTTTCTGAAAACCACAATCACAGCATTTAGTGTGAGGGGTGATAGTAGAAACGAATACGACAGCTCTAGACTTCACAGATCTCGCAGGGGTGCGACAAGATGCTGGTGCGCGGTGAAATGCATACACATAATTTTATTCCAAATTAGAAATGCCAATTTCTGCGTTCGGCCCTCGTATAAGTAATTTTTACTGCATGAAAACTAGAATGACCTTACGGACCTCTGCCTTACAGCCTGCACTTATAAAAACCGTCTATAGCAAGTGTTATTTATGTAGCAAGATAAACCCCAGTATATTGCCATCACTCTTTCTACGCGTGCAGGTTTCGCGGTGACTGATATAACTGGGACAATGGTTCAGAGAGGTTCGTCCACAATTAATTGCCTCACGAGCATGCGTACGGTGTTTGTCGCCTTGTTTGTTCATCCAGTGAATTACAAATTATTTTGTGCACATGATACCACCAATAGAGTGCATTAAGCGCCATAGAATGTCTTATATACCCCAATGCTCGTTTACCTAAACAGCATTCAATAAAATGTAGTCAATATACCTGAATGTTTCTTCACAACCCCAGCCTCCTGCAGTTTAACTCAGCACATATGCATAACCAACTAGGTTTAAAGCTGTAATAAGGAATACTTCCTACGCAGCCCTCAGGCGGTGCATTTTACCAAACTGTCGTCCGTTATAATCCAAACGCGGGGACTTGGAAGAGAACAGAAGATCCGTTGCAGCAGATACTTGGACCAATAAGATTTGCAGGTCGTTTAAATAATTCACAGAGCGCAAATATAGCTCACCTTACAGCCCTGGAATTGTTTGGAGGCACCAAATCGCAACGCGGAAGGATGTTATCTAGAAAAAGGAAGTGCCCCGTATACTTTAAATTGACAGCAATTTAATACCACCGAACCATTTTTACAAATCTGTAGTTGCGGCGGCACACACTAAGAAAACCGCTTACGTAGCAAAGAGTGGCAATTCGTGCAGCACGGCCAATTTGTTTGTTACAGTCAGGTTACCGGCGTTCCACTTGTGAAAATAAAAATAGTAATAGCCATAGCAGACACATATACTCGTGACTATGGTTGTTATGTTGCAACTATACACCAATACACCTCTTGGTTCCCCGCCGTAACTATTTTGAAGCTCCTAAAAATTTCACCGTGCTGAGTTAGAACTAACAAAGGCTTCTATCGGACTACAAAAATAGAGCTTTTTTTGCTATAAACACCAACCTCAACAAAACACCTCACATTGCCTTCGTTTGAGGGCAACCTGTGGGAATTCAGTAGTGCTGGCCATATATTTACTTCTAGCGTGCAAAACGTAATCCAGCAACAAACTTGAAACTTGCTCAATCCCTTATTTATTATCGCTGACTTTCAATCAAAACAGACTAAAATTTATGACAATTTTCTTCAGACCAAAATCAACTTGCTAAAAGAAAACAAAATATGAATTTATCCACATTACTGCCGCAATCACACCAAAGCAGCATAAACTCTAGTAGACGATTCCAGGGAAGTAAGCATAGTGCGATTGTTAGGCACACGATCAAATTATATTTTAACGATGGTCCCCCCTGTTGTACCGGAACAAGCGTGTTCACTAGCGGGTATTGAAGCCCCATGTCGTTGGCATTTCGCAATACAAGCACTTTTTTTAAAGTAGTCTGTGCAACTCTTACAGAACTTTTGCGACTAGTGGCACTCTTTTTTACATGCTGCAATTGTCCTGTCGGGCAGATACTTGACAAAACTGAAAAAATTCATCGCTCTTATATTTCGGCATCTCGCCTGCATATATGCGGCATTATTTCCTACGAAGTTGGTGAGACTAGAGCTGTGCAGAAGTACCGCTTACTCCTTTTTTGAAAACAAAATCCACACAAATAACGCTGCTTACGTGTGACAATGGGGAAAAATTATTTTTAGTTCCCTTCATGTGATCTCAATTAGATTGTTATGTTTGCCGTGAATGTGTTGCCTTTTCTTGCGGCAAATCCTTCTCCATTTTACGAGTTTGCTCTTTTCGCATAATCTCCGCTTCGAAACTGCTGCTCTGGGACCTGCTTTTTGTAGTTTAGGCTGTTGCAAACACCTGCTCAAGTCCTCAACGGGTAGAATTGTTTTGCTGTTGTCGTTTCCTGGCGTCTTTTTTGAGGCCCTTTTTCTATCGACGCTCCACTTCAGAGCGGCCTGACCTGAACGGTTTGTCCACTATTTTTTAGTACGAGTGACGCTTTAGCGAATCACTGCCGTTTGTTACATAGAAGCCATTCCAGTAAATGTGCTCGGCTATAATTTTAATTAGCAACCCTCAAATCCTCTTCGTAGCCATCAGTGGTTATGAAGTATCTGGACATTGTAGTGACCTTGATGCTCTTTTCGTTATTTTCTTCTCTTGTGCTCTTTACTCTTTTGCGCCAGACATGTATGCTTAAGTGTAATCTCTATTTGAGTTTTTTAGAGGTAGATTGTTCAAATTACGGCTCTAGGTGTCAGTATCAGGCCAAAACTGACTCAATAGTCCTGTTTCTGGAAACAAAAGTTGTCGTTGTTGCAAGGTACGAATGTTGAATTGGTATTCAGTAAGCCGAAGTATCAAATCCCACACCAAAACAAACCAGTTTCTTTCTTCACCTATATGCTCTTTGCACTGTTTCTCGCTCAGTGACTTGTAGGCTGCACACATGTCTCAGCTACTGGGGAACCAGCGCTTCGGCATTCATAAATATTTGATTTATTTTTTTTCTGCAAATCAGGTGAACCTGGGCTTGAAGCTGGTCACGCTAAAGACATACAATAATATTGGTAAAGTAATAATTATGTCATTGACAGTTAGGTTGAGACAGTGAAAAAAGCAGAGCTTTCTGTTTTGGGTGTGATTACAGTACTTGGGGTCTATTCGTACAATATTTCAATGCAAATAAAATTTACGTGTCATACTATCCACCCCAATACAGACATAAAGCACCTTTTTGTTGTTTGATGCGCGCTGACGTAATTATCACATTTATCACAATACTTCTGTAATACTAAATTTGTCCATGATCTCAAGCACACACTAAGAAAGAACAAAATGAGAAAACAGTAAACATTCGCAATACTGCATTTTAGAGTGTGTACTCACTCGCTTACTACTCGGTGGTTTTTCTGCTTCGCGCAAACTGAAGAAAAAGGTAGCCCTGCTACGCCTCTTATAAGCACTTAGCTACCCGTGTCCAGTAGGCCTGCGCATAAACTAACAGGGACATTGTGCTTTTTGTACATAATCCGCACAGGACAAATTTCTTTCGAAGAAAACACTGTTGCCTGTCAAAAAAGGCTTGCGTGTAGGACACCTGAAAGGCCACTGTGTTATTTTCTTAGCGGATTTTGGAAGGTTAAGTTACTTTGGTAAAAAGGGCAATTTTTCTACGCTTTGGGTTAAAAGCATGACGAGTTTTTTCGCAAAATGTCAGTAAAAGTTTTTCTTGCAAGTGGCTGCTTGTAAAAGGCTGATTTTCGGTCGCCGAATCAGCACCTCACCGTAATATATTTTGTATGTGCACTGCTGTTTAGGCTATTTTGTTGCCCTAATATCGTATTATCTATGTATATTCGGTTTGGTGAGCTGCACATTACTTACTGGCATACAGCTGTATGTAGCAGACTTCAAGTAATCCGCATGACAATGACTTCGGCGGCTGTCGGCAAGTGCAAGGGTGCCTGCCACCTGGGCCGAGTATGCATATCATCGAAGATCTTGCACCATAAAGTGGTTTGCGTCTGATAAAAGTATTTCCTTAGATTCAAGAAACACCATGGGTGATATGCCTGAAGCTACCCTTTCTTAACAAAATTATTTTGTAATCTATTTAAGAGCACCCGTTCTGCAAGTGAATGCATCAATCCCTTTAAATAATAAGTTGTGTATGACTTTCCAAATGCGAGCCGTCGTGCCGTACGGCTTAGTTTGGCTCGTGTACCCCCGTGCTTGAGAATAACACTTGTTTCAAGTCTTATGTTACTTACATGACTACATTAGCATTATCGACTTTTGGGCTTTTAATACTTGTAGCCAATTTTTTGTACCAACCAAAGTTTTGTGTTGGCACGTCAATGTGCTTTTTTCACGTTTACATAGCCAAGTAGCCTATATGCATTGCCAATTCCTGACCACAGCCCATTTAGCATAGCATTAAATTTCAGACAGCACATTAGATGCTCTTACTTTTCCTTTTGCCTTTCTTGAAGTGGCATTTATTTTTCGTCCTAAAAAAATACCAAAGAAACGATAAAGTTCCGGGCGTTCGAATAGGCAGTTTCAGTTATCTGTTTTTGCAGGCACAGAAAATATGCGTATGCAGGCAACATACGTTTCCTATCACGAATACGTGCGTCTACCTTCAAGAATAATGCACACCCTGCAGAACGGAAGCCCTTCGGCCATCACGGTGGTGAACCTGAGCACATCTAAAAACAGTGCTCTTGCGAAAATATTGTTCTAAGGTCTCCGGCTGCTCCTAGTCCTCGGCGTACCCATCGGCTTGCTGAAATCGCGCTTCCCTTCACCACACAGGTACCACGTCACCCACTCTTTCATCCGGATCACAATTTTTGGTAAATCCTAAGGCAATTTAACGTACTCAGACGTGGCAAGGCGTTCACAGGGAAACGGAAAACAAAACTATTCATATAGAATAGTCACACGCTCCGGTTTTCGGCATCACCTACTCCCTATAAACAAGATATCGCTTTTACTACCACTTTTATAGACGTTGTGCAATCACTGATTATGTAGGGCAGCGCAGTGAGGTGCGCACATCCCGGACGTGTGCCTCTCTTCCAAGTGCCATGAGCTTGACTCGCCCTACAACCCCCAGTCACGTCGCAAATGCATATTGCGAGACGTCACAAACTTTTCCGAAGCAAATAGTGTCAAAAGAACCTTCGGCCTTCTCCACGAGCATTAGAATTGCACAAACAACTTACAAACGCTCGTCCAGCGCAGGTACTACACAGACAAAATACACTCCCTGCCACCCGTTTTCCACCCGCTCCCGCTTAAAGGGACATGGAGTCATGTTGCCAGCCAGCACTCACCTCCAGCCACTGACTTTTTCTTTGACCCTGTTAAGCAGAGCCACCTCTAGGGACAAACTGCGATTCCCACATAAGCAACTTTCCCAAATAAGCAACTGCGACTCCCACATAAGCAAACATAAGCAACTTTTGACAGGACCGGGACAACTCACCGCAATCATTGAGAAATGGTAGTGAGAACTACCGATTAGAACGGCATGCCCCCTACAGACTACCCTTCTACAAGCTCAGCCTCCTACTACTCTGCGCCTATGCCAACATTCTTTTCATCCCCAGACACAACTCGCCTTCAAATCCTCGTAAGTGATGTTACCGACACCCTCCAACATGAAAGCGCCCTGAAAAGCTACCCTGACTCCCCGCCTCCTATGCTCCGGAATGCCGCATCCAGCCGAAGCACTTGCCGCCACCAACCAGCTCCACCCCATACAATCATGTTTCCAATGAGCACTTTCCTGATAACTTCCCACGTTAACTGCCCTGCTATCTCTCACATTTCTTTCTGGCAATAAATCTGCAGACCATGTTGATGTTGTTGTTCCTGGTGACCTGGCACATACCCACGTGGTGGATTGGCCAGGAATCGGGCGTGAGAAGGGCTAATGCGCCCGCCTAAAACACCGGAAAATTATAAGCGCCTGGTCTCGGAAACGTATTACATGAATGGCTGCACCCACCCCTCGGTGACAATATCCCAGGGCTGTGGCCTCAAAAGATAGTAGTACGGGCATGGAAATGGGCAGACCAATTCGTCACAATGGCGTGGCAAGATGACGTTGCCTCATCATTGAAAAACCGCGGCAATGCAATAGGAAGTGCCCTAAAGTCTTCTGATCACTGCAGACAGCCCATCGGAAGGACGAGGCTAGACAGCCCGGTGAGTATAAAAGTTGAGTTCAGGACTCGACATCTGAAGGTACTTAATGTAACCTCGCATTGACGAGATTTAGAAAAGCGGATGTTCCAATTATGTTTCAAATGGACATAATCTTTGAAATTAGTGATGATCCCTTCCTGCACTCATGCTAGGCGTTCGTAGGTACGAAACCTTGTTCCGGCTAAAATAAAGGGAATGGGGCATAGGTCAACCGGAGGGCCATTCAACGACGATGGCGCCAAGGAATCAGCCGTTTCATTAGGCTGTAACCCTTTGTAAGCTGGAACCGAAATGAGGCATATGTCCCGCAAATGGGAAGGCACAGGGAAGTTGAATGTACGAATACGAGAGTGCTTTTCGGATGAAGACAGAGCTGAACAAACCAATAAGGAGTCAGTTATTATTGCTACATTTAAGTACTGCGGAGGTACGTCTTTTAAGGCCAGAAATACCGCTAGAAATTCGGCTTGAAATATAGGTGGGAAATCAAGTAAACGCAGCGAGACTAACCAGTTAGGGTGTGTATTAAAAACTCCCATACCTGTTTGCGCCTCGCGCTGGGATGCATCTGTTGCCCCTATTGCATAATCCTTAAAGCTTGCCAAATGATCGTTCAGTATTCCTGTTTAAAATCTCGACGTAATAATTTTAGCGTTACTGGGGAAAATATTATGGAAAGTTAAAGACGCAGGAGGATCGTCACAGGGCCTTGTCAGTACTTTGGGAATATTGATACTCAATGGTGAAAGTAACGTCTGGGCGTAAACACACTGTGGACGAATGTACCCAGGCCCCCAAGAGCTGAAAAGAACTGCCGGCTGAGCAACCATAAGTGAAAAATATCTGCTGTGTGGAGATTCAAAAATCCTCATAACCGTCAGTGCGGTTACTAGCCGAAACAAAGGGCTCTGTCCGTACGCTATACCCAACCCACCCCCATCCTCAATGCGTCCCAAGTTAAGCACACAAAACAGCTCCGCCTGAACGGATCTGTCGCTTTTATCTCCATCATCCTTACAGAGGCAGCCCGGCCTGCCCATTCACCAACCTGGCCAACTTCCAATCGCGCCCAGTGTGGTAGACATTGTGTTTGAGTAATTCTGGCAGGCGCATCACTACATTAAAATTATTTTTGATCGCAACGTACAGAACATTCAATGCACATTCCTCCCCCTTTAACCTTTTCCGCGCAACTCAACAAAGGGTCATGCACTGTTAATTGTGCGGGATTTATTTCACATCATACCAAATTCGGTTGCAACAAAGACACCAGGAAGGACACAAGGTCTACGGGGCAATCCTGAAAAGCGACCTCCACCTATACAAAAAGCTCAGTGCGGGTACAATGTGCATCTGCTGGCAACAGCGCGTCTCGTGCCTCTTCTCCCGACTTGTTTATGCGTTCCCGTACAACCGACCAAATCACCAAAAGCTTCCCAGACGCTATGAGTAGTGAACACAATATAATAAGTCTACAGTTCCTTCACATAGAAGCTGGAGAAATTCTTCGGCTGTATGCACAAATATTTGGACCACATTTCCCTACCACGTTCGTGTCCACAATACTCATTACAGCAAACAATCACCATCTGCCGTTCTGGACACGGGATGCTAACACACTAAAATTCTTCCTAACCCTGACACCCCGCTGGTGGACACAGATCTCATCTGTAGTCTCAATTCGGTAGACGACATACTGGAAGCACTGAATTCTATTTTGTCCCCACGATACCAGCCATAATTTTCAATCACGCTGTCCTTACACCCATTCACAAGTTTGGAAAAGGCCCAACCCTGACGTCCAATCTAGGACCCATCCTTCTGACGTCGACATTGTGCAAATTACCCATAATATTTGCCCACACACGACATAGAATAGGTTACCAGTTCATGAGGGCCCAGTTTCTATCCCTCTTAAGAAGACAACTGCATTATTCATCGGCTCGTGGATAACTGTAATGTATGGCTAATTGTTTCAAGGGACAATATATTTTAAGGCTGTTCTTTAGGGTTCCCTGATATTTTCTTGATATGCAGTGAGTAATGCTGGTATATAGGAGCGGTGTTTTTTGAAATAAAAATTTCATTGCTGGAGAGTTTCGTGTGAACTTCGTTTTTCTTAATAGTCCCCATCGTTTGTTCATGGTTTTTATTACCATCCTCTTAAATACGCCTGTAAGGCTAAATACCTTCACCAGCTCTTTTGAAATCGTCCATTCTTTTCCGTGTCCTAACAAGGAAGAGCCAATAGAACGCTTAGGGTCCTACCATCTCACTTTTGGAAGATTATAAATCATCTTTACCAAACTTTTGCCCCCCACGCAACTTCAAACAGTATCATGCGGTCCATTTTTATGAATATCCATTATACCTATAGCTAAGACTGCAGAATTTCTTCTCTCTGTAGAATAGACATCGCTGTTGAGATTTTTACACAGATGCTTCAAAAAGATCAACTAAGGTGTCTTGTGTTTCTGATGGATCCAACTTTTTCTCATCGTACAGCACATTCTTCAACATCACAGAAACAAGTCTATCATCTGTCCTGATTTTCTAAGCGTTGTGCGCTCATTGCCACCTCAGAAGAACTGCAGAAACCACGTAGTCAATCGAGTATATAACACCATCATGTCTACGTGTGCTCACAAACTTGAAGTGGTCACGTGCTGGGTTCTATGTCAATTGTAAAAATTGCTACAGCGCGAATCGAAACAAGGACGCAGAAATACGGTGGGATGAGCGCTGACTTGTAACTGAATTTTTAACAAAAAACCTTTCGCCTTTCATACGCACTCTTCATGTTAACACCATTATAATATTGAAAAACAAAAAAGCAACACAAAATACACGTATAATCTCTAGTATCACACCACCGTATCAGCAGGCGCTCACGCACTCTGCACAATCTATACAGATACCAAATTAAGACATACCCGAAGTACAGCACGCGTTCGAAAGGAAATCTATCTGTTTTTCGGACAACGCAATAGGCGCCCGTCTTACATATTCACTTCCGTGCCTTTCAATTTCGTGTGCTTCAGTTATTCCTGGGAAATTTGAGGTTGATTTTGTTCATATTCTTTTCTGGGAAAACGCATAAGCCAGAAAGTCCCCGTAGTGTGATCTTTACGGAACCAGTCATCTGGAAAAAAGGCAGTTGGCGGTTTTCTGCAAGAAGTACTAAATGAACTGGGATTTGAGGATTGGTTTCACAGAAAAAGAAATTCGATAAAATTATTTGCTATCCTAAATCCAATGACGACCGGCATTTCCAGGTCTTTCACTAGATGTGAAGGACTTGTACTATTCGCTACCACATGACTTCATGCTTTGTAGAGTTGAAGAATGCGTAGACCAGTTTGTTCCTATAGCGTTTAAGAATAAGTCTGGGTTACGTGTTAGCAATTTTTTGGAACTTTTAGCTCTGTTTCTGACGTCCACGTTTGCTACCTGGAATGACGAGGTCTTCACACAAAGACAAGGAGTTTGCATTGGTTCCTGTATCGCCCCTATACTCAGTAACACGGTGCCTGCAAAGTGTGATATGTTGTGGTCAGCGCCTTTCGAATGTGCAGGGTTGGCGAAGGTGTTTCGTTACATGGACAATTTTCTTGTGCTTCTGGAGTGTAGTAAGGAAAGATTTGATACATGTGTCTCGGAAACACTAAACGTGTTTAGGGTAGGCCGAGCTCCTTTTGATATTACTAATGAGGTTCCGGAGAATGGACCAATAAGATTTTTGGATTTGACCCTGGCAGTAGACGCGAAACATGTGTTGGCGATACAGCCTCGCGCCAACAAGCCCCTTCTGCTTTGTCATTCCGTACATTCCAAACTGGTAAAGAGGGGAATAGTTCGGCTGGGCGTCTCGGACGCCCTAAGTAAGCCGTGCCCCCATGCTGTGCACGCTGCCTTCGATGAACATGTCAGGCTGATTCAACCGGCTGGCTAACCTCTCCACCTGGTCAGTTCGGTGAGAGAAGGCATTCGGGAACCTCAAATTTTGTTTTCGTAAGGATCCACATGATGAGCCTGCTCACAAGAGTGAGAGGCAAAAGGTTGCCGTGGAAAGGTACATTCAGGGCTTGTCTCACGATTTAAAAAAGATTACCAACCGTGTACACGTGAAGGTAGCCCTTAGCGATCCTCACAAGCTCGTGAAATTAGCCAAAGACCCAAAAAGACAGGTGCAAACAGCATTGGTTTGCCACGTAAAGCGTCGTGTGCAGCATGTCCCATGTGTGGAGCGTGTGGTGTATAGCATTCCCCTCATGACAGATGGGTCAATTTACGTCGGCCCAACTGGCACATGCCCTAATAACCGATTGGGGGAGCCCAACAACAACGTCAAAAAAGGAAACAATGAATTTTTAGCCTTGCATTGCAAATCTTGCCTGTGCACACGTCACTTTGACATGTGCGAGGTGATAGCAAGAATCAGTAAACAACTACCCGAGAAATCAGTCAAGCACACTAAAATTAAAAGCCATGGCAGTAAACGTGTAAGCCGGGCGACTATTGCTGTCGTCTAAAAATGAGATAGTATTTGCTTTTCGAACGCGTGCTATACTTGGGCCGTGACTTAATTTGGTGTCTGTATAGATTGTGACAAGTGTGGGAATTGCGTGTTGATATGGAGGTGGGATATTAGAGGATTATACTCTATTTTCTCTTGTTGATGATGTTGTTACTATTTTACTGCTGTTAACATGAAGAGTGTGTATAAAAGCTACTAGGTTTTTTGTATTAAATTCAGTTGAAATTCTGCGCTCTTCGCGTCGTCTATCTGTGTCCTGGTTTCGATTCGAGCTGCAGCTATTTATACAAGGAACTACCAACTCGCCCAACAGTACACTTTGTTAAGTTCTGTGTTAAGCTGGGATCGCTGGTGACGAGGTTGCGGAAGAAAGGGCCGCTGCTGCTACACTTCCGAACCCAGAGGGTATACCAATAACGCTGACCTCAACCCCTAGGTGAGGCAACATCTTTGTAAAAAATAACAAGCAGAGTGCAGTGAACCGGTAATCAACAAACTACACGTAGTAAAACTCCGTGTGGGATGATACACAACTGTCCCATACAACGGATTAACTGATGTTGACCTATACAGATTACGGGAAGGTCGCACATGCAACACACGCTCACACCTTCGCAGAGGACCCCCAACACTCCTGTGAAGCAGGTGCGGAGAACGCATATCCATCATGCACAATCCAACAGAATGTAAAAAACTCAACACAACACGACATAAATGTTACCCGGAACTCTACCGGAAGCACAATCCACCCCACCAATCGTACTTTTTGGCAGATAATCCCCTGCTTCCTATTAAACGTGTTTTTACGTATCCAGCAAAGGTTACATTTATAAAAGTTTTATGTAGTCGTACATATTCGACAATTACCCTTTACACCTACTGTGTTTTAAACCACGTATCCCTACCTCGGAAAATATGTTTTACACGACATGTATGTTTTTACATTTGTGGTACCGTATGCAATCTGACGGCCTTCGCCGTTAAATCATCATTGTAAGACAGCAATTCCAGCCCCCATACTTACGTGTGTAGTTTTGAAAACTATTTTCACGGCAAGCGGTAACCCATCCCCATCTAAACCGCGTTTCCCCAAACCCTTCAACCAGTTTATTTGTGCGATGTGGGTAATTCGCAAAGTAGTATCGCTATAAGGTAGACCAAGTACGGAAGACAGAGAAAAGGGCTCACATTAACTGCCCAAAATAATTATATAAATGAAATTCGCAATAACACTTTCATTCTAAACGCGGAGTTTACATAGGAATCATTACATGAACAGGTGTTTTATTATCATGCGTTTTAAAAAGACTGCCTTGTCTTAGCGGTACGGCAAGATTCGTGTTTCGGTACATCCAATTTTTCAAACAGAGAACCCGGTATATTTCTGTTCAATGAAGAGTTCCTTTATTCTCTTGTGACCTTACCTGGAGTTCTCGACATTTTCAATTACACTTAGGGACAATTCCTGCTGCTCTTACGGCGAATACTAACAGTTCTTTATACGGAATTTCCCACCAAACATGAAGCAGTGTGCTTGTTCCTGGAAACAGTTTAGTAAATCATTCACTTTGATCCTCCAGTTCAACAGCCTACTGAACTTGTGCGTGTTTAAACTTCGAAGAAAACTTTTCCCGTACGATAGAGGCTGGAGTACTCTTCGTTTGAACCTCTCTACTCGTATAATTTTCAGTTGTAGTTTCAGAAAACCTACAAATGCCAAATTATTATTTTTTTACCCCGCCATCTGTTTTGACTACGTACCAAAAAAACGCGTGACCGTAGGAAAGAATTGAAGCGGCTATTTACAAGGCCCATCATTCTGAATGAAGAGCAAAAAGTTAGTGCGAATAAACAGTCCGTGTATTGTTACGTCCTCACCCCGACCAAGTCAACAACACTTTCTAACATTTAGGATGCATGCCCACTATTCTCCCTTCCTTCCTACGCTTGCCTTTAGAACTGCCGTAGACATTAAATAAAATTATTCGGTGACTTGAACAAACCGACGACGGGTGGCAATAAACAGATGCGGGAAAATGCAAAAAATTCATAAATCTTTGAATCGCCTCGAAATTTCGGTACTGAACTCCCCATAGCTAAGGTATTTTGCAGAAATATTCTAAAATATACAGCATCGAAACCTGGACTATCAACTCATGCCCGGATTTCTTTGCAAGGAGACGAAAATCGGCAATGAGTTCATCGGCCTCTGCCCACTGACCATATATACAAGGGAATCTGAAATGATCCAGCATGCCAACAAGCGACACTGTTGACGCGTTGCCTCCGAAACACTTGTAACGTTTGAATAATTGATGATAACAAGAAACCCCGTCACTCTTCTACCGCAGCCCACCACAACAAAAACTATAATTGACGCATTTACGCTATAAGTATTTTTCCCGAAATGAAACCTGGACCCCATTTGATTGCACAATGGGAATGCGGTACATTCTTTGGCATTTATCTAGACCATGACCTTACATATGAATTGCGCTTTTCCAATCTTAAGCAAAAAACGGCTTTCTGGCAACTAACTTTGGTGAAGGCTCGGTGCTTTTTCTCTATCATTCTTCGTTGTCTTTATATTTTTCTTTTCTTTACCGTCATTTTCATTATGGCATTGTTTCATGGGGAAACGCGTACTCTTCTCACGTTTCATCGGTTCAAAACATTCAAAATCAGTGTATTCGTAATGTAAAATTCAGTCGATGTCGTTCCTCTGCCTCCGGCCTACTACGTCAGAATATTATATTTATCAATTATTGAAGTATTTTATTACAACTTGGTGTTATTTCTACATGTTATTGCACTGTTATCATTTATATGATGTCATGATCTTGTTTACTGGCAAAAGCTTCATCAGATGTTAGAGTAATAGTAATTTCTCATTGCTAACTGTTCGCTCTAATTATGGCAAGAAATCGTCTTGTTTTGCAGCTTTCAAATTGTGGAATACCTCGACTGTCACGGTCAAATCTTCGTCATCTAATACAAGCTTTAAAAAAATCTTGGAGTTTCTATTTGTTTGATTACAATTCCGCTTTTGTTCGTATTTATGATTGGCATTTTTATGTTTTCTTGTGCCATTATTTCCTTCGTGTTATTTGAAATTTTTTATACCTTCTTGCATAATAATTCGGTTTATTATTGAGTGCATGCACATTACACAATTAATTCATGTGTAATTTACACTGTTTGATATTAGGATGAGATATGGCGCCCATTTGCTGCGTTTAAAAATTAATTGGTGTATTCATTATAGAGGGTACCTTGCAGTCTGTTGACTGTGAAACCCTCGTCGAGATAATACTAAGTTAGTGTTCGTTTTTATAAAATAAACTGTCACTTTCACTTCCACTTCCATCTAGAACTCCAAAACAATACCTGTGGCAAATTCAGTCCCTCATTTAATGCGGCCGCTGTCAAGCGCGCGAAGCCTTGCACCCATCGGCACAGCCATGTTCCCCTTCGAAGTCCAGCAGCTTCAATAAACCGTGTTCATCAGACGGGGTGTCACTGTGTCTGTCTTTATTCAAGAAAACCTTTTCATGCGACGCCTACTTCACCACTGTTCATTGTATAGCACATTTCCAGCAAAACACATCTACTCTATCTGTTGCTTAGAACGTGCGCATGAATATGTTCAACCATGCGGCGTATACTCCTGCTGCTCCAACTTTTTAGGTCATCACCTCCAAATTCATGCACATTGCCTCATTACCAGTTATGCCCTGACACAACTCCAGTGCAATTAAGGGCTTCGAAAAAAGCCAGAGCAACCATTTGTGGCTGACATATTACTAGAAACAAGCAAAATCTTCGAAACCTAGCTCAACGGCCTACGCGTAATACCTTCCTTCAAAACACGCAACACAAATCTAAATAATTAGAAGTCTGCTTCGCAATTGAAACAAGTGATCCGGAAGCAGCACACAACTTGCTCCAAAATAATTTATTATTGTTTTTTATATTGATAATGCACCTTTGTATAATTAAGACAAAACATGAACCTAGTTAACGGGAGTATCGCATACTTCAAGTACCATGGTAGCGAAGATGTGTTGTAGGTTAAGCAATATCAAGTGCTGATATAGCCGAGTCGGTGCTCAAAGAAGTGAGAAACCAACTTGTATAACCAGCGAAATTTTCACCCCCAGGCCACTACTCCGAACACGGTAGCAGCAACACAAACAAGAGCTGCCGTCCTGCTAGCAAACAAACGAACACAGAATTCCGTTACAGAAAAGTGCGCAGAGGAACCAGGTTAATCTTTTCTATGTGTCCCCTATCAACCACAGAGAAGCAAGTAAAGCTAACCATTTCGAGCACTATAACAAGACTGCACGCTGCGAGGCAGCCCTTATCAAACCAGCCCCGTGGAAATAGCACATTTACAGAACAGGGCAAACAATAGAGCAAGGTGTCAAAACGGAACGATATGATAGCGGAGCAAAGAAACTACACAGCAGTGAGCTGCATTTTTTTTTCACCAACACTATACGCTACGAAGAACGAAATCTCTGCACAGACCTCCAAACTGCAGCACGCTAAACTGTTGCTAGCACCAACCTCCTATATTACGTTATTTAGTTTTACGTCTGTACAAATACCGTTTAAATTTTCCTCAGCCCCGGCCTACGTAGGCCTGGCGCGTCTGGCGATGATCTTTGAGGCGATTCAGGTTCATTGCACTGAGGAAATGGTCCCTCCAAAGGGTACCTTCCCTTGCGTATCATGCAGATTTGAGAACAGTGCTCGCCAGGTGAGGTCCGGGAAACTCTAGGTCCGCTTGGCATGGTAGGCGACGCGCATAATTTACGCTAAATCAATGGAGGCAATTCTAGCACTTCGTTCACTCAAACCTATTACCCACACTGTCCCCAGAATCAAGAAATTCATTGCGGACTGCCAACAGAGTGACCTATGATAGAAAATCAGATGGGTCCCTGTACATGAAGGGATTGAAGGCAACGAGGAGGCCCACAGAATTGCCCGAGAGCAACTACGTATTTATCCCCAGCTATACACTGTAGAATCTGATGATCGGATGCAGAGCCCGCCATCGGCGCACAGATTGGCTTTGGCCAAGGAAGAGAATAAAGTCGTTCTTCAAACCCAAGTTCCAGACGGCCCTGCAGCGGCTGCAGCGGCTCCAGGGAGAGCCATTCGTCCAGCTGGTCGTACACGAGAGCTTTACGCCCGCATTGGTTGGCGATGACCTGCACGCAGCTAGATGCAGCGGTGGCGTAGAAGTAGAACATCAGGCTAGCGTGCAGAAAGACCGTGGTTCAAATCCCGGTGCCGAGAAATTCCCATCGGAATTCAAAATAAATATCCGCGTATTGGTGGAATTGCAGAATGGAGCCTGGGGTGCGGCCTGACCGCGACGACCATTGCCAGTAACGCACTTCCTCACCAGAGCAAGATTGGACACCCTGCTGTAGTAACGGGCACAACCTCCCATGAAACGCCAATTAACCCACGGCCCTCAGTCTCCAGTGGCTGCGAAGCAACTGACCACGGCGGTGGTCAGACCTGTGATGCAGCAGAGGGTGCTAAGAATCCCTGGAACCGGACAGGCCGCCATTGGAATCTGAACCTGGCAACGTTTTAACACGAGAACCTTATCTACCGAAGCGAGTCTATAGGTGTTGTTCGAAGAAAAAGGGCATAAATGGGATGTCGTGAGGCTTAGTGAGGTTAGGACAACAGGTGAAGCATTTACGGCGCTGAAAAATGGCCACGTTCAATGTTACCGTGGTCTAGTGAACAGAAGAGAATTGGGGAATTGGGAGTGGTATTTCTAGTCAATAAAAGCATAGCTGGCAACATAGAAGAATACTACAGCATTAACGAAGGGGGAGCAGGTCTTGTAATCAGGCTCAATAAGGGGTACAAACTCAAGGTGGTACAGGGCTACGCGCCCACATCCAACCACGACGACCAGGTAGTGTAACGCTTCTATGAAGATGTGGAATCGGCAATGGCTCGAGTAAAAACACAGTATACCGTAGTTATGGGGGACTTCAATACTAAAGAAGGCAGGAATAAGGCCGGACTCGTGATGGAGAGAACGTGCTTTCGAAGAGCACAGATGCTCTCGACGTACTCTATCGCGGTCACAACTTCAGCGTCCAATTCGCTGTCCCTGAGACTGGCCTGAATCAGGTTTTGGAGCTCGAGCAAAGTTTGCTGCTGGTCGTGGATGATGTACTGATCTGTCGGTACATCAAGGGCCGATGGTGTCAGACTCTGCAACTGCTTGGTGACGGAAGTACTGCTTGGTGACGGTAGTATGCACGACACTCCGGCGGTGTCGATGCGAATGCATAGCGCGGATCGGCGGAACACAACAGCGGCGGGTTGTGTTCCGCCAATTCGGCACCAGGAATTGCATGGAGCTAGTAACTAGAACAAAAGCGTGCGGCTAACGAGATCCTACGGCCAACCAAGTGTCGCGTGAGCCGCCATCGTCAAGCATGTTCCGGCTCGCTGCGCTTGTGGCGCGCTTCATTCTTCCACAAGCATAGAGAGCGACGCCCTTTTCGCATTCCTAAACGAGAGGAACGACTTCTCCGCTACAAATACACAGAGAAATACAGCAATGGCTCATCCACCACCACGAGACAACTCTACTGACATTTTCTTCCTAGTGAAACAGCTGTGCCTTGCTAAATGTCCCCCACACAAGTTGGTCCAAAGCCATGTTTGTCCACACAAGTTCGTCCAGGAACAGCCATTCTCCATGTTACGCAACAAGTTGTCAGTGGTCGACAAATTACTTCTGCATGGTAACGACTTGTGGTTCCACAGCCTCTTGCACATCAAGTCCATTTCAACATCACACAAAGCTTTCTGGATCTTCAGGAAGAAAACGCGCTTAGCAAGCTATTTTGGTCGGCAAGGAACGGCAAACAGAAGTAGCAATCCAAAACTGGAGGATTTGTCATATGGCAGACAAGAGTGTGAACACGGCACGAGCTCTTGTGGAAGCCATTGCACTTACCAGCTCCCGTGGCAAACGGTCGCCATTGACATTGTTGTCCCAATTTATCGAGGTCCACGAGATTGCAGGTTTGCCATTACAATTTGACTATTTTTAGTGGCCTGAAGTATAAATTTTCAACGAGTTCCCTACAAGAACAGTCGGTAACTTCATCTCTATGTATGTCCGTGAAGAATGCTCTGATGAGACGTTCTGAGATAATGGGATCGGATGTTGTTCTCCAGGATTTACACCATTTTCAAACGAGCGTAGCAACCGGTCGACACTTTCTTCGGTGTATTACCTGCAAGCCAACAGACTTGAGGAAAGGTTTATTAGTGTTTTCAAGTATTTTGTACAGGTTGCTTCGTTAGAACAACTCCGTCTTCGACAAGTATCCGGGAAGCATTTGGGTATCGGTCAGGGAAAACCGCACGCAACGACGAGTGTAGCAACAGCCTTGCTCTACATATATGACAATGCCGAACACGGCTGGACATCATTGGGTACCCACCCCTTTATTTTTCCGCACCCTGATGCAGGCTTTGCCAGCATCGGTAGTGAGCCGCAAGAAAGTAAGACTGCAGCAAAGCGTACAGATTTTTCTCCTGCAGTCAATAAAACAATCATAGTTCTAGGGGACACAGCTCGTGCCCCCTTTTTATTTCGTCGGCAAGGCATCGTTAGACGCATCAACAATAGACACTGAATTAAAGGCGCCGGAGCGTTGCGTAAATCCGACTGAAAGAAAGGCGCTCAAAAACCATGCACACGAAACCGAACTGGTTGCTAGCGATTGATTTGGTGAAAACACAGTACACTACAGCGAACAGAGCATGATTTCCGGGTCGCCAGCAGTGTTGTGGGTGTTCTTTGCGAGTGACGTCCGGCTGGCGGATCGCTTCGGCGAATGTGCGACCACTTTGGTCCTGCTCCGAAGCGTGTACGGCAGACGCTTGCGTTGCAACGAGCTCAGCGTCTGCTACGCGAGAGCCAGAGTGCGTAGCCTTGACCGTGAATGCGTGAACGCGCTCCGCTTCCCGCTGGCGTGTCCCCCATTGCACCGAATCAGCAGGAGAGCGACATTCGCCAGTTGGCGTCGGTGCTTTTCTGCCTTAAAGGAGCTGTGAAAAGAAAACACAAGTTTGGTTCATTCAAAAGATTGCCTCGTTAGAATCCTACTTACAACACTTTTAACGTAGACTTCGCTCAAATAAGCTACATATTTAGCAAAAAAGGGAATGGCCATGCGACCCACCAGCTCATTTCCCGCAACAGAACCTATGATGTCATACGAGCCAGCTCTGCGATTTACGGAGGGCGGCACAAGCAGACGGAAATTAGGTAGAGATTATAAGCTAGCCGAACAAACGATTTGCGCTTAAATTTAGGGCACATTCTTCATAAAGCAACAAGACTGGTGGGACGAACAGTGGAAGTTAAGAAAGCACATGTAAACATAGAAGTACTGATGCGTACTGCTGTTGGTACTGCGCGCACTATGCTCGGTTTAGCTGCACAGCATTGCGGGGCTTTGGAGTTGTCTTAGACAACACTGGCCGATTGACGCAAGCAACGGTGTCTTACGTAACCATATTTGTCGAGCGAGCACTGTTTCAGGAAACGATTATTTCCTCCCAGAACAAAAAAAGCCATGTTTATTTACGGTCAAAAACAAACCGAAGGCAGAAAACGGCTTGCCACGGTATGGTGGCACCATCTAGGTTCATAGCGGGATCCTCAAAGAAAACATCACCCTGCAGGGTGGAAACACCCTTTGAAAGATCCCGCACCGCTGCAATTGGGTCAACGTGCTCAACGCGTGGTTCTTTTTGTCTCCCACGATACCTAGCAACGCGAAACAGATAAGGTGATTCAAACTTCGCCAGTAAACCACGTTGCGGCGATAATTTTGATGCAGTTTTGGCACAATGACTGGCCTCGGCGGCGAGCGAGCGACCCGAAATAGCGGCATACGCGTCTCTACCCTGTACGGCGGACGCGTGAATCAAGGTATTCTAGGCTACAGAGCGGTCGGTTCCTGTGATGTCATTGCAGACCACGAAAACGAACGATTTAGCGAGAAAATACAAATTTCAACTTTATTTGATTAATTCTCAGTGAATAAAGCATCGTTTGTATCCGGACAAGCGCTGGAGACACTATAAAAGACGAAATCTTTCGAATAAAACAAACTTGTATTTTCTCTTCATGGCTCCTTTAACGCAACAGTTTCATAGCCAGGTCAAGGTGGAGGAATAAGCCTACACCGTGCACGGGGCCATCACACCCGCAGCATAGGCGACAAATAAGCACCGCAGCTTACGCTGCTACTGGTGCTCATTAGCGCCATGACACACTACTTCGCTTCACCCCTCGCTGGACGGCCGCACTATCTGAATGAAGAATGTCGTATGGAAGGTTATAAGGCGCGTTTTTCGAGTGGTGGGAGCTGTGTAAGCAGGAGGTCAAACTGAGGGAAATTGAGAGGTCCACTTTTATTCGATACGAACAGAAATTTATTGACAAAACACTAAGACCAAAGCTAGAAAAACTTATCCGGGATGAGTGTAATGCACATGGGGTGCTTAGTGATGATATCAGAAACATGAAATAGAAACTTGAGATGGGTGATGGTGCGCTACCGGGGATACCTCGTGAGAGCGAGAAGGGACCGATTAACCGGTGGAGAGGCGCCTAGTATGCGTGTGCTGGTTATAGAACGGCTGAACACTCGACGTAATCACATAAGGGAGATGGAGTGGGAAGGAAGGGTGACAGCGGATCAGCAAGAGATTGAACGGGCTTTTTATCACTACTACAAAGAATTGTTTGCCTTTCGCAGGGTTAAGTTGTAGGCTTTTAAAACCGATGTTATTAGTGCTTTTACAAGGAGTGATGAATAGTACAAGGAAACTTTAAGTCAACCTTTTCAGTTTAAGAAGTTTAATCTGCGATCGATATTTTAAACAACGGAAAGTCACCAGGTCTAGAGGGGTTAAGTGCGGCCTTATACAAGGTCTTAAAAAACGATTTATTGCGACTCTTAGCAGCACTATTTAACAAGACCTTTAAACTAAATGCATTGCCACTCTCTTACCGAGAAGCCGACACGATACTCATTCCTGAAATAGAGAACCCAGTCAAACCTAAACATATCACAGCATATCATCGTGTGTCCTTGACACATGTCGACTACAAAATTTTATGGAGGTGCTTGCAGAAAGAATCCCATCAGTAATCAAGCAGCTATTAGGGCCACATCGGACGTGTGGCATACAAGTACACACTATTTTTCAATCACAGAAAAGGCCAGGTGTATGCTGCAGTGTTGCGACGCTGCCCGAGCTCGCGTAGCTGTTCCTCAGGTTGATTAGAAGAAAGCGTTTGATTGTGTGTCCCATAAATTATTGTTGCTGATTTTAGAGTATGTGAACGTAGAAACAGTCATGAAGGAGGAGGTGGCTCTGGCGTACCGGAAGTGCACCACGAGATTAATTGTAACAAGACGCTGGGGGCCCCCATTAGCGTGGAACGGTCGGTGCGCCAGGTGTGGCCTCGGACCATTCTTCTTTTCTGCCTGTATATTAAGACACTCTGCTTGAATACAATGAAAATGAACACATTCGCGGGTTTCAGCTATGCAACGCAGATATAAAACGTCCGGCCTACACAGACGACATTGCTGTTTTCTGTACAACCAATGCATGTGTTACAAACGCGGTGGACATTGTTAAATGTTTTGGTCAATCACACGTAGTGGGATAATCTGGGGAAATGTTTGACTTTCTGGTACGGGGGCAGGTCTTTGACGCCGGAATCTTTTGCAAAGCATTACCTGAGAAACCAGACCCGTTAAGTATCTACGGACGCCACTCTATTGCTAGAAGGAGAGCGACCGTATTGGCGTGGCTCGAACGCAGAGCATATGTGACAGGGCAGAAGAGTGCAAAGGGGTTTTTCTCTCAATGTTTGCTAAATGGACCCGTTTGTAATTTATTTTTATTGCCAAAGTGTGGTACGTGATGCAAGTGTTGCATTTCTCGCGTTTGACTGAACGGGAAATGCATCGCGCCTTTGCTGTGTTTATCCGGTCACAGTCAGTAAAGGTGCTGAGGAGATAACTGTTTTTTGACGCGTCAAGGTCTTGGATTGGCGCACCTGTCTGTCCGCCAGTTGGTGAACAGGTTCCTTTTTGTTCGCTATACAAGCGACCCTTTTTTGTGTACTGCTTGCCACGTGCAGCTAGAGTCTCAATCGCTGCCGGAAGTTGATGTATACAGTTTATCCATGCAGGGAAGCATTTCAGGATACTTTAAAAAGTGGTCATATCCCTCAGGTTTCTGTCAAGTCGCTTTTCGAGGGACTATTCAAGTGAAGTGCCCGTAGAAATTATAAAACATGTTCACAGCTTTCCCGGTACAGCGATAGTAACTTACACAGGTGGCCCAGTAGATGTACTGAAAATAGTTAAGCGTATGGCTTAAAAACGGGGTTGAAGTCCTTTTTTACAACTTTTCGGAGACACTTACTGGCAAACTGGTTAAAAGAAAAGGTTAGAACACGGGTACTGCTGCACAATTTGACGGGGATAAAGTAGACCTATTTTTCAATCACAGAAAAGGCCAGGTGTATGCGCGAGTGTTGCGACGCTGCCCGAGCTCGCGTAGCTGTTCCTCAGGTTGATTAGAAGAAAGCATTTGATTGTGTGTCCCATAAATTATTGTTGCTGATTTTAGAGTATGTGAACGTAGAAACAGTCATCAAGGAGGGGTGGCTCTGGCGTACCGGAAGTGCACCACGAGATTAATTGTAAACAAGACGCTGGGGGCCCCCATTAGCGTGGAACGGTCGGTGCGCCAGGTGTGGCCTCGGACCACTTCTTCTTTTCTGCCTGTATATTAAAACACTCTGCTTGAATATAATGAAAATGAACACATTCGCGGGTTTCAGCTATGCAACGCAGATATAAAACGTTTGGCCTACACAGACGACATTGCTGTTTTCTGTACAACCAATGGATGTGTTACAAACGCGGTGGACATTGTTAAATGTTTCATTGTTAAATCTGGGGAAATGTTTGACTTTGTGGTACGGGGGCAGGTCTTTGACGCCGGAATCTTTTGCAAGCAGTACCTGAGAAACCAGACCCGTTAAGTATCTACGGACGCCACTCTATGCTAATAGGAAGCGAACCGTATTGGCGTGCTCGAACGCAGAAATACGTGACAGGGCAGAAGAGTTTAAAGGGGTTTTTCTCTCAATGTTTGCTAAATGACCCGTTTGTAATTTATTATTGCCAAAGTGTGGTACGTGATGCAAGTGTTGCATTTCTCGCGTTTGACTGAACGGGAAATGCATCGCGCCTTTGCTGTGTTTATCCGGTCACAGTCAGTAAAGGTGCTGAGGAGATAACTGTTTTTTGACGCGTCAAGGTCTTGGATTGGCGCACCTGTCTGTCCGCCAGTTGGTGAACAGGTTCCTTTTTGTTCGCTATACAAGCGACCCTTTTTTGTGTACTGCTTGCCACGTGCAGCTAGAGTCTCAATCGCTGCCGGAAGTTGATGTATACAGTTTATCCATGCAGGGAAGCATTTCAGGATACTTTAAAAAGTGGTCATATCCCTCAGGTTTCTGTCAAGTCGCTTTTCGAGGGACTATTCAAGTGAAGTGCCACGTAGAGAATTATACAAACATGTTTGCGACAGTCTGTTCCCGGTACAGCGATACAGATAACTGTACACAGGTGGCCCAGTGCAGGATGTACTGAAAATAGTTAAGCGTATGGCTGTAAAAACGGGGTTGAAGTCCTTTTTTTACAAACTTTATTCGGAGACACTTACTGCGCAAACATGGTTAAAAGAAAAGGTGTTAAATGCACCGTGGGGTACTGCCTGCACAATTTGTCAACAACGGGATAACATAGACCACGTTTTTATACACTGTAGGATGGCGGTTCACTTTTGGGATGTTATGCAGCGAACTTTACACAAGTTTCAACAACTGTAACCAACGTTTATGGGATAACGGCATTTACCTTTGCATAATAACGAACACAGTCCACTAAGAATTTAATATTGCTCCGTGGGCCTTCACAGCAGAAGGGGGGCACGCAAGGCGTGGCGCTATGGCAATCTAGATGCCAAGCAGTTTCTGCGGTACAGTGTCATGCAGTTCGTTGAGACACTGAAAGTCCAGCAGCCAGTACCAGGTTCATTAGGTTTTGTAAAGCCATTAACTACTCTAAAGTTATGATCAAATGACAAAGCCTAGCCGGAGTCACGGCTGGTAGGTTCATGTCAGCTGTGTGTCCTACCATGCAGCGTCTGGTTATTTGATGCTGTACATGTGTGTTGAAGACTGGCAATAAAGAAAAAAGAGTTCAGAGCGCCTCACACCTCCCATTGCGGCCATAGTGCACTGGGCTCGAACGTTCCACTGAACGTTCCACCGTTTCAGTGGAACGTTCTCCGGCGATGTTATTTCCGTGATGAATATGACGTCGGTGAGGTTTCCTGTACGCCAGCTTAAAACACTTTCGCGTTAAGAAAGAAACAGCGGCGCTATTCCAGAAGGCCCGAGATTGACAGAAACTCAGGAATCAACAACCTAGGTACCCGCCCCCTCACGTAATGTACATATTTCAAGGCGGGCTTAAAGCACTTTAAAAATGCGAATCATGCTATTTCCTGATTATTGAGGTGATGTAATCGGTCCAGGGCAGCGCCCACCAAGGATGCGGGACTACGGCGTGGCGCATCTTTCAGTGGTTTCTCTCGCTCCCCTGCTACAATGGTGGCTACTGGGCGCACAGGAATCCAATTACTTCATTTTATTGTACATTATTTTTTTTAACCTATATTTCACTGCAAAGTCTACTTTATTTTTTATTTCATGCAGTTCACATGAGTTTTCTGTTTGAAATTTTTTGTCCTAAGAAGCAGTTTTCTGCCATTGGTGACACACAGTGCAATCACGTGACTATGGCCGACTGGCAAAAAAAGAAAGCGGGTGATGAAAGCGCGCCACATTCAAAACAGTTGCTGCTCGTATGGCGTTATCGAAACCCTACGATTTTCGACACAATATTTTCTCGGCGCGGTCCAGTCTGCTGGCGAAACCCTGGCGAAACCCTGGTGAGATGTATTAGCAACTTTTTTTTATTTCATTTATTGTACTTGCGCCTTTTTCCCCGCTTTCGTTTCTTTTTTTTCTGGCATGGATTACTTTAAACGGATTTTTTTCTGCTTTTGTGTGTTTGCGTCAGTTTCTTCTCTTTCATTTATTCGGCTTAGTGTGCAAGCAGACTGGAACACGCCACAGCCTCCCTAGAATCGGGGTTCTCCGAGGGTGGTATGCACCTGTCCTACTCCAGTGACATCACGTTCAGGCTTCACGCTACACGCACTATCCTACAAGTGTTACTGTTCGAATCCATAGTGTTACGAATTTCGCGAACCGGGCACGTTAGTTCCTCAAAGGTCCAAATTCCGGGCCCATCCCCCAAGTGGCCATCTGTTACGAAAGAAAGAATAGCAACAAGGAAAAAGACTTTTCAGGGTTGATTGTTTTATTTTATTTTGCTGTTCACCGCTCTTCTTAGAAGAAGCTCTCCACAGTATTTTTTTTTGTAGAGTTCAATCCCTCATAACCCTCTCTTCCTTCGCGCCCTTCCCACTCCCGCTTACCCCCACTCTGGCGTCACGCGGTTGTTTCAATCCTTAGCTCTCCCTTTTACTCGCTTTCCATGTTCTGCTTCCTACCACACGATGGTGACGCCGAACAAAACCCGTTGAAATGTGTTAAGATAGCATCTCAAAATAGGCACGCGCCGTTCATTGTATTGTAGAGAGGATAATAAAAAATTACCCCACCTTCCTGCAAGGGGGACCCTTTGGAGTTACAACGCCACAGCGAGCATCGGCTGCTCGCTTCAACCGTTTGCGTTCGCTATCACGTTTACGAATTTCGGAATCGGCTGCTCGCTTCAATCGTTTGCGTTCAGCATCACGTTCACGTCGCTTCGCAGCCTTGTCTTCAGTGGTGCTAGCATTCCTGTTATCACAGTGATCGGTGCTTGTTACGGTTGCGCGGGCGATAGCAGAATTGTTAGGCTCCATTCAACGCATCGATGGAAATCGGAACGCCGGTGCTGGAACGACCGTGGCTATGACGCAACGTGGCGCGGCTATGACGCAACACAATCACCATCCACTTAATCAATCCAATCCAATCCAATCCAAGCCAAGCCAAGCCACCCAATCGAATCCAATCCAATGCCCTCGCGAGAGAGTGGTGTCGCTATCGGAGAGGAGAGGGGGTGAGCGGCGGAGAGCGCAGCTCGCGCGGCGGAGAAAATGGGGGAGGGGGCGGACGACAACGACGCCGACGCTGCATGGACAGGCGAGTGAATGATATGCAGTCGCATCTAAAAGATGCAACAGGCCATCAAGCTATCGGGGTATTCGTCGTCACAGCCTCGACCATGTGGAAGAGGAAGGCCACGGGGATATGCGCCAAAGACATGCAAGGGAAGAATATGAACCCCACAAGGTGCATGCACGAGAAATGAGCAGGGTTATCTCAACGCTCTGACCTGCGTTCCTATCAGCCTCACACCTGCGAATACCCACGTCAACCGACTATCTGTTTCCTTGACAGCATATCTTATACGCGTAAGCGATCCTGTCAGTAATGTTCTCACACGAAATGCGCGCTACGCAACCCCGCGAGGTAGACTGTCCGCCGCGCTGATGATTAACAAAAGACACGGTCATGCAACGCCTCTTTCGAACTGATTTACGAGCAGACGATAACTGAAGCGCATGCTCCGGCTGCAGACGGATAGACGTGCGGTAGAAACCTGCGGGAGCCATGTCCGCCAAACCACCTAAAAGAAAGGCGAGGTCTGCAAAACACGTCTCCACTGAATATATTGCGCAACACACCCGCTGACAGTCGACTGGTGACGTTTGATGGTGCGGTCCCCCACCACGGCAGCGCGTAAAACCGCAGCGCACACTGCACTTGCTCCTCGGCGGTCATGGAGCTAAAGCCGCCTCTAAGTTATCGCAAACGTGGGTCTGTCGCCAAACGTCTGCACAACCAATGCAAAGCACTTTTCGAGAGAAAGAAACGGGCTCTAACTTCCTATTTCGTTTAAAAGACTTGCCGGGGCAAAAATAGCGTGCTACGGAGACCATATATATAAAACACGCAGAAGCAGCGGCACCCACGGGCGTCCCGAGTTCAAACTCGGGCCGTGCAAAAACTCATACCCGAGTTTTCATTCCGAGTTCTAATTAGCAGTCAAACACATACAGCCTCTTCGGGGGCGCGGCTTAACAATCGAAACCACACCCACCTTATGGCGTCCGCTTTGTGTGGGCGTAGCGTTGTAGCCACTAAGTCGTCCCTTGATGCCCACTAGCAGCGACAAGAACGTAGCTCTAAACAAAAATTAAGTCCCCAGGCCACCGTCAGCTACCGGTGTCACAGTCGCGAGGGTTGTTCGGTACAACCTGAGTACAAGCCGACAGGAGAGGCAAAAACGAATGATTTTCCCATGGGAGCCTTCTTCGTACACCGTGAAAAAGAGGTTGATGACTAATGACACAACTTCACACCTAAAACGCACTCGCGAATTCTCAAACACATCTTCATTGACCGGGGACGATTTCTGATAAGCGCCCGCCGTGCACACTCAAGCAAGCCGTTAACAAAAGCCATATTTGATAGTCGGGAGCAGGGCCGCCGTTCCATTCCGCTACAGTGGACCATCGCCTACCTGTATAAAAATACAGGAGGCGATGATGGACCCGCTTGATTACTTATTTGCGCTTTCGTAGAGCTGCGCTGGGATCGCCCTCAGGCCGCGTTGCAAACATAATTCAGTGGGAGAACAGAACACCGAGAAAACGGACCGCCCCTTACCGGGCGTGGCCAACAGCACCGCTGGGGATTTCAAAGTAGCAGTGGGGTTATCTAGTTTATGCTCGGGAATGAGCATTGCAGAGCAATTTAAGAGAGTGCTGCATGCGTAAGATAGCAGGCGCCGTACTTTATCAACGTAAGCGGCCCCAACGCAGCGCGCTGAGTATGCCAGGCGTGCTGCGCACGATCCCAGCGGTTTCGCTCGAGGTGTTATCGCATGCTCCACTATCTCTACTTTCATAACCCAAGCAGCTGGAAACTCGGGAGTCGGCGAAACACGGACCTTCTGGAATAGCGCCCCAGAACTACCGTTCTTGCATTGCTCTGGGTAATATTAGGTATAAACACTTCAAAAACACTTTGAGACAGGTATAGACATCGTAACTTGCGTGTTTTATTCTTTTTATTGTTTAATCACAGAACGGCATAAAAACCCTGCGTGAAGCGGCTTCAAAGTGGCAGCGGTCCCCACCGGCGTTCACTCATGTTTTCCCCGCTCTCTGCATGCAGCTTGGACGAGCGGAATCTGCGAGGCAAAAGGCCTCACGAGCACGAGCAGTGTCACGTAGCCCCCTTGCACACCTTTCCCGTCACTGCCATGACAAATAATGTAATCGTTTTCCCACGCCACATCCCGCCAGGGGACAATTTGGCGCTGTTGGCGCAAATTACAAGGGGCCAAAGTGGATGCCATAGAAGCCGCCCGGTGGTAGCAGATGATAACGCGGCGGTGGTGACGGCCGGCAAAGTGATGACGCAACAAAATTTCCATTGAAGCAGACTGGTCAACAATTAACAAATGCGATTGGTAGAAATAAATAGATATTGCACGAAAGCTTCCGTGGTGCAATTTAGCGTAACACCCACCTTTCGCTCGCTTTTGTAGCCTTTGCAACAACGTTACTTGGTGCTTTTTGGAGTTGACGCCAATTGTAACCTTAAAAATGTTTTTTTGTCAGCCTTAGCGGCCGTCTAAATTCTGGTAAGACATACAATGAGGTTTCATATCTATGTGCAATAATTGATAGCTTGCTTAGGATATTCAGGAGCTAAGCATTGCATTACACTGAGTGTCTACATAGCTGTACGTGCACACGTGACTGCTTCCATACGTCCTGCTTACATAAAAACCAGCGCGAATTCACCGTGAATTTACGAAGTGGAGAATAGGCCCCGAGTAAGACCTTAGAGCGACTATCTCGACCGCACGCATCGCTGTGCGGCTGGTGCTGCTCCGCATTTTGTCACCTGTCTTGGTCGGTTCAAGTAGGCAGTCCACGAGATGTCCCGGCTCGGACACATGAATTATGTCTTTGGTGATGTCGGAAACCTGCCACCGAAGGAACTGGGTGAAGGGCAGTTGCGTGCGACGAGAAAAAATTCATGGTAAGCTGTTAGGATTAGCAGAATCTACAATTCCCGCTAGCAACGGTAGGCGCAAAGAGTGCTGCGCCGATGAAAAAAGTAGCCATGGTTTCTTTTGGTTCTTTATACAAATTCCTGACATATTTTCATGCAGCGTTCTAGTTCTTTATTATTTTTTCAAGGTTATGAGGCTGACATATAGCATTCAGTTGCTGTAATAAATACGTGGTGAGTGTACCCAACTGAAATGTGGTAGCCACGATTGAAAGCCGGCTTACTTGCATTTTCAGCTGTCTTCAAGTTTTTTTTTTTTAATTTCGTGGCTTACTTGATGCTTGTTTGAGGGCCCTGGTGGTTTACACGGCCTTGGGGAAGTATTTGAACCACAAAACCTTCTCTGAAAACCAACCTTTTCAGGAGCCGAGGTGAATGTAATCTAATGCACCAGGGATTGCAACACTTGTACTGTAGACGTACACAAAAATGTTGCAATAAATTATTCCCGATTACCTACTATATGTGCGAAAGCAATAAATGTTGATTCTTGACAAGTTGGTTTTCAATGTTCAGCTATTCACAGCGCAAAAAAAGGACCAAAGGAAAACTACACGTACAGTCGCTGTACTTCTAACTACATCTATTACTGAAACATCAAACAACAGACGCAAAGAAAAAAATGTGTAATCCTTCAGCCGCCTTATCCGCTAGACAAATCTCCTAGCTCTACCTTTTGTAAGCTCGGGGTGGCAGTGTTGACACGAAATTTCAATGATTTTCTGTCGTGTGATACCTTCCTTTTTTTTGTTGCGATACTATGTCTTACGTCATTATATGCCAGATGTCACAGCAATACACCGACAAGAGATTGATTCGATTGTAGGGTTTAACGCGCCGACGCAATGCAAGCGTTGAGGCGCGCCGTAGTGGAGGGCTCGGGAATAATTTCGACACCTGGGGTCTTAACGTGCGCCGAAATCTCGTGCACACTGGCGTTTTTGCTTTTCGCCTCCATCAGAAAAGCGGCCGCCGCGGCCGGGAATCGAACCCGCAACCTCGTGCACACCTACTAAAGGCAATGGTCCCGACATCTAACGCTTATCTTTCTCCTCTACCCTTGGCCCCTTTTTTTTAGCGAACTGAATTTTAGAATGTCATAACACGAACATGGAACTGTATTTTAAGCGGAAAATTGCATAATGTCGGCCTTATGCCAAATATTTAAAATGGGCAGCCTCAGATTTTTATGATTCACATATGAAATCGCAAAGAAAAAAAAGGTAGTATCACGGCAAGTATCCTGGATAGTGTTGGTATCACAGTCTACCCATAATACACTCACAGCTCCTCGATCACTTATAACAAAGGGAAGATAATCCGTGCTTTTTCCCAGCTAGCCAAACACCACGTTCGGCATAAATGTTCAAAAAACTCTGGAGAGGAAACAAAAACTAGTGAAGCTATACTGCAATAATTGAGCACGAGGACACGGTTTCGGTTCACGATCGCGGCGGCCGCTTTTATGATGGAGGCGAAAAGCAAAAATGTTCGTGTGTACGAAATTTCGGTGCACGTTAAAGATCCCCAGGTTCCGAAAACTATTCCGGAACCCTCTACTATGGCGCACCTCATCGCCTTTGTTGGGTCGGCGGGTTAAAACCTACAATCAGCCATTCAATATAGTACAATAATTCCGCTATACCTATTATTTTAGTTGTGTGACAAGTAATTTATTTTAAATATCTTTCTATTGTGTGAATATAATTTTACAGGCTAATGATTTCCTTTTTCCTTGCCACAATTTTTGTGGCGCCTAGAAATGTGATTTTGATATTCTGGAGAGTGTGCGCCAGTGGGCTGAAAATTGCTCAGTGGAACGTAAGCTGTTTTGTGCGTTCGGGACCGTCTTGTTCATTTTTTCCAACTCGCAGGCAAATACTGAAGAGTTCAAGATCATTTGGAGCTTTTGCTAACTTTAGTTGCTACACAAAGGTTCTACCTTAATTTAAGGGTTTTTTATGCTTCACGGCGTTGTTCTCCTTTGGTTATTTGTTGTAAATAACGCTGATTTATTGTCTCCCTCTTTTGCCTTTCGAAAGCCTAACCGGTGTTTCTCAATATACATATTATACAACCAGTGTTGGAGTGTCTTATTTGGACCGGGGATAGGCCAGTTTTGACGCTACAGTAAACAGCCCATCCAAATTATGGTGTTTTTTTTCGCGATATGCAGATTAATAAAACTACACCATAGGTTTGCATTGAACATCGCAGTCGCTTTATGTCTGAGGAAGGAGGACCTCGCTAGAATCAAGGGAAACATTTCTGTTTGCAACTTAAGGTAAAAATCTTATTTTTCATGAACACATATTCAGAGTTCAATGTTTTACAAAGCTTCAATTTATGTTTGCACTTGTGGTACTATATTTTGCTTCCTTCTTTTTTACGGCTCCCCACTTGACACAAAGTCTGAACATATTGCCCTTTTATATCGTAGGAAACGGCTTCTTTTCTTTCCCTAAACAGTCCAACCGTGTTGTTTACGAGCTCCCCCGCAGGTATTCCAATCCATGTGCAGTTCTTCCCAATTGCATCCCGTAGTTTGACAGCAAACCACCCATCCAAAAGTGTTGGGGCAGTAAAATTGCACGTCTGGAAGAAAACAATATCTATTTTAGCGACCCCGCATTTAATATTAAACGCTCTGAGTCAAAAGCGCCCTCGAACTCACCCACTTAGAGGCAAAAATGACTGACACCACTTGAGCATCGCTGACACAAACCGTTCTATTTTCAGTTAATTTGAGGCTCAGTCCGAGCAAATATTCAGTGGATGGGTACCAACAAGGACAGGTTTGTACGAAATATAAGATATTCAGTGCCAGGGCAAGCAAAAACAACTGACATTATCATAATACAGTTGCAGTTTACTACACAAGATACCATTATCAGACCCTAGGTCCAGTATTTTTATTCTTAGCACATTTGTCAAACTTTCTAAAACAGGCCTGGCATCATTTCTGATATTTTCAAAAGGTAATTTATTTCCTAAAGTCATGGAGTTTAAAAATAGAACACCTGTCATACACACAAATATACACGCACCCACACACAAGCACACACACAAACACGAGTACAGCGCCTTGCAGTTACACGTAGCACTAGTGATAGTCGTGCACAGATATTGTTCTAAAACTATGCATAAATAAAAACAATGCAATGTGCCAAAACGGAGTGATACAAGATAGCGTATATGGTATCAACAGAGTATGTATTGAATGTACGCCTAAAGCAGGCAGGGCAATAAGGTTAATTGAAAAAAGCGCACTGACAATTACTATACTGCTTAGTGCAAAATTTGTATGCAGCACGAGCGGTCACGGTCCGGTCTCGGTCCCGGCACGTATCTTCTGGGTGAACAAGTCGCGTGATCAGCGAGCGCACGGCGGCGCGCGATGCTCTGCCATTCCCTCGCAGGGCTTCGCCGGCTCCGCGCATGTTGAAAATCGTGTTTGACCCTCCCGTGCAAACGTCATGTGGTTCGGAAGCGCTACAAAAAAGGAAGAGTCTGGCGAACATGTGATGGGGATGGCGCTTCACGGCAGCGACACATGGTGAAGGTGTGAGGGGGAGGCAGGGAGACATACTGAGCCGTGGTGATGCGCTGGTAGACGATACCTTATCCGCACGTGCCACCCTACCCTCACACATTCGCAGCCCGCTGCTCCTCCGTTTTCTCTCTTCCAGGGCTCTTCCTTTCGCTCGCTCAGTTACGTGGACATCGCCTTCGCCTTCACCGACACCAAAACTCTGTACCGGCCTCTAAAGTTTTGCGCACTTATATCCCTCGAAAGGTAAGTTTAAGTTTCTGTGATGACGTACGCATTATCGCCGGAAACCAAACACGCGGCGGGCACGCTATCCTACTTTTCAGGCAAGGCAGCCCTCTTTTCCGTCGAAAGTTAGGTGACGTCCAACAGTCATGTATGATTGAGAACGAGAGTGACAAGTACGTTACATACTCAAGTATACACGTATGATTGCAATTATCTTGACTGATTACGTGCTTCAACAAATGATTGGGCACTAATACAAGGGCCTGCAGACTAAAAGCCACGCAATTCCTGATGGAGGCGAAAAGTAAAATTCCATTGTGTACGAAATTTAGGCCCACGGAAAAGATCCTCAGTGGTCACCAATAATTCGGAGAGCTCCACTACGACGCGCCTCATCGCCAGGATTGCGTCGGTGCTTTAAAGCCTACGATCAATGAGTCGATTACCGTACACTTGACTGCGAACTTTCTTTTGTTTGTCTACTTTTTATCATTGTTATTTCAAAGCTAAAGCTTTTTTTAGTTGGACCTATGACGTCCTGTCAAAACAGCAAATCATTTTCTCATATACCGATTGGTCGACAGAAAAGCCCTGCTGATAAGTTCTGGGGACACAGGGCGAGTGCGTGAAACCGGACTTTTATTGGTTAAAAACGGTTACATAAAAATCGTGAAACGGAATTGTTGTAGATAAGAAATACACGCATGCATAATGAATATATATAAAGTTAGAGCTTTGGTAACTGCGAATATTCATCGCGAGAAAAATCGTCACACGGGCGCGTTCATCTTTCGCGACTTAGGTCTTAGAAGGTTTCAGGATTTACTCGTCGCACATTTAATTTGGCGTCATGGCTTTGCGCTGCGGAAAATCTGAAAAACAAAACGCAGCGCCCAAAAAAAGCGAAGTTGCGTCCAGCGGCAGAATTCAAACTGAACGAAGTTATGATATCCTCTACCTACGGACTGGTCTGGAGCAGTAAACGCGAACTAGGAATACTGAGATTAAATGACAACCTGCTATTGACACGTAAAACCTTTCAGATTTGCTTAGGATGCTTGGTGATGCTGAGGATGGGCCAATCTGAAACTGACGATGATATGTGCAATCGCGTACGGAGGAGAAATCATTGGTGCCCAAATATGATTGTGTCGTTTCATTCGCGCACAAACGAGACGCCGGGGTTGAGAAGGCTCCTAATGAAGAGGACTGCGCTTCCGATTTTGGCTTCTCTGATCGCTCACCGGTGTTCGCCAACGCGAATTTGTGTGCTAGACTTAAGATACTGGTTAGCCAGGTTGTTGTGCAAAACAAGGAGCAAAATTGTATGTAAGCATAAACAAAGGACACAAGATTTTTGCCTTCAAGACAGATCTTGTACATGGAGTTTAACCTGCGAGCGTGGCATAGATATAATTCAGAAGCCCCATGTGTAACTAGGTGTGCATAGAATTGTTAAGTAAGCCTGCGAGGCTTGCCCTCTGCAGTGTAGAAGTGTTGTAACCAGTGTATATTCAGTCAAAAAGCATCGCCACCATTTTGTGCGTTAATACACACTGAACTTGCTCTAAGGCTCATAGCCGGGATTCTCTATTTGTTGCCGTTGTATTTTCATTTGACTAAGTCATTCCGAAGGGAAGGCAGTTATATAAGGACATGATATATTCAGAAAGAAAGGATACAGCAGTTACCCCTTAAATTACGTGAAACAAAGGATGAGGCGTATGACTTGTGGCAGAAAACGTTTTTGTTGCGAAGTAATCAAATAATAGCGCGTGATGACAGATGATTTTTATATACCAATTGTGCTTAGCGGAAAACCTATTTTCTAAAGTATTGTGTATACATCTATCCTATCATTTATAGATGTGTTTTTCGGGTGGATAAACGAAAATTGTTGACACCTGGTTTTGGGTGGTTCTGGTAATATTATTATTATAGGTTCAGGTCCAAGCAAGGCGGGAAATTTTAATTGCATTGGACAAACCTCGCTTCCATTCGTCACGAGAGGAGTGAGTAAAGGTGGCGAAGAGCGTGGTGGGCGGCAGCAGTGAGCGAATAACGCTGCTACAGCACATTAAGGCGAGTCACTGCTCTTTACTTCCGTCAGCTGTCACGTTGAGTGGAACGGCTTTAATTATTCAGCTTATGTTATGCTACGTTGCTGCCTGTGGACCTTGGACGTTATAACCTGCTTACAAAACCACGGAGTATCATTCCAGAGTGTCTATGAGGCATTTACGCGGATACGATGACACTGCCTCAGCGACAAATAGCGGCGAAAACATTTGAGGCATGTTACATTTATGAAGGCGGTCTCCGAACAGGGCTCCGTCGCCTGCGTCATGTGAGGTAGCTTTGTGGTGGCGGCCAGAAAAAGTTGCTGCCACTGTGGCGAGGACAAGAAGCCGAAGGCAAGCTTCACTGGTTCAGTGCATGACCAGAGCTGAGCCGAAGCAATACAGGAACAATACCCTTCCGGGCCAGGTTACATTGCAGAAACCGAGCAGAGCGACAGCATGGATTCGCTTCTCCAAAAGGAACGAAGTTCTGTGCTCGGGGCCCGCGTATTTAAGCACCAGGCTCTAACGGTTAAACAGTTTGCCTCTTGCTTTTGGACACGACGCGAACATAGTACGGGCGCACACAACACTCTTTCCAGAGCTCGTGAGCGGCCGGTGGTAGCGGCGCCCGTGAAGCTTGAGAGAGGGGGGAGAGCAGATCTCGGCTTGCCACGTCCGCCCCCTGAGACAAGTCTCAAATTGATCCTTTTTGCAGCCGCCGAAGTTTTAATCATGCCGGTCGTTCTCCGGCACGTTGTTATCTGTCCGAGGGAGGCTTTTAGTAGTAGCCACTTATGGTTTTCTTACACACCGGGGCACTCGGCAAAACTTGCACTAGGTGCCAACATAGTTCCGGCGCAATAATCGTGAAAGGCATACAGAATTCTGAATTTTTAGAGGAAAAATTGTCGACGATTTCTTGCGGGGTGTTGGCTAGAGAAAATTGGAAAGAAAACGGCTCGAGGTTGTTCCTGTGGTTAACCAGAGGCCAGAGACTAATCCCATGGTGGACATCTTTTCCTACGTGTTACAAAGATGCAGCATGCTACATTCGGTTGTGGCGTTTGTAACAGACGGATCCCGCAACGCAATTTTTGTCACGCTTGCCGCTGTCCTCGAAATCCGTTGAACAGCGCAAAAGCGCACAATAGCACATTATTGAAGCTTTCTTTATCAGCACTTCATCCAGTGTATACCAGCCTCATTGTGATTCAAATATTGTTAAAGTCGCATCGAACGCGTACGCGACAACTATGAGAATGTCCTTCGGCATCAATAAAAAGCTTCTATATTCTCTACCTTTGACAAGGCTCAGTGCGAGAGCATTTGGCATATGGTTCTGAGGTGACTACGCCTAACTTACACAAGCAGCGCTAAGTCCCGTATCTTCTGTTCGAACGTTTGTCTCGTTTTTTAGAAATCACGCACATTAATTTCATGTGCATTAGGGAAACACACGGAAGTTTTAAATGGGTGGGAGTTGGCGAGCCTATGACGTACGTAATCAACATTTCATTGAGGTTACTTTCACTTTGTCGCCTTTTTTGTAAGTCGGAACGAGTTGTGTGTTCTCCAGCAACTTTAACCATCAGAACTGCAAAAAAATTACTTGCGGCTCTTCGTACCGCGGAAGCTGTGTTGACGTCGACGGCAGCCGCAGTATTTTGGGGGTTCAAGAGCACTGTTTGGAACTTCGCGGGTTTTACTCGATATTGCCATTTAAGTTCACCTCCGCAATCAGCGACGAGTCCTCGTAACGCTGCGACTAGCGCCGTCATTTGCCGATGACGTTACCAAAATTTGTCGGTGGGATATCCAACATCGGTAAAATAGGCTAATTAAACTATTCATACATATTCTAAGAAGTAAAGATAGACTGTAGCGCAAACAAAATAAATATTTTGCACAGTTTAACTCGCTGTGTAATTAATCATTGATTCCTTAAAAAGCGCAAAATGGAAACGAATATTAAACGAACAGCAATGTTAACTTTTTTAAATCACTTTTATGCGTTGCAGTTCAGTGCTATAGGTGCGTGAAAATTCGCAATGTCTCTAGCAAACATTATAGGCACGTTATTGTAGCCGTGCTTTGTGCGTGTGCCATTAGTGATGTGTTGTATTTGGGTGCGCTGCTGATAACGAATAGCTACACGCGTAAATCCAAATCATGGTTAGGATGCCGATCGAAAATCTTTAATATCTCCATGTCAACTGGGTCAGTCCCTATTACCACATCCGCGGTCTTTTTAAAGCGTGCAAAACGATGATGATGATAAGTGAAGGTACACCAAGCGCCACAAAAAGGAATCGTTTGCCGCGGTCGGAATCGAACCTGAGTATGGGTCCCTCACGTTACAATGCCGAAGTCTATCCCATTTCCCCATTTCGACCCGTTCAGTTCAGATTGGATTAGGACTTTGACTTTTACTCAGCTTGCATACTGGTAGGACCCCTCTTTTATCATGTTTTCATTATGAAAGGGGCGTTGGTTTTTTTTACTTCGGTTGTGTCCAGTCACTTACGGTCTTGGTCAGAAGCTGGAAGGCCCCAGTGATCGTACTTGTCGCAGCAGAACACCGCTACCGCAGTGCTTGCGTCAACAATCTTGGAAAACGCTCTCAAATGTTCGTCACTTGGGGAGATAAAAATTGTCGCGGTATGTGCTCCCTTTGCTGCAAATAACGTCCCAAAACAAAAGTCTTCTCCCGCTTCTACCACGTAAATGCTTCTCCTCTCTCCCCTGCCCACCTCTTACGCTATGCCCCTCCTACCTCTCTTCCCCCACGACAGATAAAGTGGAGCTTCCCTAAAGTCAATTGTAGTTTACCCAATACCACTGCTGGCACTCCATCTTGTGCGACCTTTTTCTAGCTGTTAGACTTCTTGCAATGCTGCCACGAGGTCTAGAGCAGGGGGTGGGGGCGGGAGAGGGGCAGGCTCGAGCACTCTTTGTATTCTTTACTCAAAACAAATATTTTTAATGTAAGTGTTTTTATTTGGTATCGTACAAATAAAGCAGCCACACATTTTAATCCAAAATGACACTGCAAATACCCCTTGGGCATTCATATTTGGCGTCAAATAAGTTTAAGGATTTCTGTTTCCCAAAAATGTATGTTCCCGGATTTCCGGAAGTGTGTTTCCAGATTTATTTATTTGGAAACGTTTTGCCCATATAAACGCTTTTGTCAGGAGTCGCTTCATCGTTTCGTCGGATGGTGTAAGGTCCACTTATGAGATCAGCGGCCAGGTGCCCGGGCTGCGCGTGAGAACTCGCCACTCTGTCTGGGAGCTCAGCACTATGGACTCTACGCCGCAGCCGTCGCCAATTCGTCACGGCGCGCACGGGAGACGGATTGTCTGGCCCACCGAATACCACGGGGATGATCCCCCATTGAGAACGCAGACGGCGCTGCCGGGTTCCGAGAACCGTCGATGTGACTCACGGAGGAGGCGGAATTACCGGCGTCAAAGCGCGCCGCGCGAGACACCATTGTTAACGCGCCCCGGTTGGCACAGTGCACTGTCGACGCCTTTCGCTCTCACCCCGCGGAATCACGCGCACCTGCTCGTCCGCGGGCGTGCCGTTGACCCAAAGATGGCGGCGCCTCATTGAATGAGCTGAGTGACAGCTGTCTACGTGAATTTGGGCACTCCCTTACACGTGTACGAACGCTACAGGGGCGTCCCCGAGAGAGTGTGATCTCGAGGTCTTATAAGGCCGAACTTGGCCGTTAGAAATCGTTCTAGTCTGAGCGCCGAGCTGGGCAGTTCCCAGCAGGACAAGGAGTCTCGACCGTTATAGCTAGGTTGGGATTTGTGAGCCCCCTTGGCTAGAGGTTAAGATCGCGTCGGAGGTTTAGGGTACAGCGCCGTACTGGGCAACTATGGATCTTGCGGCGAGACAGAGTCTCGGCCGTCGTTTCTCGAGCAGTTTGTGTACGCTCCGAGAATAGGAGAGTTAGACGAAGTTGAGGAGCTCGAGTGATTTGTGCGCACTCGGAGCTAGCGTCTAGCTGAAGTTTGAAGTTTGTTTTTCCTTTTACTACTTATGTACCCAGTTTTCTACTGTAAATAGCTGTATATAAACTCTTCGTTTCACTTAAACAACCCCAACGCCTCGAGTTCGTCAATTAAACCGCTGTCACCGAGAATTCAACACCATCGCCCTGCCAGCCTCTTGCCAAATCAACCGGAGCCCGGGTGATTGGATTCCTGATCGACACCGGACATCGGGGAAACGAACCACAACCATCTTTACTGATTGTTAAGTCGAGGAACCCAATAGCTCGAAAAGACTATTTATTGGTTTTAAAAATTTACTTCGTATCTGCTCGCTTCGCTGCAAATAACTTCGAAGGTCGACAGTCTTCTACCGACCCTGCGTCGTAACACCACACCACCTCCACAATCCACTCCAACCCGTCGCGCACGTTATTCCCCTTCATTTCGCTGCTCGCATGTGGCACTGTAGACGTGTTTGTGCAACGGAATTCAATTTTCCCACATTCACAATGCTCGAGCTCCATTTTTTCAATCTGTTTTTGTCCTGAAACATCAAATGCAGGAGGTGTGTCCTTTCAGTTCTGGCTTTTAATACTCTAGAGCTCGAGCCAGTCACCGCCCTTTTTAGCGTTTCGATTTTTACTTGCTAGCGTATAAAATATTCCAACATGTATAATAAAAGAACGTATATACTAGTTGTTAAGTACCCATATGTGTCTGAAATGTCACTGTGGTCTCCACCGTGACAAATAACTCGGGAGGGACATGTGTGGCTTAGGCCAACAGTTTTAGTAGCACGCAATGACTCTTCCAATATATATTCCTTTATGACGAATTGCTTTTACTTGAGGCCGGCCAGCGCAATCGAGGGACGGATAGATAGACCGAAATTTTCGCGTTGAGGTAGCCCAAGAAAGACTTTCTTTTTCAAAATCCAGAAAAATCCCACCCATATATTGCTGGGGCGTTATTAGTTATCAAAAAGTGGCTCGTCCCAATGCGCGTCGCTTTGCTGCCCTGATTGTTTTTGTGCTTCTGCCGTGCGAGGGCGGTGCAGATTAGAAATCTACCGCGAAGGCGATCTCGAGATACTGTTTTGCGTACTGCTTGGATGTCCGAAACATAATTCTACGCGGTGCGTTCCGATGATGTAAAGCTTGGTGGTTTGAAATTGTGGCAGCAAATGTGGGTTATGATAATGAAGCTTAGCGACCTCCCTTTTGTAACGGGGTGGCGTAGCACAGTGAACTTAGACGTTGCGCCAGTGTAAACCACCTCGCCATTAAAAAAACGCTTTCTTGACTTTTTGTGATAGCCTGACTTGTTTTTCGGGTTATCATCCCAGCTTTTTCGCTGCTCGTTACATTTTACTGACTATTTACTAAGCTATTTTACTGACCTCTACTGCTTCCGAATTCACGTTTCCCTTAACCTTAAAGCAAGGGCTTCTGGAAACTGAATGACTCTCCCACTGAAGACGTTTTCCTTAACCTTAAAGCAAGGGCTTCTGGAAACTGAATGACTCCCCCACTGAAGACTGGAGGGATAAACTTGCACTCCCTTACAATATGTCGCATATTGTCTGGCTCCCTGCCGCAGCCTGCGCATAATGTTTGTGTACCTGCTCATGGATAAGCGTTTTTGTCCGCAAGCGACCAGCCTAAGCGTCAAAAAGCAATGCATTCTCTTTGGTATTACCACAAAAAATTTCCCTTGTGATCTCTCTCTCGTGTGTCAAGGGCACCCCGGAGGGGGGGGGGATGCATGAAACCCCGGGAGAGAGAAAAAAATAACAAACAAACGAACATTTGAAGTGTGCGCCAGGAATGCACTAATGAACGGAAAATTGTAATGCGCGCCAGGAACGCACCAATGAACGAGCGCCGTGCCTATATAGCTTATATACCGGTGCACCATGGCCAAATATGGAAGCGCACTGTTCAGCCAATCAGAGAACGTCACGCAGGAGGCAAGTGGCATGCAGACCAAATATGGGCACGAAAAGGCAAGGAGCCAATCATGGTGTGCTGCAATCAATCCCCTAGGGGTTAAAACCTGGTTGCAAAAGAACAAAGGAAGAGGCATGGAACCAGGAGGGGGAAGGAGCACGTGAGCCTTAAGGAACGAGCCAGGGAGACGCGGCGAGGCCATCGATCATGCCATCCGTGCCTGGGAGGAGCGGGCTGCATCGGCTGCGGTGTTCTAGGTGCTCCACCAACCTGTGTCTTGCTGGCCCCAGTGGCATCAGTCGGGCACCAGCTGTTCAGTGTCCACGCCCTGTAGGTCTTCGCTTCGACAGGCCCCATGTTCGTTCCGAGACCTACCTGGGACCTCTACCAGCAGCGGCTACTAGCGTCAGACACGGAAAAAACACGTCGGGACGCGTGGAGTACACGCCGCCTAAGGAACGACCGCGCGCATCGAACGCCGGCATCGACGAGATACGGCTACGGCTCCCAGCGATTCGCAGCCACGCAACGGGTGCGACATGTCAGCGCCGGCAGGTCTGTCCACTAGGGCCACAGTCGTAGGACACAACTCGGGAGTTGTGGTGGGAATAAAATTGACTAAGACTAAATGTAATGAGTATATTTAAAGTAATTGTGTGAAATTTGGTATAGAGACTTTTGCGTTATGGTATGAAATATATTTTAAGATATTTAGTTAGGGGTTTGAGTGTTTATTGTTTGAGTGCTTTGCGTGAGGGTTTTTCTGGGGTGTAGAATAAATGAGTGTTTTGTTAAACCCGCAAAGGCTTTCCTGCGTGCATCTCTTTGAGCTGGTAAAGACAGCCTCCCCATCCATTACGTCGCACTCCCGCCTCCAGATTCTGTAAATATCCAAACACCTCTTTAGTCCATCCTTTTTTCCCAGGTCGTTGTGTCTGATTCTTCCACTTTAGTTTTGTTGACTTGGTCGGTTACCTTGCGCTTAGAGGTTTTATATACTTTGTCATAAGCCTTCTGGTTGTTTTTCTCGACTGTGTGTCTACGCTTTTTACGTAAAGATACCGTAATACTTTGCCCCCCCCCCCTCAAAGGTAATCAATAATTCTAAGTCGTTCTTCAAAACATATTTCGCCCTGCGCTTCTGTAACTTCAGAGGAGGCTAGTCCCAAGTGTCAATGCACTGCCTCATTTGTTGTTTTGCTCTGTGCTCATAATGCCGATCGACCTAGCGTCCTCTGATTTCCTTCTACGCCTGATTGAATCTCGATTTGACACACACTACTGCATGTGAAAGGGTAAGTGTGGGTACCATTACACCGTTCAAGATTCTTCTCACTATTTCATATTTGTTATATCTACATAGTTCTTTGTGTCTCATGACGGAGGCGTTTCTTTTGGTTTCTTTCTTAAATGCTCCTCCTGTGGTTTTAGATACGTATGGGCTGGTAGCATAACCAGCTTCAGCACTTCTTCCGTTATGCCTGCGCGTTACAAAAAGTATCGATTGATTTTAACTCGCTACAAAAAGGCTAACAGAAACATTTTCGAAAAACGGGTTTTTGCAAACGGTTAAGAACACGGCTATGCAGCAGCATATATTAGAGTCTTTTTAACAGTCATTGCAACAATGTGATTAGCGAAATCCCCCTTAGTTCTTGCACGTATTTTACTCCCTCAGATATTGAAAAGGCTTTCGCTACTTTTTTTCTGAATCTTCTTTCGCCCAAACCGCTGCACGTAGTGAATGATAATACAGGCGTCTCTTATTCATCTTTTTTTTATTTCCAGGACACACCATTACGAGTTTGCGCCGCCATTCCTAATCTTCAATATACAAGCTCCGGACACGGCACCATACTCTAAGTGACGTGCTAGGCCCTTGGTCGAACTCTAAACGAGCATCTCAAGCGGCAAAAGCTCTGTTGTCTTTTCTGCGAAGCACAGGACTTGATCAGACTCCTTAAACAGGACTCTATTAATGAGCGCGTCATCTTCATCACAGTCATTATCATCACCTCTTCATCGATTTCATTTTTTTATACATCTGATGTAGCAAGCTAGGCGTCTTGAAGCAAAATGGAGAGACGAGCTAGTTGGTTCGCAATTTCCATGAGTGAAACTTAAGCGCAAAAATTTTTCACAGGGACGAGAAAGGGAACGACACAGGCGCTTACTATCAACTGAAAGTTTTAATGAAAACGAATACACATTTATACCACCCCCAGACCGAACAACCCAGCACGTGTGCCCTTCGCACATGCGTACGGCCGTACAAGAGAAACCGCCCCATTCCCTTCTCGTTTCTCTTCTCCTTTCCCTCATTCTCTACCCCCTCTCCTTGAGAAGTTGTGAAACAGTTGAAAGGGTTCGCGCATCACACAACAAATACCGACCAGAGCAAAAAAGTGGCAGTCATTCCCTATGTACATGCGCTGTCGCATCGCCTCAAGAAGACAGCTGACAGATTCGGCGTCAAGGTGGTGTTCTCGGCCAGGAACAAGCTGGGCAGTTTATGCGCCATGGTGAGCAACAGGCTCGATTCCCGGGGCGATTCCCCCCACGAGGTTGTTTGATAAAACACGGGCTCCAATTTGTTCGTTGCATGACCAATGTTGTGTACTGCATTCCCATGTCCTGTGGCCGGGTGTACGTCGGCCAGACCGGCCGCTGTCTTAATGTACGCCTGAGGGAGCATCATTCCTCTTTGAAAGGAAAGCCCTACACACACCTGGCGCAGCACTGTTCAAAATGCGGTTATCAGCCACGTTGTCAGCCACACTTCACGGACACGGTAGTAGTTTTTAAGCACAGAGACCGTGCCACCAGGGAACTTGCAGAAGCCTTCCATATCCGGATTAAGGGTCCCGATTGTATAAGTCACCCGTCGCTGAGTATTTTAGATAAAGAAGTGCAACTTCTCAAGGAGAGGGGGTAGAGGATGAGGGAAAGGAGAAGAGAAACGAGAAGGGAATGGGGCGGTTTCTCTTGTACGGCCGTACGCATGTGCGAAGGGCACACGTGCTGGGTTGTTCGGTCTGGGGGTGGTATAAATGTGTATTCGTTTTCATTAAAACTTTCAGTTGATAGTAAGCGCCTGTGTCGTTCCCTTTCTCGTCCCTGTGAAAAATTTTCGCGCTTAAGTTTCACTCATGGAAATAGGCGTCTGGGCCTAGGCGCCTTGGCCTAAGAGAGTGCAGACGTAATATGCGGCAAGTTGACTGAAGTATTCAACCTCAATAAATGTCTGGAGTACTTCCACTTACACTTTAGAAATGGTGGTAATTGAAGGTACTTTGCTTTTTTTCTTTTTCCGTTATCGTGCAATTTTTGTGTATCTCTGGAACTAGCGCGAGAACGCCGTATTTCCGAAATACATAATAAATTTTGGTCCTACTAAAATGAACACATTCATATATCTCCTAAAGCACTGGGTAGGTGACATCTAACATAAATCACTTGTTCGTACCAAGCAATTACACGTTTTTTTCTTAACAGACTCCAGAACTCCAGAAATGCGGGGACAGCTTACTGGGCTCTCTACTATTCCCCGCTGTTTAAGTACGCGTATTTAAGGTCACAGAATCCACCGGGGCGTTCTTTTTTTATTTTTTGGGGGTACATTTTGTGCTCACGACATCTATTAGCCCTTGCAGTTGGGCGAGAGTAGTTCTACGAATTTCAAGTGAGCATTTTGTTGCTCCTCTTAATAATGTAGGCAATCGAGGAATGTAGCCCCACAAGTCTAGCATAAAGACAATGAAATTCTTCGCACAACGGATGTGAAAAATTTTTTTGTACAGAGAAAATATCACGTGTTGAGCACAAAATTTTGGTAACTCAAGCCCCTTTCAATAGTACTTACAGTGTTGCTGACATTTTATCTGAGAACAGATACTTCTTCAGCAATGGTTGCATAGCGAGTAGAAGTTTTTCGGAATCAAATTTAATTTCTGAGACTGGAGCTTATTCACTCAAAACTTGTGTTTCTTTGTGATCGCATATGGCAAGATACGCTGACGAGGTGTTAAACTGCGATGTTCGGCTGACTAAACTTTCGGTGGGCTGGTCGCAGGTGCTCGAATTCTGATGATCGCAAATACCTGAATGTCACTGATTTCTTGCTCACAGCCGCTATCTAAATATACTAGCACATGACGTCGACGAAAAACATTGCGCTGTAATTCGGCACCTCAAATTCCGTTTATCGATCACCTACCTTGGTAACCATCCTCACAAAATGACCATTAGCTCGTGGTCCGACCAGACTTGAAGATATAGCCTTTTTCTGGCTTTTGCTTGCATTTACAATTATCTCGGTTCGGTTGTTTAGATCCAGTGTGACCTGTCTTTTCCCAGAACCTCGAATCATGGGTATTGTGACGTTTACTAACAGCCTGAAAGGCGTCACCAGACCGTGGTTGATTTTCCACTCAAACGTTTTTTCGCAATTCAAGGGGCTCTCACTTTCCCATCGTAGTACAGCAGCCCGTGTATCACACTCCAGTGACGATACTGAAGCCTCTAATGGGTATCTGCAGAGAAACAACAAAGATGATCAGCCTTTTTGTGCACAGGTAGCTTTATAGTGCAACACTATTGTGCAGCTAACCAGGAGCATGGTGCAGACACACACAACCTTCTTAACCACATGCATGGCGGCTTTTTTTGTTTTTTTACTGTCTTCTACACAACAACAATATAATTTCATTGCTAAAAATAAGGAATGGGTGAAAGTAAAATCTTACTCTCCAAAATGGTAGCGTCGTTCAGCCCAGTAAGAATAATTTTTTGTGAGGCCATAACTTTCCACATTTTGGAGTCCAAACCTCCTCCAAACGTATATCCTGGCTTGATCATTGAGGTCTACCAACGTAGCGGTAGCAACTGCTGAAGGCAAAAACATCGGTTAGTCATAAATGTAATTTCCCCCCCCCTAATTTAAATCTACCTGTTTTTATGTTTATGTGTGCACTTCAGTAAATACAGTCAAGGATGTCACTGGCCGAAAATGAAAAGGAAGATATTAACCCATGTAATTACTTTTACACCTTAATTCATAAATTCGTCATGCCCTCTTAAGCTGTCCGGCAATGCTGATATGAAGTGCAATAATAATACCTGTGAAGGTGACTCGCGATGTCACTTTCTACTTGGTGTTACTACCCTGACGAGAGAAGCCATCATCTGGGAAACGCGTAACGTATCCTAGCATTTATCGGCGTTGTTTATACGAAAGCAGAAAGATTACACGACATATGTGCTACTCCGTGACACTATATTCCTTGTAAGTCGACAGCCCCAACCGGAGAATCCACTGCGTCTGCATAAGAATGCATAAACAGCGTAGATAGCACAATCCTTATTTACCCAATCGTGACTTGAAATAATTGGTAGAAATAATTGCTAAAACCGGATAAAAAAGAACTGGCAACACCAAAGGCATGTATTTACACACCGCCCGCACAAATCAAAGGCCAAAAACATCGGAGATAAGAAGTACTGAGCTAACACTAAAATGTGAAAAAGCGTCAAGCATGTCCCAGGCCTCTCACCTCTACAGAACTACATAATTGGCAAAGATAATGTACTATATTGGCGAAAAATCACACAATACTTTAAAACACTTGAATAACCCACCTGTATTTAGTCACTCTAAGCCAAATCAGGAGGCAAAAATAATAAAATCTCTGGCGTAAGAATGCTGCACATTAATAGACAGGTAGTAGAACTTGTTAACATTTTTAAGGCACGTAATTAGAGGGCATGTAGAAAAAATACAAGTTTGTTTCATTCAAAAGATTTGGTGTGGTACAGGGCCAAGGAACTTGTTTGGCAGCAAACAATGCTTTATTCACTAAGCAAGTAAATATTGTACGTCAAAATTTCAATTCTCCCGCTAAATGTGTTTTTGGGACGTCGCCAAAGACGTATTAAGAGCAAAGCTTTAAAACCTAATAAGCCTGCTGACCAGGCTGCTACCCTCTCAGATGCGCCCGTTTGATTATCTTGTTTATTGCCCACTTTCATAGATGGCGCTGCTATACTGCTGAAGTGACAGTGTTTGGTTATCTTGTTTATAGCCCGCTTTCAGAGATGGCGCTGTAATGCTGCTGAAGTTAAGGTGGCTAAAATAACTAAGGTAGCGCCAACTGCTCCCTCCTTCTCCGCCACTCTCCTATTTTTAGATGCGGAGCATCTTATAGCGGTGGCCTGTCCCGCGTCGGCGTCGTCCGCACTCACACTGCGCATGCGCAACTCTCCTCCTTACACCCACAGCTCCGCGATACTACACTATAAAAAAAGAAATAGTTAGCGGCGCCCGGTTTCGATCCCACGACTCTCTGGCCACAACGGGAGGTACGGGGTGCTCTTCCCACTACGCCACAAATCTTTTTTTTTTCTTTATGGCGTGCTTTGGCACATACAGAACTCAGACATTCATTCACAGGCAGCCATCAACCTGACTTCGGTTGACGTTATGTGTTTAAAAGTCCCTTAGGTGTACCAACAATTCCATGTCTGCAAGACATTCGGGCGGATTCGACACATATTTTTGATTTTCCACATATTCACTCATTGCCTCTCTAAAATACTGTCTCGCGCTTCGCGCATCGATGTCAGAGTACCTTGCGGCCATTCTTGCTTTCCAAATAGAGCTCAATCCAACAAGCATGATCAGGTCGTAAGGCATACCATCCTCGCTTTGAACAGGCAAGTACCGTATGCCTTGGGCATCCACCGGCAGATCCTTTTTCAGAGTCCGTTGGAGCCCATCCCACAGGAACACAGCATCCCAACAATCGATGAATACATGCTCAATAGTTTCAGCTTTTTTGCATAATATACAGTCAATTCCCCATGGAACGAACAAGTCTTTTTCCGCCATCCACGTCTTAACAGAGAGGGTTCCAGTATGCAGTTTGAAGAAAAACGTCTTTACGCTAGGGGGTACCTGCATACGCTTACTCTTTTAAGCACATCTTTACCCCTACCTACTCTATAAATCAACCGGTACATTGGTTCAGGGAGGACTACATCACACACGTCTTTACACAACTTTTTCCTATTTACTTGACACAAGTATTCCCAAGAAAATCGGACAGCCAAGAAACGGCATGACAGTACAACTTCTCTCATAAAACCATGTAGGCCGCCAGGTATAACATTGGACGTGACTAAAATATCCGGCAACGCTCTACCCAAGCGCAATTGACAGATAGTTCTTAACGTTGGATCCTTAACATCGCGGAGAAACAAGAAACAGTTTACAATTTGACGTACAAACAAGTGTGCTAGTCCCACACCTTCGTCCCTGACCCTACGAAACAGGTTTGTTCGGCTTGTCCGTTCCCAGTTTGACCCCCATATAAACACAGCGAATACACTATGCAGTCTTTGAACATTTGCTTGGGAACAGTGAAGAACCTGAAGGACATACGGTGCTACGAACGCGCCTTATGTCCTTGACTCATTCAAACTACGTCAAGAAGCTACTGATACAACGAAGGCACGCGAAGCTGAACGTCAACGAAAACGACGAACTGAAAACGTTAGAAGAGGATGTTGAATTTCCCGTGGGAAAGCTGTGGCGGGAAGCGCAACATGCCTTGCAGCTCAACCAGCCCCGTCCGCAGCGCCTCTGATGCTGATTGTAGCAGAATGCCCCTAGGGATCGGCCAACCAAAGAATCCATCACGAGATAGGTTCGCGTTCAACCACCGTCGTCGTCTTCCCGTAGGGGAACCGCCGAAGAAGAAGAAGGAGAAGACAAAGCTGCGAAGAGGAGGGCGTGTACATTGCTCTCAGCCAGTGCACCAATGTCAACAACCTTTACCTCACCAACGCTGACGGAGACTACCGATTCTACCACAGAGACAACATCGACAAGAACATGATGGACGAGTTTCGGCGCCTCGAGAACCACCACCTATTCACCGTAACACAACAGTACTTGCGTGCCTTTGCCACCGGTGTGGACCCGGACGCGGAATTCACTCTGGCGCTAGTTAGAACCAGATCACTCAACATAACGGCAACACAATGGAACCACACGGAACCACCACGATGCTTCGCATCCTCATCAGGGTTCGCCACGGGAAGATGGTGTAATTTTTTTTTCTTTCCCCTCACCCGCGGCGCCATGCTCCGTTCAACTCCGTGGCGATGCCACAATTTTTGTTGCCCGCTTCAAAGCAGTCGCCCTGGCAACGCTAGGGGCCGCTCGCTGCAGTTTTAAATGCAGAGCATTTCTTTAACTCACAATGTTATGCGTCCGTAAGTCGGCGTCCGCAGCCAGCCAGCACGTGCGCCCCTCCCCCGCTCCTCCTCGCTCTCAACAACAGGTGCGGGAGCGCATGCGCGTGCTCCGGCGCTGAAAGAGGCGTTGCAGCAGCAGGTGCTACCTCCTCTCCCCCTACTGCGCGCGCTAGGAATATACTCGTTGCCCGAGCGAAGGATCCGCGGCCCGACGTTGACGTTTGGCCACGGCTGCTCGTGCACGAAGTTTCGGCGTCGGCAGCGCGCTTCAGACGCTTGCGTTCGGCGTCGGCAGCGCCGCCGTCTCGCCGCCTTGTCTTCTGCCGCCGTCGATGAAGAGGATGGCACGATGTCTTGAACTGGTACTGCAACGCTGACGTTGGCTCGCGTCGCGGTACTGGTTGAAGGTGTTGCTTCCATCGCTTATGAACTTCGACGATGGCGCACTGCCCTCCCGAGAGGGATATAAGAAAAAAAAGAAAAGAAAAAAAAATAATAATAAAGATCCAACCGATTGCCCCGCAAGAGGGTGGGGTGCAAACGATGGCAAAAAATAACACGTTACGTACTTACGTCTCTCTCTCTCTCTCTCTTTCTCGCAACCCAACTACCCAACCCCTAGACAAAAACCCTACAACTACCCCCCCAACTACCACAACCTACGCCACGTGACCCCCCCCAATGCTCTGCATTTACTCGTGTCCCTCGCGCGGGGGCATGCGACGGGGGTTTTTTTTATTGCAGTTTGCTTTTGTTTTCACGCCACAATGGGGGGGTTTGGTAGCATTCATAGGATTACTAGATTCCCGTTTTACCATGTAGGAAGCAAACACGGTCATTGTGGTTGATGATGCTTCCTACATTTATTCAGGTCGCTTTGGGCCCGGCCGGGAGTGGGAGCGGTGCTGACGTGCGGCCGCCCAGCTGCTGACTCGACGTTCGATTGTAGCGCGGGGAACTGATGACGCTGGCCGGTCACCTGATGGTGATTGGGACGCTGATGATTACGATGACGATGGTGTCGCAAAGGGCTCCCCCCCTAGCGTTAAGCGCGGTAAATTGACAAATGTAAATAACAATGCAAAAAAATGGACTATGCACTATGTACAGGTATGTACAAAAGGGGCCATAAGTAATGTATGCCCGCGTTCCATGTCCTTGGGTGGTCATGATCAGCCCCGTGAGGGGTCCGGTGAGTAGAAGCCGTCGGGGTGGTCTTGGCTGGGAGTGGCGGAGGGGACGAAATAGCCGGCGGTTTTGAAGTCCCGAAGTGAAAGAAGCTAGAGCCGCGGCAATGGTGTAGAAGAAATGGCAATGCTCCGAGAATCGGCGCTCCACGAGCAGCCTCTTGTGATGCGTGCACATCGGCGTTCGGCTGCCGGTTTGAGTGGGCTGATGTCCTTGACATGGACATTTCGAGCGCGGTTTCGGGCTCAGAACTGTTCCGCAGGTTCGTAGCGCGTCCGTGGCATGACACCTCTGCTGAGCGCGCTAAGCAAGACACGCGAGTGCCGGAGTGCCGACGAGTGTTTGCACGGATCCGAAGCCCCCGCCGACCGGGCACGTGCCATGGGCGTTGGGCAAGAGGCCATTGACGGCTTGGGGGCGTGCACCGAAGGAGCCCCTGCGACGAAACTCGCTTTGGCGACTGCTGCTTAAAACGTCGGTGGCGACGTCGGCGGCGCCGAATAACAGACTTTGCCTGATCGGGAGATTTTGTGGCCGTGGTATGGTCATCGAAGTCACGAGCGGTAGCCCGGTTTTGCGGTGTTGAACCTTGGGTGTGCTGTCAACGTGCGCTTTGCTAGATTTGTGGGCTTTTGCGCTGGTAGCCGGAGCGACGGGATGTAGTCGTCACTGGTGGCATTTTCACGTCCTTGAGAATCCAGGTGCGGTGTTGACTGCAGCCGACGGGAGACGCGAATTCGTCGTCTTTGGGTTTGGGGAGCGAAAACGTGCATCGTAGGGACTTATCGTGCAATTTGGCGGAGCAGGAGACGATTTTTGGGAATGTTTGGGCCGGTCACGGAGCAAAGTTGCCCACCGAGCCCTTGCATGGCGTGGTAGAAATAGGTGTGGCGGGGTGTGACTGGTGGGCACCCTGACGTCGTCGGCTGCAAGCCCCGTCCGCGTGGGTGAGGCTGCCTTGCTTGAGATGAGGTCCGGGGGGGCGACACTACTGGCAGGAGACGACCGGATGGTGCGAGGGTACAATGCCCTGGGCGAAGCGTGCGTGGGCTGGCGGGTACCTCCTCTGCGGGTTTCGAGAGCGGTTGTCGCTGAAGCCGTAGTGCGTGAACCGGCAGCACGAAGGTCTCGTAGGGTGGCGCGGGGCGGTGGTAGGACGAGGACGCGCGGAGCTTAGCGGAAGCGTCTCCCAGAGGATGGAGTGCTTCAGAGGCTGTTGCTGACGTGGTTGAGCCAGCGGTCAGCCTCGAACTTGAATAATCATCTTCTTGGGTAGCGTGGCTCGAAGCCGGTATTGGCGGGTCCCCCCACGTCGCCATTTCTGTATGCCGCTGGCCGAGGAACAGGCGCGGAACTCCCTGGTCACCACATGTAGGGAACGTCCGGGTCACCACTTGTAGGAAGCAAACTCGGTCATTGTGGGTTTATGGTTTTTTTTTTGGTCGCGTTGGGGCCGGGGGGGGCGACTGCGGCCGCCCAGCTGCTACTCGACGTTCGATTGTACGCGTGGAACTGATGACGCTGGGCCCGGGCACCGTGATGTGATTGTCGCTGATGATTACGATGCGATGGGTCGCTACAACCAATACTCAAGTGAGCCTGTGTTGTTTAAATTTTTTTTAAATGGGAATTGGCTAGTACGCTGGCCTATCGCTTCCCCGGGTTTTTTTCCTAAGAGGGCCGTCCGAAGATTTGTTTCTCACTTCCCAGGAATTGATTGGGAAAATACAACAGAATTTCGGGCTTAAAAAGGGGGGGGGGGGGCCCGGTAGGGGGGTTTAAACCCCCAGGCTCCGTCTTTTTGAAAATTTGGGGAAAAATTACCCGGAATTTTGAAACCGTGGAAGGGGCAAAAAAGGGCCCCCCGCCGTTCAAAAAAGGACGTTTTTGGGTCTTCGAGCAACCCTCGGGGGGTGGGGGCCCCCGCTGCCAACCGGGGGGGGAAATAAACCCATTGGAACGTGGCCAAAGGGTGGTCCAATTTTGGCCCTTTTTTGGGGAAGAGGGTTCCGGGGAGGAGCGGCCCAAAGGAATGCAATCGAACGGGAAAAAGGAAAACAACCCCAAATTTTTTTAAACCCACGGGGAAGGGCTTCCGGGAGGTTTTGTATTTGGCTCCAGGACTCGGTGCAAACTTAAGGGGGGGAAATTAAACCCCTTTTCAGAAGTGGGAGATTTGGCCCAGGGGGGTATCAAAAACCGGTTAGGCCGTTCGCCCCACGCACACCCCAAATCGGGGGGTCAGGAGGGGAAGGGGGCCACCAAATTTTTCAACCGCAGGAAAAGATTACAGGAGTAGATCCAAAAAACCCCAGGGAGGTAAGGGTAATGCAAGGGGCCCGTGGGGAACCCGGAGAAACCCACCCGGAACATCGTCCACCTTCGCAACCCGCTGGCACGGGGAGCGAAACGCATTGGCAATACGACAACGGTGATCGTGGCCTTTCAGGGGCTGAAGTTGCGTAATTATATGCGCTACGAAACGGTACTCCTCCGGTGCAGCCTGTACCGCAAGAACATTGACGTGTGCAGACAGTGTGATAGGATCGGACACAGGAGGGATGTATGTCCCAATCCCCGGGCTAAAGTCCGCTTCGAGTGCGACGCCAACAACCCGAGCAAGGTCAAATGCGGTCAAATGCAAGGTCAAATGCGGGGGCCACACCAAACAGGTGATCGAGACTGCAAGCATCGATACAAGGCAGCTTACGTGGTCACCAGGCGGCAGTGGGTAAGGATAATGGGGTAGCAGCGTGCAAGACGGCAGCTGTCGAACCCGAATGAGTTCCCGGAACTGAGGACGCTCCCAGTCCACATGGACAACAACAAACGAACATTGATTAAAAGGGATGGCTCAAGGCCGCATCAGGAAGAGGATGAAGGGGAGATGAAGACCTCAAAAGTGTCCCAACATGGAGGAGTCCAGAACGAACCGCCACAGTGCGGATAAATTCTTGGAAAGGGATGTGTCGGCCCGAGGCAACGCAAACCACAACAAGACGGCCAACGAGGCTGCGCGAGGTTTCACATAGCGCGTCGCCCACCCGGCCGACGCGACGAAGGAGGGGTGGGTCGAGGCCAAAGACAGGATGACAGAGTGGAGTCAAGTGTTGAAATGGTACAGAGTAGGGCGCAGGACTATGCCCCCGCCTCATCCGGGTCTGACCAGAAAAGCGGCGGTGAGTTTCCGGCCACTGCTACCCAAGCCGGTGCTCATGAATCACGTGTGTTCTAACGTACATGTAAGTGACCTGTGTCGCGTGTGTTGATCGGAAAGGGCTCCTGGGGCCCGCCTTTTGTGGTATTGTGAACAGAATCCAAGGGAGGCAAGGACCGTGACAACAATCTCGCCGTGGCTTGCCGCCGCCGCGGGAAGCGACCAACGGGGAGAGCAGAGATGGGCTGTCCAGTGGATTTCAGCTGCCCTCAAAAAGCAGCGCCCGAGCGAATGCGCCAGGTACTCGCTCCAACCCCAGCACAGGGGCAGGCGCGGGTGCCAGAAAAAGGCGGGAGTAGCACGGGGTGCTCGCCGAGTAGAGGATGGCACGGCGAGATGATTGCGGCCGCATCGCGTTGACCCTCCCCTCGTGGAGCTAGAATAGTCATCCGTCCGATAATCACATCGAGTCTATTCACTCACTCACACCGAATACGTCATTCACAAATGTAGTTCGAGTGCTGCGCTGGCTGTCTTGCCTTGGTTGTGATTCAGTAGGCGGCGCTCAGTCTGCGGCGGCATTTACTATGGACATGCATCCTACCTTTTTTTCTGGGCATTTTCGGATGCCTTGACATTTCTGCAGCACGTTTATGTCACCTCTACGTAGGCTGCTTTGAATAGAATAAATACGCACACCACTTTTGTGCGCGTGCGCACTTACAGCGACGGGTAAAATTCCTTGCGCCGAATACATTAAATCGTACGTGTGGCAGTAAGTTTAGTTCCGAACCGAGTGAAAAACGTAAGCTTGTAAATCTGGGGACAGGCACAAGAGAAGACTTTGTTCAGTCGATCGGGTAAACTGTGAAATTAGATTGTGGTCTTATTTCTCATACAAACAAGAGATCCAGTCCCTCCAGAAATTGCATACACCCATTGCTCATGCAACTAATTCCGGCTGGTAATTGTTCGTGCAGTACCTTTTTACCAGACGTGATCGCATACAGCCGATATTAACGGACGCAGGGACACACAATTGTTTTCTACTGGAATATATTCTGGCACATTTGCACATGGCACTCACACAGGAATACACCCGGCACAAAGCCAAAACAGCAGCCATATCACAATGACTAGGAAGAGAAAACAACAAGGTGTATGACAAAAAAAGACTGCTTGCACCAAATAAAGATTTTATTGGAGAAAAGGTCCGTAATGACGTGATGCTTGTGGCTTGTGGAGCTGAGGTGGTTTTGGGGAGAAACATGGCCGGCTCAGTGCTTTTACGCAATGATTCTCTACTTAACATTTCTCAAATTGGTCCTTTGTAAAATGATACCATTGTGAAGAAAAGAAAATGACACCACCGGGTCTGAGATGCGCCACAAACACTCCGCAGGTATAACAATAATGCATTGCAAAGGAGAGTTACCGACCGTTCAACCGCGGCATGGTCAAATTCGTGTTCGCGGATGTGTGGTCACCGCTGCATCCACGCTTAACGCTCTTACAATAATTGTGTTTAAAAAGCGCTATGCCGGACAAAAATAGCTGTGCTCAAAGGTATTTTTTCAGTGTGTTTTGGTTCACGTCGCAATGGCCCGATGGGCTACGCCAGTGTCAATTAAGCTGAAGTAAGCGCGCACACTGCACATAAACGGCTCCTAGTGTAAAACTTTACACTGAAGAAAGGGCGTATAGCTGTTGCGGTGCGAATATGCATTTCATGTAACCACTCGAACGTACGCGAATTTTACAAAGCTGCAACATAGAATGCGAATGAAATGTACATAAGTCAACGGCGGGGAAACTAAATTACTTCAACTTCAATTTTTTCACTTAAAGGCAACTTTTGTATTCTTTTTATAGCCGCAATGTACGCCGTACTGACCGAGCTCAGATTGCGCAGAAAATTCCTTCATTCACATACCAACGGGCTGTTAACACTACCCTGGTCGCCTACACGCAAAACATGACTCCGCGCAACATTGAACTTGCACGCACTCGACCCGCTACACGGTCACACGCAAGCTGCCGTCGACCAAAACAAGCGCAAATTCAGGTACTTCAGGAACCGCAACCTTACAACCGACTGGACACGCTACGCCGCTGATAATTATGCTGGGAAGTAAGCACGCACCCAAAAAATACACCGCCTCCGGTCCAAAACAAAGCTTACGACGGGACGAACTCTTCGCTCAAAAAAAAAGTTCTTGCGTTTTTCCAGCCGCCCCTTTCCATAGGGGCGATTTCCCGTGCAAGCCGGGTGAACTTTCCAAGCGTTGTAGTCCCACACAAGGGCCGAGCGCCAGGCCGGGGAGTCGCTTGTAATTTTGTAGGTGCCCGGCGCCACCCAGGAACACGAATTCACATGGTGCCTTCCACAGCCACGATGGACGCTCAACTCGCAACCGCCTGTGGCAGGACATGCCGCCAGACTCTTTCACCCCCGGCAATGCGCAACGCGGCATGATGGCCGGGGGCCCGCCAGATGGACAAGGGTCAGGGGCCCCTCGATAGGGTAAAGGCAGCGTTCCAGGCGTGAAATCCCCTTTCAAAGGTCCGCACTCGACCAGGGACGCCTGTACCCATTAAAGAAACCGGCGGGTGCCCGGCGGCACCAGCATTCGAACCCAGTACCTTCCGCATACGAGGCGAGTGCTGTACCTCTGAGCCACCGCTGCGGTAAAAGTTACGACCCCTTCCACCGGGGCATTTCCCGACAAAGTCGGGTAACTTCCCAAGCACTAGATCCCCTGGGCAGGGGGTGCTTGTACCAATTTTTACTGGTTGGTGCCCAGCGGTACCGAAGTACCTACCACATTCTGTACCCCATGGTACAAACCGACGTGGTGGAACGGTTTCCAGTACACTGGATCCCCCGTACGGGGGCGCCTGTCCCCATTTTTATTCTGGTGGGTGACCAGCGGCTCCAGAGGAACCTACCACGTCTGCCGCAGTGGTAGTGCGTGTCCAAGCCCTTCATCCCCCGCCGAGACAGGGGGCGCTTGTACCCTTTGAACTGGTGGGTGCCCAGAGGTCCCAGACCCCGCCCGAAGGGGTTCGAGGGACCTACCACATGGCCTCCCATGGCTGCTTGTGGTCAAGCTCCAAGCGTTTTTTCCACCGTCGAGACAAGCTACGGTACGGGGACGCTTGTACCCTTTAAAGAAACCGGTGGGTATCCGGCAGCCCAGAATCGTCCACCCGAACAAAGGGTGGACGACCGCTGCGGAGCAAATACGCATTTGTTTGTAAGCAACCGCTACAACGCGTGCAGAATTTAACAAATCCAGAACAGAAATTCCAAAGCTTACCTCGAAAACGCGTGATAACACCGTCGGGTTAAAGACACCCGTCCAAATTTATGCAGCCAAAGGCTTATCTTTTCCGTGTCGCATTTCGTGGACACAATTACGAGCGAAGTCTTTCGCCATCCGTGGTGGTACTCGGGCAGTAGAAGGCACAACACATCGGCATCGCAAAACACCGTAAATTAATACTGATGCTACACTTGTTCGAAACGAGAAGCCAACTTTTCGGTTGTTATCTGTTGTTATACGCTTCCGGTTGCCATAATGCCTGATCCAGGGCAGCCCCACCAGCCCGGCCGAAAATGGCGTAATTAAATGGGTTCCCGGCCGCGAAGGGGGGAAAAGAAAAAAAAACGCCGGAGCAGGCGTTGGGGGGCGGGGGCGACTTGGTCGTTGGCCAATGGCGTGCGGCGTTCGCCAGCAAAAAAGAAAATGGCAAAACCGAAGGACAGAAGAAGGCGGTTGAGGGCCAAAGGCGGCGAGGTCGTAAGATGGCGCTAGCTTAGCTGTTTTAGTTGCCTTACCTGAATTTCCAGTGCTCAAGGTTTGCTCCTTGTTCGCACTTTGCGCGTTCACACCTGCCGTATTTTTATTGCGGTGTATACTAATCGTTTCCTAAAATTTAAGGTACGATTTGAGAAACATGGTCTCTTTAGCGACCGTGGCGCTGGCGTCAGTTGGTCAGTGATGATGATGATGGTTGGATGTTTATGGCGCAAGGCCAACTAGGGCAAAGAGCGCCAAAACAATAGTCATATGAGGGTGAGACCTTAACACTATGTAAAGTCAGTAAAAACAAAAGTAAAATCCGATAACGGCAATGGGCATGGCTGGTGGTGTATAGGGCCAGATTTCATTATGCATGATAGGAAATGAGGTTTAAAAACTTGACTTCTGACAAATACTCAAACACACGTTTCACTGAAACAATGGCATCGTCACCTAGAAAAAACAATGGATGTAGGGGAATATGTTGTCTGTAGAGTTCTCTGAAGTGTTTGTGTCGTGTTGTGTGAAGTGCCTTGCATGTTATTAGTATGTGCACTACGGATAGGGCCTCTCCGCACCTGCTGCACTGGGTTAGGAGATCCCGTCAGCAGATACGAGTGCGTTGCATGCGTGTGCCCTATCCGTAGCCTACCCAAGGCGACTTCCGAGTGTCTGTTGTGTGAGTCAGATATGTACCGTCCCAAGTGTGGCTTTATTACATGTAGTTTGTGTCTGTCTGTTCGTCCCAGTGTGTTTGCCATGTTCTTCGCAGGTGTTGTCTTATGTGTGGCTTGAGGTCTGTGTAGGGTACTGTTGCTATGTCCGGTGTATTTGTATGGCAGCAGCAGCGGCCATCTGATCAGCGGTCTCATTTCCCGCAATCCCAGAGTGGCCTGGAACCCAACACATGATCACCTCGAGATTTAATGCATACGCTGACATAATGGTTTTATACACTACATTAAGAACATGGTTTTTAGAAGACTTGTTGGATGACAATGCATGTACAACACTCAGTGAATCTGTGAAAATGATCGACTTGGGTATTTCATGTTGCACTATGTGATTTAAAACAAGCAAAACGCCATGGGCTTCTGCCGTACGTAAAAATGCTGGTCTTCGAGTTCAAGGTCTAGAGACTCTAAAATCGGGGTCGTGCGCCGCACAGGACACAGTAAGGGCAGTTTTTGATGCGTCACTGATAAAACTGCACATTCATACTTGAACTGCAGGGACAAGAAGTGTGCAAAATAGCAGTTTGTGGTACCCTGGTTTTATCAATTTTCACGAAGGACAAGTCAACACACAGGTTGAAGCTCCCAGGGTGGTAAGACGTCAGTAAAAGAAGATGTGTGAATGTCTAAAAGGAGATGTCGAAATTTGAAGCTTCCTGTCTCACTCTAAGTGAGAACGGCAAAGGAACAGACGGGCGAGCGATTTACAACAGTGGCGATGTGGATGTATCATTAAAAACACGTTTTAAAAGGATGGTCCTTCAAAGAGATGAAATTTTAAAAAGAGTAGAGAAAGTCCACATACGTTCGTTGGTACTCAAGGCACCACTTATGACATTCAACATATAGACTCTGGGCCGGGCTAGTGCGGAACGCACCCGACGCAAGGCGCAGACCCAAGTGGAGTACTGGGTCAAGCATTTTTAGTGCGGTTTTTGATGCCGACCCATACACACGACGCTGCCGTAGTCTAACCGGGACCCGACTAAGGCGGTAAAGACCCGGAGAAGTAGCTCCTTGTCTGCACCATAGGATTGGTGGGAGAGCACCTTGAGAATGTTTAGTGTTTTTAGGCATTTATGTTTAAGTGCTTTGACGTGAGGATGAACGTGAGCTTGTTATCAAATATGACACCTAAAAACTTGTGCTCCCTTTTAACAGGAATAGATGCACGGCCAAGAGCAATCTCAGGGTCCGCACTAAGCCCGCGCTTGCGGGAGAACAGAACACAAGTACTTTTGCCCGGGTTTAGTTTAAAACCGTTAAGGTCCGCCCATCCAGCAAGCTTCTTAACACCGAGCTGTACTTGACGTTCGCAAATTGACAGGTTACAGGATTTAAAAGATATTTGAACATCGTCTACATAAATGGAACAGGAAATGGTTGGTGGCAATGCCTTTCGGAGGGAGAGTTCATCTTAACGATAAACAATGTGCAGCTTAAAACTCCACCTTGCGGCACACCATTTTCCTGCACATGTATCCCGGACAGGGATGACCCAACCTTAACACGAAATGTCCTCGTGGACATGTAGCTAGAAATGGTATTTAACATGTTACTGACACACCAAAGGACTTCAGGTCGCTAAGGATGCCGTATCGCCAGGCTGTGTCGTAAGCCTTTTCAAGATCAAAGAATACCGTAAGGCAGAACTGCTTATGAGCAAATGCATCTTTTATGAAGGATTCCAACGCAACAAGATGATCGTTGGTGGATCGCCCCACCCTGAAACCTGCCTGGCAGCTCTCGAGAAGACGTTGTACTCCAAGGAAGTACACGAGCCTGCGTTTATCATCTTCTCGAGCAGCTTGCACAGGCAGCTTGTCAGGGCGATGGGACGATAACTGGCGGGAAAGGAAGGGTCCTTCCCTTCCTTCAGGAAACGCCACTACTATGGCCTCCCTCCAAGAGTGTGGAATCTGCCCCGAAAGCCATATTTTATTGTATAGTGTAGGAGTGTTTTCAAGAGTGTCTGGGTGTAGGTGTTGTATCATGGTGTATGTAATCTTATCTGCCCCTGGAGCTGAAGGTTTACATGTGCTCAGGGCAACCCTCAACTCATAGAGTGTAAATTCAGAATTGTAACCAGATTTTGACCTGTTAGTGTCATGTAGGGACTTCTTTTCACAAGTATTTTTATGTTTTAGGAAAGTGTTTGTGTAGTGTGCAGAGCTGGAAACATGTTGGAAGTGTTGTGCAAGTGTGTTAGCCTGGTCTTCTAGTGTGTCCCCTGTTGTACTGACCAGGGGCAGGCTGTGTGTCTGTCCTCCTTTAAGGTTACGTATTCGTGTCCAGACTTTGTGAGTGTCGTGTATGAGTTGATGGAAGTGAGGAAGGTGCGCCAACTCTCCCTTTTCGCCTCACGACGCACACGCTTCCCAAGAGCCTTTGCCCGTTTAAAGGAAATGAGATTATCTGGCGTGGGGTACCGGCGAAGGACACCCCACGCCTTGTTCTGGGCCTCTCGCGCCCGCCTGCAGTCCTCGTTCCACCAGGGCCTCCTTGGGTTGCGGGACGCACTGGAGGCCTGGGGCATGGACTTTTCGGCGGCGTCGACTATGTGCGCCGTGACGAGTTGGGCTGCTTCCTCAACGTGTAGGTGTTTTATGGTTGTGTGGGTGTAGTTTAGATGTTTCTGTGAATGTACTCCAGTTTGCTTTTGATTCATTAAACCTGTTATGGGAAGATGGACTGCATGGGCCTTTACCTATGTATGTTAGGGATGTGGGGAAGTGGTCACTACCATATGGGTCCGTGCCCACGCCCCACTCAAGACATGGAAAGAGAATTGCAGAACCAATAGCCAGTCAAGATGTGAGTATGTATTGTGTCCTAAGTTATGGTATGTAGGCTGTTTTTGTTGAAAAGGCATGCTCCTGAAGATGTAAGAAATTTCTCTATCAGGCGACCTCGGGCATCCGTTCGAGGAGCCCCAAAGAGAGTTGTGCGCATTAAGGTCGCCTGTTAGGATGTATGGTTCGGGCAGCTGGTCGACCAGCGCCTCGAAATCAGAGCTCGAAAGTGCATGATCAGGAGGAATGTAAATGGAGCACACCGTTACCAACCTATTAAATATTATTGTTCGAATTGCTACAGCCTCGAGGACAGTGTTCAGAGTGACAGGGTGGCAGGCTAAGGATTTCCGGGCGACAATTGCCACACCTCCTGAAGAGGTGTGTGCAGCCAACCCTGTCCTTTCTGAATACCATGTACCTATTTAAGAAATTGTCTGTTTGGAATTGAGGTGAGTCTCTTGGAGACACATGAGACTTGGCTGATTGGCATGCAGGATATCATACACATCATCAAGATTTTAAGGAGGCCTCTGCAGTTCCATTGAATGATGTTTTCTGTTCCCATTATTTAGGTTTAAGAATGAATGGAGTGTGTGTACGTGTTCATGTGTCGTCTTTCGGGGCTGTTACTCTGGGGTTAGGCTTTTTAGGCCTGTCTGTAGGCTTGGAAGTCGGTGGCCGCTCCTTGCGCTGCGTTGCAGGCAGGAACGGCCCGACATCCATATCGTCGTCGGATGTCCGAGGGGTGCCCGACGGACCGGGCCCCCGGACTTGGCCCCCCCTCGGGAGCCCTTCGTTTGAGCCGCCACCGCCGAGGGCGTCCGGGGCACCAGAGGTGGCACCGGCGGGTGCGGTGGCGGTGGGAACCGGTGCGGGGCCCGTGGGTCCATCACCTCGGTACCCTCCAACGCACTGGAGGGCGGGGAGGCAGAGGCGGGAGCGGCACCGGTCCCTACAGAAGAGGTTGTCACCACAACCGCTGCTGCCTCAGCAAGCGGCGTGGGAACGGATTGGGCTGCCAGAGGCAACCCAGGGGGGGGCGGAGGGGGACCAGGTCAGACTCGCTGAACTGGGTCCCTGTGGACACCAGACGCCGCTCCGCCCCCCGGCGAGCCGCGTCGGCGTACCTCCCCAGGGGGAAAGAGGCGAACTCTTTCGCGCCTCTGGGAAGGTGATGTTCTCAGTTACCTTCACATTAATAATCGCCTTCTCCTGCTTAAACTTCTCGCACGTTCGAGAGTAGGCGGCATGGGGTCCCTGGCAGTTGGCGCAGGTGAGGGTTGATGATGGACAATTATCAGATGGATGATCATGCTGAGCGCACTTTGCGCAGGTCAGACGACCACGGCAGGAGTTGGTTCCGTGCCCGAACCGCTGGCACTTAAAGCAGCGGCGCGGGTTTGGAATGTAAGGACGAATGGAGCATCGGATGAACCCTGCGTTGATATGGTCAGGAAGTGAGGAGCAGTTGAAGGTCAAGATGATATGTTTCGTGGGGATTACCTTATCATCTCTACGCATCGTGATGCGGCGCACGGCTGTGACACCCTGATCCTTTAGACCTTCAAGAATGTCGGCATCTGTCTCGTTAAGAAGATCTGCCTCAGAGATCACACCCTGCGAGCTATTCAGGCTGCGGTGGGGTGTGACCTGATGTCCAGATCGACCATTTTCGTCTGACCAAGAAGTGTGGTTGCCTGCTGTTGGTTTTTTACTTCAACAAGGACTTCACCTGTGCGTTGTTTTTGGCGTTATAGGTTTTCCCAATGATTCCATCAAGGTATTTTGTAATCAAAAATACTGATTGTGAAGCAAGAGGGCGGGCTGTGTCAAGGGATTCGATAACAAGGAAACGAGAGTATTTGTCTGGCTTTGGGAAGCTCATGCTTGGAAGTTGAGGGAAAGATACTTCGGTGCGGCCCCTTTTCAGGGACCGATCACGTTTGGGGGGGGGTTTGAATTTTCCATACAGCATAGAAAAAAGCAGGGGACGGGGGGGGGTACTTTCTTCTCAAACCTTACCCTGATAGCCTGAGAGGTCCCGGAGCTCCCTGCCTGGTAAACAGACAGGGAGCCCATCCGCCGGAGCTTGACCTGGGCTCCGACGGCCACCGTTTGAGGCTTCTACCCTTCACCTTTAAACACATCACCACGGTAGGTTACAGTTTATGTTGGGGGCTCGGGGTCCGCGGTATCGCCAGTACCGTCACCAAGATTACTCAAGGTGCCCCGTGCGGGGAGTTGGTCAGTGTTATTTCGCACAAGTCCAGCGCGTCCGGCGGCTGCGTTAGCGGTGGTAACCTGCAAAGTGCCGCACTAACTGCTCGGTGATTACGTGTGTTCATAACTTGTTGACCCCACAATTCATGTTGTTTAATTAAGCATGTCTTTTGCATTTAAAAGTAAATAGCTTGTTTGGCAAACTTATTAGGCTTGCCTAATTTACGTTTGCCTTTGCCGGGCTCAGCCAATCTTCCAGAAGGGCTTGTGACATCATGGGGAATGTGACATCAGGAAATGAAATACTGCGACTGATTGCCATTCCCTTTTTCCTAATTATGTAGCTTAACTGGGCGAAGTTTAGGTTAAAAGTGGTGTCACTATGATTCCAACGAGGCACTCTTTTAAATGAACCAAACTTGTATTTTCTCGACATGGGTCCTTTAGGCGATCTGGGAGCAGGGAAGCGCTTCGAAAATATTGACACACTTGAAATGACTGACACACTTACCCTTTTTGCTTATTACCTGCAATTAAAAATCACCCGTGAGAAAACGTACTCCGAAAATTATTTCTGTGTGACTAGTTAAGCCAGTCCGCACGCTTTACATTTCTTATTTTGCGTCATTTCTATAGTGTTAATGAACAGTTAGACCGTAAAACCCGGGAATAATTCTTTAAAAATGCGTAGTGCTAAGGAATTGTCCAGTAAATATGTATTTCGGCAGCACAAATAGTAAACATGAAATAACAAATTTTATTCAAATAAGAAAAATATCAATAACGTTGCTTGCCATATTGCTAGCTGTTAACATTTTTCACCGCAAGGTATTAAACTGCATTTTATCGAAATTTATTTTAAAAAACTAAATATTTCTTAGCTGTGGTACGCACATCTTACAACAAATGGCCGAAGGCCAAAAATTAAAGAGAAACTGAAGTGATTTGCAGACATTGCGGGATGGCTGGCTCAAATTGTAGTCTGGAGTATCTAGGGCATCTTTCGCCCACTCTCACTACGTTTACGCGACTTTATTCAGTAGAAAATTCAACTCTAAAATATTGTCCTCCTCTCTGACTCCTCCATGCCAATTTTCTATGAGGTTTCGTATGACTTCATCAGATGGCTTGGCAAGATAGAGCTACTGCACGGCTCGCCGACTCTCCGTCACAATCAGTCAGCCTAGCGTTTGGTAGGCCTGCGCCGGCGGGTTGTCGCTATTTGTTCGCTCAGTTGGAACTAAACCTCGGCACCTTTGTGCTAGGAGGAATGTGCCTTTAGTTGTTTGTAAACTGTAGCAAGCTCCAAGTTCAAAACGCTCTACAAAGCGTTGCACAGCGCACATGCGACGCTTCGCTTACTGGTACGCTAGCAAGTTTACTTGAATGCGGGAGGAAAGCTAGCGTAGTTAATATAGGTACTAAGAACTGATAATCAAACGATACTTTTGTCGTACAGCGTAAATCCAGGGTGCGGGAAGCACTTTTGCGGTGGGTGAACTAGCACAGCGGTCACGAGCACGACCTGCGAACGCTTTTCCGTCTTTAGGGGACTTAGGGGACGTGAATGGGGTTTTAGGGGACGCTTACTCCACGAGCGCTATGCAAGAAACGGCATCTAATATGCTTTAAATGTTAAATATAAATAATAATGCAAGTTTACTATACGTTTTACACTTTATAATCCCGCACCGAGCACCGCTGGCTCATGGGCGAGTGGTTTGAAGTACTATAAAGGGTATGCAGCAAGTGGCAAGTTTGAGTTCACGATAGCGGATGCTTTTGTGAAGTTGTTTTATGTGTTTTCTGCATTGTTTTTTTCTCTATTCTAAATTCACCATTTTTGCGCTGTAACGTCCGTTGCTCCCCGAGCGAGTTCACAGAACGTATGCAAACTGACACTGATGAGCTTTTGAGTTCCCGTTGACGAGGTGTTCCATAAGCACCGACTGCTTGGTGGCACAGTCCCAAATTAGCCAACCCTTGGCTAGGTTTGAACATGTCTCTTACGCTATAGGCAGGAGCGAGGCACGCTCCAAAGATGTGGCAAAAACGCATCGCATTTCTCTGGCGTGACGCGGGAGGAATTCATCCACTCCGTACGCCACGGATGGGGATAGTTACGATTCGGAGCCGTGGCGGTAGGCTTGTTTCGAATCCACATTTTGACATAGTCCAATCACGTAGCACTTTGTATTGACGTCAGTGGTGTTAGTTAGTTCGGCCGGCACCAATCGCGCTTGGTAGTTTCTCTTCCTTGAGTCTTTATAGAATATATACCTTCTTAGCGCTCGGATAAACAATAAAAAGTGTGTTTATTTGAGCCAGGGTACGCAGCGCAAGCAAAAACAGGAGTATTACAAGTGCACTTCAATGTCCCTTTAACACAGGTGAAAGAATCTTTGAACACAAAGTACACGTATGGCAAGTTTACTTCAGCATTGTTGAAATAAGCACACTATCGCTAACATGAAACACGCCTCCCTCCTCATCAACTCCACAACGACCACTAGGCTCGGCACAGCTCGGAAACTGCACACTACCTATATCCCCCGCTGCAAACGCGGTCCTTTCGAGGTTACGTGGGTGTCTCAATAGGTTACATGTACGTCCCGACACAGAGTACCTCGTCTTCTTAACACAGATTTCCCTTGGAAAGAGACTGCACCTACCTGCTGCAAGATACCACCTGACAAGAAAAGCAGACTGGACGCACGACAGGGAACATTTGAAATTCACAGTCGCAGACTATGTCTGTCTGCAAACATGGTGTACAATAATTGAGTTGACGTTCACACCGCCGCCCTTAGCTGGAAATACTTGACCAGTATGTTTGGAGATTGTCTTTTAATAAATGCGCAAAGTCAACTACGGTACTCCAATCACGACCAACCCGCTGCACATCCACAGGTTCTTAAGCGCACACATCTCTCGGTATTGAATACGACCTTTTGTCCCTTCAGGAACAGTAAGAAAGGTGGCGCGCAGAAGAAATAAAATTAAAAAAAACATTTGGAAAATACGCTCTTCCCCATATTTCAGTTGGGTTCATGAAGTTGTAGAAGCTAAGGTTCGGAGACGTTTCTTAGCATAGTGTAATTATTTTAGTCAAGTACCGAAGCTGTCCGCTTTAAAGCTGACAAATGTGTATGTGTAATTATGGCTGTAGGAAGGGAGAATTGATACCGGCGTAAAGGTCGCAGGAGGAAGAAAATGATAGTAGCTACTTGCTGAATGTACGCCGGCCGTTGGATAACGGGTTCTGTTAATAATATTGATTCCGGTGTGGACGAAAACAAAGAGGGAAAGCTGAAACTTGGCAAGCGAATTTGGGAGTTTTATATGCTCAAGTAGGGTACGAAAAAGGTGCAACTTGAGAGACGTATGAATCACAAAAAGAGGGCCAGTTGTTATAGGCACACTTTATAGCGCCACTTTCGCACGCAAAACAAAAGATATCATATCCTACTTCGAAATCTGTGCAAGCCTCATACCACACCCGCCAAAATCCTCCCGTATTACTCACTTCCTGGACTGGCAGCTTCATAAAGATGACCCTTGCTCTCCCTAAGTGGTACGTTGAAAGCGCCCACCGTCTGCTTCCCTGAGTTGTTAATCAGCGGCGTGTTCTGTTTTTTTCTGCCTTCTGTTTAGCTTTAAGATCGAGCCAATTCACCAGGAATGGACCAACTAGCGTAGATTACAGCCATCTCTTTCCCATTGTTATCGGATTTCGCAGGCAGGACAGCACGCAGGATGCTGCCAAGTGCATAGACGAACACGCGTGAATTTCGGTGTGTTCATTTGAACGGATTAAAATTGAATGAATGTATGAATCAGAATTACAAATTTTAATAAGTATATACAACAGTTATCCATGCAGCAGCACCATACTGCCAAAACAAATCACTCAACCACTCAAATCACCCTAATGCAGATCACAATATTTTGCAGTCAACGTTAAGAGGACAGAAGGTGATTTGCCGAAAAAGCAAAGAAAATAAATTGCTCTATTCATTACAGCATTCATCAATTGAACCAAACGTGCCAGCCTACCCTATAAACATCCTTTAACAACTGGTTCTGAGTCTTTCACGATGTAAATGTCCAATTCTTTCATATTGTCTGAGTTCCAGCTCTTCCGTGCCTCACTTGGACCACGGTGACATTTTATTTATTGAGTCTTAGACGAGGGTTATTCAGAATTAGCGGAGTAAAATTGTCAAATCAGTGTAAACTCAGGCGTACGACGGCTGCGCTAATTTAAATATGACATCTTGAAGCGGCATTGTTAGCACTGATCATAACCACAGCATCGGAGAACAGCGAGCACCAATGCAACATAGCGCAATGATCCTAGTAATGCTCCGACGGTCAAAAATACTCCGGTGAAGTATCGCCAGGAGAAAGCGAAAGCCAAGCGATACTTAGAGTGGCACTGAAGGCAGAGCATAAGCTGCTTTAGATCAATAAACCAGCTCGATCAATGAATGATGATGACCGAGTACACGACTATACCGCTCGTAGGCGTATATATTCTTACGTATGAAAGAAAACACCAAAAACGTCAATACAGGTGTCGCATCCACTGGTACGGCGCAACTTCTACCGGAAGTGGTTACTTATACCGGAACAACACCCCTTCAAAGGTTTATAAAATGTTAACCGGAAATATTTCGTAGTCTACTGTTTGAACGTTCAAGGAAAAATAAAAAGCTAGAAACAATATTATGGTAGCGCATCGGGTACATCACGTGGCGATCCGAAACGCTAAAAAGGTAGTTTTGATTGCGGTGCAGTACCTGGTGGTCGGCCAGATAACTGTGGGACCCTCGTACAGTACAGTGCGCATGACCACTTTTCATATGACTCTCTGCGTGCTTTTCCAGCCTTAAAAACTCGGGAACACTTGTTTTGGCCAAAGGCAGTATATTTAAACGTTAGCATCGTTCAGCGTACGCAACGTCATCCGTGGCTGCGCACGAAGGCGCTAAGCGTTCATGCTGGCGGCCATGCCGCTATGCAAAGCGATGTGCGAGGGCCGCGCACAAGCGAGTGGTTCGACGAAACTTTCACGCAGCCTAAAAAGGACAATATGATTTCCTTTAAAAAAGCGTCAATACCGAGCACAGGTCCCATAAGAAAGAGGAAGAGGGAGAGCGAGAGGAAGAGAGAGAGGGAGAGAACAATTTTATTTCAAAAACTTTGAGTAGTCGTCCAGAATAGGTAAGGGTGCGGGAGTTCAAAAAAAAATTCACAGCATATCCACGGGGTGAATGAGGATGAGTGGGCGAAGCTCCTGAGGGGAAATCATCGGTAAAACCGTGACTCTTCAGTGAAAGTTCGCCCACTACATCTGTGTCCGAACGTAACGTCTAGAAAGTCTCGCTTAAACCGCGCGTCGGCACCTTGGGGCTGAGCTCGCCTGATGCGTTTTGCAGACGCCTCACGAGCTCTCACTGCATCGGGGTCTGCCTGCCGATACGCGCGTTTTCTCGCCGCTTCCCGTTCTCTGACGTTTTGGAGATCCTCTTCGTGCCGCAGCCGTGCCGCTTCGCGTACGGCAGGGTCCTCGCGCCGTTGCCGTGACGCTTGGGCCTCTCGTTCTCGAACGCTGGGATCTTGGCGGCGTCGTCGCGCAGCCAGACGACACGCTTCGGCCTTCCACTCTCGTACGGCAGGATCTTGGCGGCGGCGTCGCGCAGCTTCACGGAGCGCTTCTGCCTCGCGGGCTCGCACATCTGCAGCCTTATCCATCGGGCGACTCCGAGCGCGCGCCAACAGCGAACGGATTTTATTACAACGCTCCCCGCCACCTAGTAAACAATCCAAGAACTAAACTAGAGGTAGCCACTCCATCTAGTAAACAATCCAAGAACTAAACTAGAGGTGGCTACATACATACGTCGAGGATGGACAGACCCACGCCTTAAGGAGCTTCGCCCCTAAAAGCACGACTGACTTGGACGAAATTAACAAAACCGCTGGGTACGCGGTAGTGTTGTATTCGGTTACTTCTAAGCCGCAAAACTGGCTATATATCACTGCTGCCTTACTTGCTTCCGGTTCGTCATGAAACCGGATGCAGCAGCCTCTGTTTGTTTCTTGAAATCACTGCGAAGGAAACGCGGAAGGTAAATGCGTTGTTTGATTAGCAGTTCCTCATGAATTAACGCATTTTTCAGCACCAAATCACCGCTGAAGTGGCCACGTGAAGCCCATACTTTTGTTTGAAACCAACTTGCCGGGTGCCTTCAGTGTCCCTTTGATGAATATACTCTCACCACCTTTACCGCTTACGCCATCCTAGACTAGACCTTGAGTCACCCCATCTGAATAAATTTTTGACAATAGGTAATAATAACAATACCTACTTGTTTACTCCAGCCTCGTATTCACAACTATTTTATAGCTTTTGTTTTAACTGCAAAGCTCTTTAACCTTGAGATTGGTTCAGCGGCGGCAGCAAAAAATACCAACAAAAAAATGGGCTGGCGATAACGATGCTCCCTAATGCGATGTTTGCGCGCAGCAGCACTGCGCTGAGGCAGCGCTCACTCGTGGGTTCTCTCGATGGCAGCGATGATGAGCCTCTGCGTCGGCGGCGCGAAGTGCGTCTCAGGAAGAGACCACGAACTGCGTCTTAAGCGAACGCACATCATAGTTACGCGCACGCCCCCTCACGTCATCGCCAGGCGTCGCGCCGCCGAGCGCCTCGTGCGGTGGCAGCATACGCGCCCCTCCCCACCTGCAGTGCACACATCGAAGAGTGCTGGCTCACGCCACCACGGCGAACTGCCATCCCCTCCCAATTTCGCGACACTCTCCTGCTTTGCTTTCTTTCATCGTTCGCTTTTTCATTCACTCGCAGGTCAAGCCCCCGTTCACTCGGTTACGCCGACAACGCGGCTCAGCCCAGACACGGCCACCAAAAGGGCTGCGCCCTAAAAGATGAACGTGGTGCATCCTGCCAGGGAGGGTCAGAACGAAAGGAGGACGCGTCAGCAAAGAGCGGAGGGCACGAGCTAGCCTTCCGCCCAAACCCCTAGCCGGACTCAACTCAGGTCTGGCCCAGCTTCCAGCAGCGTCGAGAGCGGGCCTCAGAGCTGGGCTCAACTGTAATCTTTGAACGCGCGGCATTACAAAAGCTAAACTGGGCCAAGACGAGAGATAGCGGGGTTCAGCCAGCGGGGGAACGTTCCCTGAAGAACACGCCTTGTGTATTTGCGTTTCGCCTCCATCAGAAAAGTAGCTACCAGCGCCGGGATTGAACCTGCAACCTTCGCTGAGCAGCACAATCTTCGAGCATTAATACGCCCAAGCTTAGCCGAACAAAGAATCCTCCGTATTCAATGGCCTGGAATGCATGCAGGCAACCAAGTGTGCGCCGCCATATCTGTGGCCAAGCGTCTGTTGCTAGGCGACGTTGCGCGCACGGCCCGCAGATCAGGCACCCCTCTTCTCCTCCATGCAACCGTGTGAGTGCGCCCGTGGCTTCTCGGCGATTTTCTCCGGCGGCGCGCGCCGCCGGTAGCCGATCGCGAAGGCCACGGTGCGCCCACCCAGAGGCTAAGCGACACGGGCGCTGAGCGGCAATGCCTCCGTCCAAGCCGCTGTAACACATCGGTTTCACGTCGAGTGCGTTTTCCGAATCCAGTTCGCGCGGCTCACGGATGCGTAATAGCACTCTGTTGCCAGTAACACGGACTTGAACGGACATCGACGCAGTGTCTCCGTTCGTATCTTTCCAGCAACACAAAGATGCCATCAGAGTCACTGTAGTGCATAAAGGCCATGTCTGTTGCCGCCCAGTTTCCAGAATGGATTAGTAAGCGAAGAATTGAGCCGCTTTTTTTCATCGTCGCGTCTATAGCTTGCAGTGAAACCAGGCTGACTGTGTTATGGACCCAGTATTGCCGAATCCAAGTGGTGAACATTAAGACGCCTTAAGAAACGCATACTTACCACGGACTGCGCAATCGCCGCCACCCGGTTACCCCATTTTTTGAAAAATTACTCGGCCCGGGCTATTTTATTTACACTATGTCTATGTCCTTCCTTGGCTTTCGTCTCTTCGTCTTACGGCACAAACTCCAATCGCAAAAAAATCACGCAATATCCACGGAATGAATGATGATAAGTGGGGCGAAGCTCTAGAGGGGGAGATCATCGGTAACCGTAACTCTGCCGTGAAAGTTCATCCATTACATCATTAAGAAGACATAAGACTGTGTGCGTACATTGTACAAATCAACTTTTATTTTCGGAGTCAATGCTCCCAGGCCCAGACCTGGTGAAAGACCCCGCGCCATCGAGGACTACCCCGCACCTCTACCACAATTTGTCACGTAGAATGGGACACAACGGTAAAGAGAGAACTTTTATTTAGGGCGAACTTGTGCCCGAACAAGACGAGAGGAAACGAGCAAAGGTCCTTGCGTCTCGTCGATCTCCGAGAACGACTGCCTGCGTTCGTGGCGTGATCTCTTGCGTGATCTCCCCCTCGCAGTGCACGTGCGCTCGCGCCTCCGTTGGCGAACACAGACAAGCTCGCGCTCCCGGTGCCGAGTTTGCGCTGCCGGTTGCAGCCGGTTCTTGCGCGTGCAACGCGGCCCACTTTGCGACATCTCCGAAAGCATGCGCGGTCACGTACCACGAGACACAAGGATGGCATACCCACGGCTTAGGAAGCTTCGCCCCTCTTTTAGGGGCGAAGCTCCTAAATCCGTGGGTTGTCCATCCTAGTGTCTCGTGGTACGTGGGGCGAAGCTCCTAAAGCCGTGGTATGTCCATCCCTTGTGTCTCGTGGTACGTGACCGCCGCATGCTTTCGGAGATGTCGCAAAGTGGGCCGCGTTGCACGTGCAAGAACCGGCTGCAACCGGCAGCGCAAACTCGGCACCGGGAGCGCGAGCTTGTCTGTGTTCGCCAACGGAGGCGCGAGCGCACGTGCACTGGCGAAGCTCCTAGCGGGTATGTCCATCCCTTGTGTCTCGTGTACGTGACGCACGCATGCTTTCGGAGATGTCGCAAAGTGGGCCGCTTGCACGCGCAAGAACCGGCTGCAACCGGCAGCGCAAACTCGGCACCGGGAGCGCGAGCTTGTCTGTGTTCGCCAACGTGGCGCAGCGCACGTGCACTGCGAGGGGGGGATCACGCAAGAGATCACGTAACGAACGCAGGCAGTCGTTCTCGGAGATCGAACGAGACGCAAGGACCTTTGCTCGTTTTCTCTCGTCTTGTTCGGGCACAAGTTCGCCCTAAATAAAATTCTTTCTTTACCGTTGTGTCCCATCCTACATGAAAAATTGTGGTGGAGTGCGAGTAGTCCTCGATGGCGCGGGTCTTTCACCAGGTCTGGGCCTGGGAGCATTGACTCCGAACCCCCTAGCCCGAGTTCCCTGTAGGGACATCGACTAAACAACAACAACAAACGAACAAGAACAAAATAAAAGAACAAAATAAAAATTGATTTGTGCAATGTACGCACACAGTCTTACGTCTTTCTTAATGATGTAATGGGCGAACTTTCACGGGAGAGTTACGGTTACCGATGATCTCCCCCTCTCGAGCTTCGCCCCACTTATCATCATTCTGTGATATGGCGTGATTTTTTAGAATAAGGGCTGTACGTGGATAGTGTGACCTGCACTACCCACTTGCCGTCGTCTCGAGATGTCATGCTCATGCACTACTCTACAACATTAACGTTTGCAATTCGCAGGTAGTACTGTGGATCTTGTGACGTGGCCAGATTGCTTCTCAAAACTCACGATTATTCGTCAATCCCTCAATTGCGTATACGACACACAAAGAAGTTACCACAGCTTTTGTCCTCGCTGCCAACCTGTGAAGATGGCACAGCTACAGGTCTCAGCTTTTGCTACAGGTCTCAGCTTTTGTTCATCCGCAGTTTAGGTGTTGGGAACTAAGTAACAGGTTGGCGGCAAACATCATGATTATATGGGGCTGTGAATATTTCCGAGAGGACTAGAGCGAGAATCTACGAAAACCTCTAAACTCTCCCTATGCAATGTGGACAATAAAGTTTGGCGAAAGTTTCGTCATACCATCTTCAACATGCAATTTCTAGTTTTGTTGGGTTTCACCAAATATGCGTTATTCGGGACCGCAGTATTGAAATAAATATACATATTCCTCGTTCTGTATTGGAGTCCGTGTCTGTTTCGGCGGATAATGAGTGCATTTTTAAATTGATCTTCAGAAATCATTCGGTCGAGTGCCTCAAGATTTTTATTTGCACTTTAGGAAGCCCCTAATCATGTTGATGGGCTGTATAAAGGCATCCGACTTTGCTAGGAACATTGCAGTAAGCAAATTTTAGCCAATCACGTTCTTTCGAGGCCGATTCGGATCAGGTCGCCTGTTAGACAGGGCTGCTCTATATCGCCTCTGTTGTTCGCACTGTAGATGGAGACTTTGTCTCAGCCTAAAACAGAGCCCAAAAGTAGGTGGTCCTCCTCAAGTGCCGCGAGAGGGTGAGAGAGAAAGAGAGCTAAAAATGAGCAGTGGCTTAGCTCGGCTATGCCAGGGTATACGTAGCGTGAGCTAAGGTTCACCATGTTATTCTTAGGTTTCCTGTTTGTCAAGGATTAGCTGATTATGCTTACTGATGCTAAAACGATCTCCAATGCAATCCATTGAATTCAATCCAATCCAGTCCAGTCCAGTCACTGCTCCATGCGCATACGCAGCACGGCTCTTCAGGAGCCACGTGAAACGGCTATCAAGCGGCTCCTGCGAAGCGTCAGACTTAGCTACTGCGCAACGGAGGCGCCCAGCTAGGCATGCGCTTGGCGCCAGTGCGTCTGCTGCGGCTTTGACGTCACTCCTCTGGACTGCGCAAACCGGAGAATGTGCAGACCCAATTCTCTACACACCCGTACTCCAATTGGATTGGATTTCAATCCAACACAAGCCAATCCAGTCGAATCTAAGCCAATCCAATCCAAATCCGATACGATCCAAACCAATCCAGTGCTCCTCGCGCTTGCGCAGAACGGTCCTTCACGGCCCACGCGAAACTGCTCAACCTCGACCCATGTAGCTTACGCTACAAAAAATGTTTTTATTTGTTGATAAAATGATGGCCCTGTCCCCGCACCCCTAGTCCTGGAAGTTAACGTCCTTGCGTATGCCAATGACATCGCCCATTGTTGTGCTGACACGAGTAGTGTTCAACACCTTAAAATGACTAAGACGTTTTGTCACATGTCTAGAGCGGCATGAACTAGAGAAAACTAATGGGTTTTGGTATAGCCACTGGGGAACAAAACCTTCCATATTTCCTGGTATTAGTTGGGACAATACGCCGCTATGATACCTTGGCGTGTCTTCGCACCAAATAGGGAACTCAGGCCACATTGCTCTTCAGCGCTCCCGCATCTCAAGCGTGCGTCTCAGGCATGGATGGAGCGATTATTGTTTTTATTTGCCCGTGCGCAAGTCTGCAATCTCTCCAAGGTAGCAAAGCTTGTTTATGTGCTTCAGGTACCACACTGTGCCCGTGCTAAAGTCCATAGAATATTTGCCACCTTGGTATGGTGATCGGAAATGGGGCCAATGCGCACGGATTTGTTCCTTCCTTTTGTTTCTGGTAATGTTGTGTTAATGTTCTTGTTTGTGAACCAACTTGTGTCTCGTTTTTTATACAACAAGTTAGCACTTTTACTTACTTACTTCAAAAGCGCATAACTTAACATTTACCATTTCTCTTTGTATTTACGGGTTAGGTTTTTATATAGCGTTCTTAAGTGGGGTTTTCTAAAAGAAGTTGTGGATATTTTTATTTTCCTTACAGCGCGCCTAATGCTGGACTATTTGTTTAGCCCTTCAAGGAAAGCTATGGCCAACACTACAGTTGATAATCCGTTCTCAGTGCATGTTAATCGCAAATCCTACTCGCGGGATCACAAGAGTAGTATTTTAGACTGTGCCAAGCGTACGTGCTTGCCACTGAATGCAAAAAAAAATGTTTTCTGCAGGGTTCATGGAAAACGCGTTCACTTAAACATTGCCACCACCAAAAGGGCGTACATCCCTTGGTCAGCCAACTGACGCTTGTGCGATCAGCCACAGACTATTGACGATTGCTTTGTATTGTGCCATAATGACGCCATGTTTTTCTGGGATGTTTTGCAACTGACACTAAAAAACGCATTAATATCACTCTGTACAGAATTCGCATTTGGCCTTTTGAAGATGTAATCGGGCGCCCTATGTCATTTTTTGCTGCTAGTATCGTTTAGGTTGTGAAAGTGCCGCATAACTGATCGGTGTGCGGACCCCCGTAGGCACACAAGTGCATTTTTAGTGTACATGCAGCGTTGGTGCGGAGCGTTTATGCGGCACAGAATGATCCACCGAAGAGGCTGCATCTTTTGGATGCATGCGTCTGCTTGTCTGAGTGTTGAAATGGTGCCTATCTTTGTAAGACTAATGGGCCTACTCTTCGCTGTATGTTAGTTTTTATATTTTGTTTTAATGGTTATGCCTCAATTTTCCTGAATTTTTCACGCATTAAGAAAAAGAAGGTAGCACAGCTGGTAAAGCACTGAGCTGCTTCTTGGCCGGCCCGAGTTCAGATCTCATCGGATCACAAGTGTTTTCACTTTTTGCAGCTGCGCTCTTTATAAAAACGGCGCTTTTCAGCAGAATTATACCGTAAGGGCAGTTTAAAAGACATATATACTTCGGATGCGCAATGGCGTTTGCTACTAGCTGAGGAGGTTTCAATTCTAGGACACTAAAAAAAACAAAGAGAATAACACCATAGGGAATTCTTTTTTCGCCGTCTTCTGTTTGAATTTTCCCTTCTGCTTGAATTAGTTCCCTGTAAAGCGTTTATAAAAAATCATTGGGGCACCTAGTGCTGCTTACCTTCTTTGGAGGGGAAACCCTTACAATACCAATTAACACCTCACTTGCTGCGACATAGAATTTGCGCCTCTTTCTCTACGTTCATTTCCCTTACTTTTGGCCTAAATTTTTAACCGCCTTGTGTTCCGCTGCATTGTGTATGCGTATTTTTATTCGGTTTTGTTTCTTTGTGTTACGTTTTTTTGAACAAGTTTTCTTACTAAATTTTAATTCTGAAGTTTATATTACTCTGTTTTATTTTCATTGTGCAATTCCTTATTACTTTAATTTCTTTTACTTTATATGTTTATGTTATATTCCGCTTCAACAATTCTCTAGCGCATCCTGTGCAGGCCGTAGTAAAATTGTTTTGGCCCGCAACACGCGCAGCTGTTTACCTATGACATTACCTAATGCAAGAACAGAAACCCATTTTAAAACCAATAAATTCCTACAATGCATATACACGTTGTCAATATGGGATCGATTGCACCCCATTCGCATTTGTACTAGGCTGTCAGCTTTGTTTGCATTCGTTAGGCAAAGTAAAAAGAGAATATTTCGCTTACTGGCAACTTTGCCATTTATTTAAATATTTATTTATATCTAAGATTTTATATTCTCAAGTCTAAGTGGGTACGCATTGGAAGAATGCTGCCTGCGCAGCTTGACGGGTTCAAATGCCAAACGTAAACATGAAGAAAGGAATAAACTTTACGGCTCTCAAAACCGGAGAAGGCAGGGGCGGAATGGGATGTTCTGGGTGTTCTTTCCCATCAGATCGCGGCCAGGAGCCCGACGGCACTAGCGGAATCCTTAGCTAGTTGGGCGACTCGTAGTTGGAAGTATATGCCGGAGCTAGCAGCATTGCCTAGCACTCTCCAAATTAATTATGCTTGAGAGAACAGACGCTGCGGGTAGGGTATATACGAATTGTGTGGTGGAGGTTAGCTTTTGCTATTCACCACTTCCAGGAATCTTTACAAAGGTCAGGATACAGGTGGTTGTACACACGGCGGGTTTGGCTAATATACTAGAGTGCAAAAGCTTCCATGCCACAGAGTGCCGACTAGCTGGGCAGTAATGTGGCGCGGGGTATTTCATCCGGCCTACACGATAGCGATTGGCAATAACTAATCTGTCGTTACCCCCGTGTTGAGCATGCGCGTTCGGAATTGTCGAGGTGATCCTGCCAGATCTCGGGAAGCCTCATTAGAGTGCTCGTCTCCCGACATATACGAATGGTCTCGAACCCATATAAGTTGGTCATAACGCCAGTGGGAACCCGCGTATGTGCGAAGCGCGCATGGAGCCTATGGGAAGATCCCACCGATAGCGAAGTTTCGGAGAGGTGTTCTCGGGTCACTTACTTCCATGTCTTGGCAGATATGGAAGTGGTTGTGGAATGGCTATTTTTGTCCCAAGTCCCGATTTCCAGGTGGATTGTGCCGATTGATCCGCAGACAACAGAACGTCCCTTTCTGTCAACGACTGCGACGCCCATGGCTGCCCGGCCAGGTTTGTCTGTTTAATCGACGTAGACAACGTTTGTGTCGTTAAGCACGTGACCTTGTAAGACTTGCGCTCGTACAAGGCGAGTTCCGACGTTATGCTCGCGGGGCATATTTTGCCCTATTTTGCTTTTTAGATGCGACGCACCTCTTTCATCCGCGTTGTCCCTCCGGCGTAGTCCGGCGGCGTCCGCACCACTCCCCCATTCTCCTCGCCGCGCCAGCTGCGCGCTAGCGCCGCTCTCACCGCAGCGCCCTCTGCGTGTTAGCGCTCGGCTGCGCTCGCTCCGTCGCCGTGCCAGCTGTGCGTGGGTGCGGTTAACACATGCCCATGCGCTGCCTGCGCTGCTCCTCTCCTCATTCCCCTCACCGTACATATAAACGCGGTAACTGCGCCGCTCTGCTCAGTCGTTCCGCCGGCGCTCCTCCGATGACGTCCTCCGGTGACCGCCGATGATTTGAAATGGAGACTAACAGGCCTGATATCGCGATGGTTGGCGCAACCGTAACAAGCACCGGCCACGCCGATAAATATGGACACACAACAACAATGGACACGCTAACATAACGGGAACGCTACGGAAACCCCCGATGCGTCGCATCTACCCCATGGTTCCCCTCGCGGGAAGATGGTGTAAATTTTCGCCCTCTGATCGTCCCCTAGCTCCACCATGTCTACCTGTTGTTTCAGTTACGTCATGTTCAGCAGTAGGAGAATTAAACGACCTGTCGTGCACCCGGCGATGGTTTCAAGTTGCGCAATGCGTTGCGCCTCAACAAGTTCATTGAGAGTATTGCGGTCATTCATAGCTATAGGAGACAGTTCATAAAAGCTGTGATGAAGAGGCGTAAACCCTGTTTATAGCTTAGCGGATAATAGAGTCTGGCTTGACCCTCTCGATTATCTTAGAATCCAGAAATGCACGCACGTAGGTAATACGCCTAATGATGAATGCCGGTACCAGGCGACATGAGTTTGCTTATTTAAGGCTGTCGAGGCGGCTGGCATTCAGTATATTAGCCGGGCTACTTACTGCGTACTTGATTTAACTGCCCGAATAGTTTTTGTGTTAGAGCCATTTGCATGTATGTGAAGGCCATTGCTCCGAGAGTGTGGTCTCTGCATTGATTGATTGATCGTAACGATTAATGCGCCGATGCAACGCAGGCGATGAGGCACGCCGTAATGGGATGCTCCGGATTAATTTTGACCAGCTTGGGTCTTTAACGTGCGCCGAAATGTCGTCCACACGGTCGTTTCTGCTTTTCACCTTCTTTAGAAAAGCCTCAGCCGAGGCCAGTAATCGAACCCGCGTCCTCGTGCTCGCGCCTTCGCATAGATATCGAGAGTCACGACATGTTGCTGAATATGAGGCGATTTTTGTAATGGCTGTGTCCCCGCAGAGGAGGTTCATATATAAGTAACTTTGTTTCGGGGGACAAGTTACGCCCCATGAAGTCAACGATGCTGTCGTCTTGCAGTATGCGCTCTATTTTGCCATCGTTGCCCCCAGCCATCCAGAAGGGGATATACTTTGCATAAATGCTTAGGTACAGACCGGGTACAGACGCAAGCTATAAGAGGAGGTTGATCATTGCCACGTTAAAAAGATGAGATGATAAAACCGAGCCTTGGAGGGTGCCCTTACAACCCATGTTATTGACTTCAGAATACATTCCACCGACTGCTCTTTTAACTGTGCTATAAGAGACGAAATCTTCAGACTAATTGTATGCCACGTTAAAAAGATGAGATGATAAAACCGAGCCTTGGGGGGTGCCCTTACAACCCATGTTATTGACTGCAGATTACATTCCACCGACTGCTCTTTTAACTGTGCTATAAGAGACGAAATCTTCAGACTAATTGTATGCTTGCTGCCCCACACCAAAGGCGGCTATATCGGACAGGATGACGTTACGAAGAACGTTCTCAAACGCTGGGGTAACGTTTAAGCACACAATGGCCGGGGTGTCGAGTTGTGAGCATTCTTATCCATGAATCATGTAGTACTTAAGCCAAAGTTTTACACCTATCGGGCGTAATTTTGATCAGAAGCCGAGTTTTGTTTGAGGTTTTTGTTGACAGGACTCCATCTAATTGTTCCGCCGTTCAAGAGCTACGTCTTCAAATAATTTGTCCATACAGGAGGGGAGAAACAAACATCAGAGATTTTCCCGCTACAGCTGCTTTCTCGATTTCAGGGTAAGCGTTATCTCAGCAGTCTTACAGTCAGACGTATTGGTGCCCGTTTCCCAGCAATGTATCAAGTAGCTTATGGCAGCTTCAATGGAGCTAGCGCTATTTTGGAAGGTTTGCAGTCAGCCGTTTGGATGACCATTCCCCAGAAAGTATTCAAGTAGCTTGGGAGAGCTTGAATAAAGCTATCATCCAGGTTCTGAGCGTGTACTGAAAATTCCATACGGGCTCGGGGCGGATTTGACACCACGTTCACAAATTAAACATGAGGATGGAATGCGAGGGCTATGTTAATCGTTGTGCCACACCGCCCTTTGAGGCTTTTATGGGCTCTGTTAAGAAGCAATCGCATCTCCTACTTAATTAAGCGCTCCTCGTCATGTGGACATGCATTCGTGTTTACGCAAAAATATTCTGGTGGGAATCGGAGGCCACGCGTTCCTGTCACCACATTTCATTTTTGTCCCGCTTTCCGCAGTTCAATCTTCGTCATGTGTTGTCAGGACCCACGTCGGAACACCCATTTTTGACAGCTCAGGAGAATATCTACACTTCGAAACAAGGGTGATATTTGCCAGTAACACTTTCTACACTCTTAGGCAAAAAGAACTAAAATAGGGACTAAAATACAGCCGTTAGTCTTCGCGGGCGACCGTTCATCTTCAAGGGGAGTATCTGCGGCAGAGTACGTGCCGTGTGCATAAATGCGGACTAACTGTTCGTCCCCGCCGATCTATAAGGAGTAACGGGAAGACGAAACGCAAGCAGTTATTCTTTGCTGCGTCGTTAATCCCCTAATGGCGTCGTCGTTGCCCTTTCGCGCATATGTCTGCGAACAGTTTTATATTTCCAAAACACAAGCCATTGCAGTCACTGGATGCTTTAGATGGTGCCACGGGAGAAAATATTGATGTTAGTTATAAGAAAATCGCCTAGGGTTATAATGGCAAGGAGCGGCGAAGCGCGATTGCCATACGCTTCTCGGCGAGGTTATGTTGATACACTATGTTGCATACGATTCGTGCGAGGTAATAACGGCCAATGAAAGCTTTCAAGCGCTTTAACAGTAACGCAAAAATTAGTGACAACAGCAAAAGTGGATTCCTGAGCGCAATGAATATGTACATGTTTAACAGACGAGAAAAAACGCATGTTGCGGATGACAACTGCAAACGAAAAATGGTCGCTACAGGTAAGCGTCTCGAAGTTATCTTTTACACTCAGTACATAATTGCCTTGGGCAGCAAAGCTATGACAATGCTGCAACTGCTGTAAAACCCGCTTGCATTTCCCAGTCGCAATCGTCTAGCGACGCGAATTTGAAGAATTCAGGCTAAGCAACACCGAATTCGCTTTCGCCGATGCAGGAAAATATGGCATGTTTCCTTATTCTGGCACTCACACAGACGACACCTTTCACATACGTTACATAGAGCACTTAACAAATGTATCGAACACTAAGAAAGCACTTAGCTTGCGCTAATTTGTGCGGAAACAAATGAGTCGTCCGATCGCCCAGCTACCTATCTCAACTAGGCGACGACGAGTTGATTGTTATTTACGAGAAAAACTATGGTAGAGAGGCTCTACTTCGAATCGAACTCAGCAATAGTCCCTAAACCTAGCAAAGCGCTAAGCGCAAGGCGCAAAACGCTGTCACGTTCGCTTGCACAGATAGAAATTCGGGCACCAGTTGCAATGGATCTGTTGCGTTATGCACAGAACTACACGCTGTACACTTGAATATTATCAACAGCGGTTATCTCCCGGCGGCGTGGTCCAGCGGATAGCGCGTCGCGTTCCTTTTGTATATTTCCGGGCGTCAGGGATTAGATCCCTGCCAGTGCCCGAGTTTTTTTCCTTTTTTCTGCACTCTACGCAGTTCGTCCTTGGGGAGTATCGGAACGGACCATCCAGGTGGGGGACTAACCGTTCGTCCCCTCGCAGTTAGTCCCCAAAGGGACTAATGATTGTGGCAGAGGCCGTTAGTTCCTTGAAAAGACGAACTTTTAGTCCTTTTTGCCTAAGAGTGTACCTTTATTATATTTCAAGACACACAGCCTACGTTAAATAACAGCGCTGCGCTCAGTTAATTCACCTATAAAGATTTAACTTCAGATTGAACGCAACATGGTCGTTCGATGGGAGTACGGGGCAGCGCAATGAACGCCACGAAGCGGATACGAGCCATATACAAGTGCTTGTGATTGTCTCGTCTCCGCTTCCGTGTATTCCTCTGCCCCGCTACTCTCGAAGTCATGTACCGGCCAGCTCAACCTTGAACTCTTCTGCGGTGGTTCAAGTCAGCAATATTGGAGGTACTTGCGGACTATTGCTCACCTAACACATCCCGTCACATACTAGTACTTTGAAATGTTGCCTAAGTAACTATTTCTTGTCAGGTTGCAAGGATATACGCAAGGTCAATGAGTACACAAGGCTAATGTAAGCCTTATTTGCTCCATAACAAAGTAGAAGAAAACACGTGACAGAGATGGATTCAATAAGTTTATGTGCACAGTAGGGGCGCTGGCGAATATTATGCCACGGCGCTCACTTCGTATGCATTTAGCTCGGAACGCTCCCCTTTCCATAACGGATAAATTAGATCAGGAACATTGCCCACGAAATCACAACCAGGTAGGTGAATGACTGCAAGCGACACCTCTTTCTATCGGGCTATACCCAACCACTATGTCCAAAGGTATACCAAATCGCTATACCCGAATGCTTTCGGGGCTGCGTTACGCAAACTTGCGCTATACTTTAAACGCTATTCAAGAACCGTGCGCCGCCACGCGCAGGTAACAAAGCAGAAATGTAATGAATCCAAATGAATATTCCGTAGCGATAACACAGGTATTTATTAGGCGATAGCTCCATAATATTTGCACGTTTTGCAAACCTGACCTTAAACCAATACGCTATTTTTTCGACCCACGATACGTTTGTGAAATGTATTAAAATGTAGTACAGACTGAGGGCAGTCCCATTGGTACGCCAAGTATTATGATTTATTACGAAGTAGTCACTCTTCTGGTACGACGAAGTAAGTGTGGTCTCCCTGAAGTACATAAAAATATGTTTCTTTAGGTTTAACACGGACAGGCTGCACAGGCGATGGGGCGCGCCGTAGTAAAGGGTTCCGGATCTATTTTGCCACCTGGAGTTCTTTACAGGCGTCGAAATGTCGAGCACACGGGTACTTTCGCTTCTCGCCTTCACCAGAAAATCGGCCGCGCCGGAGGGAAACAAACCCGCGTTCTTGGAGTGCAGAAAATTAGCACTTACCACCAATAACAACAGTCCCAGTATGGTATAGGCATCCATGAAAATGTTCTTGGCAGCCTGGAAAATATGCCAACGGTTGTTATTGAGTGGCAGACTGCCGCCTTCTTGTTTAAGCTCAATTTTCAAACATTGTTCAGTAGGCAAAGAAAATAACACGAAAGAAAGGTAAGCTACGAGAAATCTTTATAATATCCGTAATCTACGTTACATGACCTGCGAATCGCTTTAAAAGTAATTGATTATGTTATTTATTTCCCAAAATAAATACCTTCTGTATTAGGAGGACCCTTCCAGACCTTTGACAGGGTAGGAACTTCTACAGTACGCCGAATAATTTCTACAAGAGGCCTTCCCAGTTCATTCACTTCCACTGTATGTTTGCTTCACAACTTTATCTCATTTTTCTTTATATCGCCTGCTCGTTTACCACCTCAACATAAATTTTACAATTTATGCCATCCCACCTGACATCTTGCACACCGTATTGCATGTACAAAAAAAAATCCAGCCGTATTTTTCAATGTCGTCTTCAGAGTAACTTTGTGCTAAATAAAAATACCAAAGCTTTTATGCGTACCTGCCTAATTGTTCTTTCTATCGTAGTATATGGGTGACCCAACTCTCATTCATTTGATACAGCGCCTGGAAATTCCATTAAAGCTCTCCTTCCGCCTCCTCTCGATGTAATCATTGCGAACAAATTTTAGTGTTTCACAAATTATTTCCTTTCCCTTCTTCTCGGTTGTATAATCAAGCCTCTATCCTTGTTTGGTCTATTTCGTTCAGCAGGTCTGTTCTCCCATAGGCGACACGTCCGTAACCAAATTCAACTTACGTCATTTAGGTTGCATTTACATTGGTTCAATCTTTGGGTATGAGAAAAACAATCCTAACTATTTTTTGGCGTTATTTATTTCCAGATATTGTTCCAGCATGTAAATTTAGGAATGTAGGGGATTTCGAGGGAGCTTTATACGGGCATTTCGACAGGTGGCTATTTATAATTCTTAATAAAATGAGAACTTGTACCAAATAGTGAAATTAGCTTTCAGGTATTTGTACCAGCCATGTGAGGCCACAAAACGTTGGAGGCATCTACATGTTTTTAACGTATATTGTTGAAGGGGTGAAATCTTTTTTTTACCTTTATGGCCAGCAGCTTTTCAAAAAATCACAATCACAGCTTTTAGGAAACCTTTCATCGTACAAACAAATGCGACAACTGTGGACTTTAAAAGGTAACTTAGAGGCTGCATAGCATGCTTCTGTTCGGTAGAATGCTTCACACAGTTATTGTTCAAACGCAAAATATAGCAATATTCAAATTTCGACAGTTAAACCCCATACACCAAACTGTGAAACCCCAAAATAAGGCTGATCACCTAAAAGACCTTGCGCTCAAAGGGACACTGAACTGAATTTGTCAAGCTCCCGGTTTTGCTTGCACTGTGTAGACTGGCTCAAATTACCACACTTTTCACCATTTATGCGGTTTATAAGTGGTAATTTTTTTATAAAGCGGGAAACAAGAAAAACTTCCATGCATGGTCTGTGGCGGCAGCACCATCTAAAGGCTGTGACAACAAGAGTAGATGCACCTTGATTGGACGATGTCCAAGGTTAGCATTCAAACAAGTTTCGGTTTCCGTTTTGTAAAACAACATGCCTGACATCCGACGGCATCGCTGGATGGCTATTCTCGATATCTGAGTAATCGTCGTACCGCGCTTCTGCCATGTTATCGGCTGTAAAATGCCTACGATAAGCCTCCCAGGACGGCTTGGAATCGTAGCAATCACTAGCCGAAACCTGTGGACTGCATGAACGCCCTCCGCGTCACCGCAGACTCTCAAATGCCATGCGCTTTTCTTCCATATTCGGAGCTTGCCTCACTCATGCCTGTATCGTAAAAAGCGTGTTCGCACCAGGCCAAGGGTCTGCTGATTCTGGCCTGTGCCCTCTGCCCGCAAGTGGTCGGTGCTTGTGGCAACAGCACGCGAACGAGAACTGGCTAGCGGGTCAGTGTCAGTCGGCGTGTGTTCGGCGAACTCGCTCGTGGAGCAGTGAACGTTGCGGCCCAAAAATGGCGAACTCAGGTGAGAAAACATCGGTCGTAAGCAAAAAAAATCAACTTACATGCACACTCATGGATTCGAACTTGCGACTTGCAAAACAAAAATCCCAGCGCTTCAGACCACTCGGCCACGAGCCAACGCTGCCGAGGCTGGATATATAAGGTACATAATGTACAACCAGTTTAACTTTTATTTAGTTTTAGCATTTCAAGTACTTTAGGTGACTATTTGTTGCATAGCGCTCGTGCAGTAAGCGTCCCCCAAGCTTCCACAATATCTTACGTCTAGCAATTGCATTTCGTAGACGGAAAAGCCTTCGCAGACTTGTGGTCGTGCTGTTGACCGCTGTGCTTGCTCACCCAGCAAAAAAAAGGATTCCTGCGCCCTTGTTTTGCGCTGTACGGTAAACTTTTCAGTTTATTTTATTTCCTTGGTACCTATGTTGACTTCGCTGACTCTTCTCTAGCCTTAGGTTTTCCTACTAGCGCACCAGTCAGCTAAGCGTCGCATGTGCACTTGTGCAGCGCTTGTGTGGAGCGACCCGGGCTCGAAGCTTGATACAGTGTACAAACTAACAAAGTAGAGAAGGGTACATTCTTCCATTCACATATGTGTTGTGGCTTAGTTTCAACTGAGCGAGCGCATTCCGAAGACCCGTCGGCGGACGGCGGACTAAACGCTGGGCCGACTGACTCTGTCGGGAGGTCGGCTTTTTAGCGCAGCCAATTGCCAGCTCATCTTCCCTGACGTCACACGAAAACGCCACAGAAAATTGGCGAGGGTGCGGAGAGGAGGACAGCATTTTTTAATTGATTTTGGCAATAAATAAATTCCCGTAAACGCGCTCAGAGTGGTCGAAACATGGCCTACGGACTCCGGACTACAATTTGCGCTAGTAATTCCGCAATGTTTACAAATCACTTCAGTGTCCCTTTAATAGATTTAGCTGTAAAACAGGCTGTGGAAAGTGTTATATAGTTACGCACATCAAGGCCGGTAGATCGCCATCAATCTCACTACAAGAGTGGGCCTCGTAAAGAGGGATATCACTCGGACGTACGTTCTGTAGGTTCACACACAAATAAAATCCTCAGGAACGCTCGAACAGTGCGTAAACGTATTTCTTCGTCCACTTAATACAAATAGAAATTTAACGATATTATTGTGCACTTAATAGAGCCGATTCAGTGTATAGAGCTCTTTATAATATCTCGTAACCGCTACACAACATTAACGAAGACATTTTTTAAAATGTGGCCTGCATAGCTCCAAATTCATTCACAAGTCCGTCTTCTGCAGTTTTGTGCTAGCAATCATGCATAATCTAAGAATGTTCATAACTGTAATACAATTTTTTTGTCTGCGCTGCCTAAGGCCGTACGTTTCGGCCCCAACAATGACAGTTCCAATTCACTAGCGGTTGCCGAATAGAGAAAACAGACGCTCCTGTGTATATTCCTAAAAGATCACCCACTCGAGAGCACACGGATTGTTTGGACACATCACACCGCAGCTTAAAATAATTTGAACTAGAAAGGAAACTGTTCCTGTATACTTCAATGAGACCAATGTAAGACCCCAAAATGCCTGTAAATGTGTAATAGTGGCGGCCGACCTTAACCAAAGCTCCTACGTAGCAAAACGTACCAGTGAAGAGGGCGCCAACGTTTCAGCAGTAACAATAAAATTACCGGAGTCGCGCCTAATAAAATCTACAAAGTAGTAGCGAAGCAGACACAAATTTTCGTAACTTTTTGTGTGATGAAGGATCTGTAAACCAAATGCCATCTTGGTTTCGCGTCGTAACTATTCTGAAACTCTGCGAAATTCCTCAATGCTTACCTACTAAGCAACAAAGCCGGTTTCGACTGCAAAAATTGAGCTTTTTCTGCTGTAACATCATATATTGCCATGGCCCACACGTGACCCTGGGACTTGTCTTGTCAACTAGTACTTGTCAACATATATTTGCTTTGTGCGTGCAAGTGGTAATCCATCAACAAACTAGACATGTATGCTACCCCTTAGGTTTGTGACGTTCCCTCGTATGAAAATGGAATGAAGGTTATGGCGCTAATTTTATTTTTAATTCCGAAATCGACCACCCACAACAAACTGAATACGTGTATTATCCACGATTACTCCCGGCACCACACCACAGCACCATTAACTGAGAGTAATAGGGGATGCCAAGGCAGTTAGCAGACTGCGTGTATTAGACGATATATGAATTTACATTTTAACCAGCGTCACCGTGCAGCTTCACGCAATACACGTGCTACCTAGTTTGTATTAGATTAGGTGAGATTAATAATAACGGATAAAACTTCACATATCAATGGTGATATCAGGTTTAACTCTGCTCGCCCTATTTCATCTATGCCAGATGCTACATTGGTTTTAAACTTGCGGTTCAAGTTTCCAACCTCAACTGCGTCTGTTGGTCGCACAAAGATGGACTCAGGCACACCGGGGCCATCTGATAACGCGTTGTCTGAGCTAATGCTAGGTTTTTTATACGAGCCCGCATTTATATAGTGGACGTTGAAAGCATCGGCTAATCGCTTTCCTGCAAGGGTTTCACCGTTTACTGTTAATTCTTCGATACATCGATTACTTGTAGTTTTGCCAGTCAGAGCGTTCATTACCTCCCAGATTTTGCGTTGGTTATCGTATATCCTTCCAAAGGGCTTTTGGTAATAACCTTTCTTTTCCTTTTTCAGGTCCGACGTCAGCGTATTTCTGTATTTTGTGTACAGTAGACTCTCGATAAACGGAACTTCAAGGGACCAAAAAAAATTAGTTCCGCTTAACAGGAGTTTCGTTTTCTGAGAGAGATGAGTGGGAGTGCAAATTTTTTTGCGTACACACTCTTAATACCATTTTATGGAACTCTAAGCACTAGAATGTGAATGTAGCTGATAGTTTTTCAGAAAGCAAGAAAATTACAAGAGGTTTAGGCACAGCATTCACAAAGTTGATTTGGCAACAATGAGTCGCTGTGCACTACAAAATTCATCAGTTATTTTTTTAAGTCCTTGCAACTGCATCTTCAGGGAGGCTAGAGGCCTACTCTCGCGAGTGCTTACGAGCCACCGAATGTAGAAGACGGCAGCGCGGTATTGAAGCGCGAATAGCACCACATGACAAAAAAGGGGCGGAGCTGGGGCCCTGTAACCTCGGCGTCTTGAATCAAGACCGAACGACTGGAACAAGAAATGCGATGTTGCATTCCTTGCACTGACACGGCTAACCGCTTACGAGAGGAGGCTTACGAGGCCAACGAGGTTAAAAAAACATGAAGGAAGAAAAAAAAATAAAAAGGAACCAGCCGGAACCATAGAAGGCTGATTCTCATGCCAATGGATTTCCCAAGTTTCATTTCTGGCTCCGTTTAAACAGTGACGCAGAAATTTTAGTTCCGATTGCCGAGAGTTTTAATACGTTATCTGAATTCAAAAACCCAAACCCAAATTACAGGGTGCTGTTTCCCTTTAAGCGGCAATTCCGTTTTAAACGATTTCCGTTTTAACGAGATTCTACTGTACTTTAAAACTGCCTCATATTCTCGCGAACGTACGAAGTCATGAAATAACATATTTTTCGATATATTTCTGTCGTTAAGACTAGTGGTTATCCATGGCTTTCGGCAACTTTTAGTGGTCCGGTGGGAGACCCTCTGTAAAGGGAAAGCTGCATTGTAGCTTGTACGCAAGAACCCGAGAAACATATCATATGCCCTCAAACGGGGATCCCGGATTTTTATAATTTTAAAAGGGGTTCCTGGGCCTCGGTATTCTTTTTGCGTCCACAGCGGGTTCGAGTTCGGCATTTACTTTGATTAGGTGCTGACGGAAGAGCACAGAATACCGGAAGGTGGTCACTTAACTCATACAAAATTATTCCTCTTGTAACGCTATCCTAGCTTATATTTGTTGCACAAATATCAACTAGAGTGGCACTTAAATTGGAGAGCCTAGTAGGTACACGTATATGATTTATAAACGCATAAGCTGATAGAACTGTCTGAAATTCTTCGCTGCAAGCGTCACCCGACTTCATATCGATATTTGTGTCGCCAATAATCATGTAGGGAGCATTGCAGAAACTGACCGATGCTAGCGTTTTGTCTAAAAACTGTAGAAACTTGGTTTTATGTCCGTGTGGTGGTCTGTACACCAAACTGATTGTCATCTTTCCAAAACGCATCGTCAAGATTTCAATGTCTTCATTGATAAGAGAAAAATTTGCTACTAATCTATAGTTTAGAGTATCTTAAAAATAAATAGCGAGCCCTTCACCTTTCTTCTGTTGTCGACAGTGAAGTTGAAACGGTAGCCCGTAAAATAAGGTGCATTGGCTTTATTCCTAATCCATGTTTCAGAGAAAGCTATTACATCAAAATTTATTGATACTGACTGCAAGAAAATGGTGATGTTATCACCTTTTTTTCTTATACTTCTACAGTTTACATGTAGTATGGAGAACGACGTCTTAGTAGATGATATGTTAGAGTTTAATTCCGAAATAGTATAATACTTGCAAGAGTCATTCAAGTCCATCAGATCGAAATCTAGTAGCAATTGTCATTTTCATGCGACCAATTTAGTTGCGGATTTGGACCAGGTTCTCTTCATGAGCTATGTGAGTCACAAGTGCGTCTTTGTCCTTTCGTACCAGCACTCTTCCAATAGTTGCCCCTACTTCTTTACTTTTTTTGCATGGCAGCTGAGAGCGAAGCTTTGTTTTTTTGGGTCAGATGTTCGTTCACAAAGAGCGGTGTTTTTTGCCCTCATCCAAGGATAGAGCAGTCTACTCTCTTTTTTCTGCGCTTTGCCAGCACGTCATTGTGATTGCTCCGTCTAACAAAACGCACAATTACGTTGTTCACGCCCCTCTTTTGGGTGCTAACCAAGTGACATATATCGATGTCAGTAGCATCTATGTATCGCCCACTGCCTCTCCTATTTTTTGCACGACGGTCACAGTGTCGCTTCCCCCGGCCGCGCCCTTTATCTCTAGATTGTTCAGGCGCTGATATTGCTCCAGTTCATCACATCTTTCGGATAGCCTTTTGTTCTCCTCTCTCAGCTCTATGATCTGACTAGCAGCTCTTGCGTTTCCAGCCTCAGGTTCTTTATATCTGTGGCAGTCTCCTTGACGTCATTGCAAATATCAGTGCAGAAAGATATACCGTCTTTAAGTTCACGCATCTCAGCACGAAAATCCTTCTTAAAATCCTCAAACATCTTTAGCAGGTCACGCAATTCTGTCACACCGTTTTCAGCATCCTGTCCAGCATCCTTGCCAGTATCCTTGTTAGCATCCTTGCCAGCACCCTTGCCACTATTTTTCCCCATCTCCAAAAAAAAACATCTACGCCTGTTCGGCAGCAGTGCACAACAACGGCCAAATTAAATCACTTATACTGTTTCTCACCTGCAAAAGCAGAGTCAAGGGTGTACGATGTGGCCGGTTTGTGCACCACTGCCGAATTGCGTAGCGCCGACGATGTGGCGGGAGAACACTTAGACGATGTCCGCAAAATGCCCGTTACCACGGCAAAGTGAAACAATGGGCGGTGCCGGCTGTTTTACTAGGCCCCAGCGATGCGCCAGCACAGAAGTTGCAGGTTGCAAGCTCCTGATCGCGCTTCCCTGGTCGCAGCACGACAAGTTCGTTGACCGTGCCCGCACGTGCGACAATTGAGTCCGGTCAGCAGTGCTGGTGGCGGATTCACCGTGTTAAATTAGTCCCCAGGCGCTGATTCCTTGCACACGATGACTGTGTTCCACGACAATCCGCAGTCCATCCAGCAGTGGACCTGGAATCCTGGACGGGTGCACAGGCCTGTCGTACCACGGGAGTGTTGAGCTGTTAGACACACACACAACCTGATGAGTACGGCCTGCACTTGTAGCCACCTCGTGGAGTTGACCTGCTCAGAAACAGAAAACTCCGGTTCTTTGCCGGGAAACTTTTTCGCCGCAGACACCAGGAATGCGGGAAGCCACCCATGAAACGTAAAATCACAAGCTACATCAGACATAGCGAAATCGCAAACCTGTGCTGGCCAGACTAGTCTTCAAGACGGCTGCGCGCAAGGGCAGAAAGAAAAAATCAAGAAAAAAAAGTTATCGGTATGTTATTGTCGTTTTGGTGAAATTCTTGGTCGATTTCTTTGGGGTTCTTTGTGTCTTTTGGTTCTTCTTAAGTTCCGGTGCACAGTTCGAAACCACAATTTTCGGTGGAAGCCGGAGATTCGAAATATGGTGGAAATAGGACTACAAAATTTGGTAGACGGACAAACACTGCAGTACGCCTTGCATCTTTCGAAAAAAAAACATGATGAGCGAAGTCAAAGAATTTCATCGTTATAATGGTATACATTTACGTCATTTGGGAAAAGAAGAGAAAACTTTAAAACAATAAAGTTATCCATTGTCTTTTATAGCGTCAACTACAATGGCCGAGGTTGAGCATTTTCGCGTGGCTCCTGCAGAGCCATGCTGCACAAGCGCGGCACGTGACGGCCCGGTCACTTGATGATCAAGTGAGGGGTGGCCGCGTGTGTAACCGATGGCTCGTACGTCGCAGCAATATGGCGGGGAGTTTGCCAGTATGGTATAGCCATGGAGAAGAGCGAAACGGCTCACAGCTGGCCCACCTGAGCCGTCGCCGCAGCGACTGGACTGCACTAGACTTTAGTAGACTGGATTAGATTGCATTCAATTGAACTGGATTGGATTGGAAATCGTTTTAGCAGCAGTAGGCATGATAATCAGATAATCCTACACCAGCAGGAAGCCTAAGAAAAACAAGCTCAACCTTAGCTTACTGTACGTATATAGTGGCATAGCCGAGCTAAGCCACTGCTAATTTTTGCTACCTGTAGTGATATTTGTCTGTAAAAAAACTCTTTGTAGACAAGTGACATACGAACGCTACGCATTAGTAGAAAATTCTCCAAATTTTCGCACATTTTTTTCTTAGTGTGGCTGAGGCTCTAGCCAATTGCTGCTGTTGCTTACATAGACCCCATTGAGTAAATGTGCTCGGCGACGTTTCAAGTTAGTATGATTTATATCAAATTGTAAGCCTTCAGAAGTTACAATGTGTCCTGTCATTATAATATTCGTGGTCCTATTTTCATTGTCTTCTTTTCTCGGGTTCCTCTCAGTGCTTTTTTGTGCGGCATATACGCTGTAAGAGCAATACTGTTTTCCTGTGTTTTGTAGTCGCATGTATAAATTGCAATTTTAGGAGACAGTTTAAATCCACAACGCACTCAACAAGTCCGGTTTCTGTACACGAAGATCGATCGTGTTGCAAAGGCGGCATGTTGCATTGTATTCCGTAATCCAGAGTTTGAAATTCCACGCAAAAATTAACCCAATTTTTTTACTATACCTATATTCCGTTGGCACTGTCGTTCGCTAGGTCACGCTAGCAACTTACAATATTATTGTTAAACTAATAATTGTGGCATTGTCTATTCAGATGAGGGACTGACGATAAGCACAGCTTCGTGTTTTGGGTTGTCCTACGAAACGTGAGGTCTATTCATTAAATACTTTCATGCAACGATATAAGGATACAAATACGTTTCATATTATGCAGCCAACTATAAATATATCAGGGTGTCCAACCGGAACCGAACCGAACCAAAAATCTCAACTGAACTGGTATTTTTGCCGGAACGTAACCCGAATCCGAACCGTTATTTTTGAGCACGCTGAACCCGAACCGGAACTGAACTTAAAAAAAATAACGGGTACCGGTACATGCCGGAGCGGTTTGACCCTCCGTTGTTGATATTGCACAGTCAATGCAATTCAGGCCTTTTTTTCTTTCAGGTACCATCAACTTTGTACCCACTCGCCGACTTTCCCTTCCAGACAATTGAACACTATCACGCTCTATGTAACAACAGGGGAAATAACTGAGCACCAATGTAGCAATGGTCTGTTGCTGCTGGAAGCGCGAGCGTAGTACAAGCTGATCAAACGAAATGTAATTCTCGGCAGCTTGCAGGGGATATAACGCGACTTTGCCCTTCCCTAGCTGCGACTTTATTGGAGCAATCAGGCTGCAGGAGTTCTCCACTTCGAAACAGCGAAATCCCCCACCCGATGTGTGCAAAAGTTTTGCATTTCGTAATTTGTTTAAAACATCCGAAACCTGCAAATTGGTAATACTTGACAAGTGTGACTGCAGGAGCTCCTCAGTGGCTAAGCCCTTTGCTGCTGACCAAAAGTGGCCTCGATTTCCCGTGCCCACGACCGTTTTTCTGAAGTAGATGGAAAGGGGATATTTTGATCCACGTTTTGATCCACGAGCTGGTTAAAACAAGTCTCCCGGCCTGCAACAAAAGCTGCGCCTCGGAGCAGAGATATAGCACGGGACATCAAATGCGCCAGTTCTTTAAATAAATGTCTTTACCCGGGAAACAACAAGGAAAAGGCGAATCACGTTGTTTCAAAACATTACACAAAAAGTTAGTAAAACCAAATAAGTAAAAAAGCACCAAAACGTGGATATTTTTCTTTGCCCTGCCTTTCACAACCAAATGTGTCATCAATGAGAACGAAGTGAGTTCCGTGGTCAGTTTTTGAGGACAGTACAGTGGACAAGTTCCGTTTTTTTAAAGATACAAATAACAACAGATATGTCAGGAAAAACAGTTAAGATGCGCACAATTCCTTGGCAAGAAACTACAGCCATCGACCTTGTCTTGGAAGCAGAAACAGTAATGAACCATATGAAACGTGCTGAAAGGCAGTCCGGTACCTCACGCTGTCCCATTCCCCAACGATCATCTTCTCTGCTTGTTCGCAGTTTTGTCTCTTTCAGATTTCCTTTTTTTTTCGAAAGTGCACTTGTACTGACTGCCCAACTCACTACATAACTTCTACTTCGAGTCATTCCGGAGGAGAGTACTACTGTGGACGAGTTAACGAGCGTCTAACCAAAATAGTCCCATCTCAAGCTCCGCACGTCAAATTTTTCTTTCATTTCGTAACAGCATAATCTGTTATAAGATTCCGCCATGTAGCACACGGAACGATGGCCTGGGGTCAGGCGGGACGATGACCTACTGATTGTAATGCACACATCCGGTATAGCTATCGCAAAACGAATTGCAGTGGTCAGACCAATAATGCAGTGACTGAGCCTTAAATAAAGCTTACTTTTAACAAAAGTGTGGCTACAACATTCGACAAATAGACAGCTAACAAATTATTCAGGGTGATCAAACAGTCTAATTCATTGGTTGTATTTATGTGCCTTTTCTAGAATTTTTCTGCTTTGTTACAAATATAAAGAAATGTGCGCCATTGGTATTAAGCGCTGGCGTTTGAACGCGCCAGTACGCAGGCCAAAATTTTAAAGGGCTTCAAGGTTAGCGTGATGGCGATTCCATAGCGGCGATTGCGATTTCAACAAAAAAGGAAAGGCCAGAAAATATTTCCCAACGTCATATCTGTTGGCGGTGGCTTTATGAATATTCGCTAGGACAATATAAAGTCTGGATGACTAAGTAGGTGGTAAATCGTCGTCACTTCATCTGCTTTTCTAATATCTCGAAATTCTTTGAAGTTTCCTGAGCAATTGCGCCACTGCCCTTGGGGAACAGCAGCGTTTTGAATTTTCGTTTGTATTTTGATTCGACTGTCGTTTTAAACTACTAAACGTTTTTTTTTCTAATGTCAGTGATAACTGCACTCATCGAACCGGTTCGCGAACCGGTTCAAGCTCCGAACCGTTTCGCGAACCGGTTCGTGCGCGATTTTTTCGAGCCGGAACTGAAAAGGAACGAAATGGTTTCGCCTGAACCAGAACCGTAAGCGAACCGGTATTGTTTTCGGTTCGACACACTCAAAATATATAGTATCGTTTTTGTGTTTTAGTTCGCAATAACATAATTACGGCATTAAACACAATGCTTTTGTCACACCATGCTTATCCTTAATCACACGCACATACCAAATAACGACAATAGATAAAACACAAGACTCTCACAAGTACATATAAAAAATATGTACTTACTTGCTTAGTACTCGTTGGTTTCTCTGTCGCAAGTTGGGGAAAAAGACAACCGTACGACGCTGTTTATATGTATTACCAGTCCGTGTCCACTAGGTCTGCACTAAAACTACCAGTTACATGATGCGTTTTGTTCATCATCTCCACAGGACGAATTGTTTTCGAACAGAAAGTTATTGCCTGTCAAGAAACGCAAGCGTTTAGGTCACAGGAAAGGCCGTTGTGTGATGTGCTGAGTGAAGTTTTGCGGATGAAGGTACTTTTGCAAAAAGGGCAGCGCTGCAGCGTTTTGTGTTGAAAGCATCGTGAGTTTCTGTTTTTGTGTGAAATGTCAGTAAGACTTTCAGTTGAGATTTCCTGCTCGCAGAAGGTTGATTTATCGTACCCAGACTCGTGACCTCACGCTATCGTTTTTCGTTAGTGCAATGTTCTTCAGGCTCTAATATTGCGTTTTTTCCGTCTTTTTTATTTATGTCTGACTGCATGAGCTTAACTTTATTTTCTAGCACACAGATGTAAGTAGCAGACTTCATGTACTGCTCGTGAGAATGACTTTGACTATCGTAGGCAAGTGCAAGGGCGGATACCGTGACGCCGAGTAAGCATATTGCCGCGAAACCAAAGAGCGCGCAGTTGTTTCTAGGAAAACAAGTTTATTGGAGCGAACTTCTGCTCCCCTAGCAACTCAAAGCATACACAGGCGGCAAAGCAGCAGTCTAACAAAGTGGCGTGTGCAGGCGAGCGTCGGCGAGTCGATTGCTGCGGCTTCCGCTCTGCAGGAATTTATCTTTGGGCGCCAGTGTTCCTCGAACCGTCGATTTACATCCAGAACATTGTAGATCAAAGAACATTATTCTTGGCTAGTGACGTTACGGCGAAACAGTCTCTTTATCTGAATGCGATAGCCCGTGCGGCATAAAAAATTACACCATCTTCTCGTGGGGAATCATGAGGAGGATGCGAAGCATCATGGGGTTCCGTGTAGGTTCCATTGTGTTGCCGTTATGTTGTTTCATTTATCGGAGCACGATTGGGAACGTAGTGTTAACCCCCATGTAGAGACAGAGAAATGTAGAGAAATGTAGAGACAGCGAAGAGACCGACACCCGCGTTACCTGATCGAACACCTCCTGGTTCTCGTCTTTCTTTATTGCGTGCTCACGCTCCTGCCCCGCTTTCCGCCCTCTTCGCCCTCCACTCAGGTTGAGCTGCAAGCCGCGTGGCGCTTCCCGCCACAGCTTTCGCGCAGGAAATTCAACGTCCTCTTCTAAAGTGTTCAGTTCGTCGTTTCCGTTGACGTTCAGCTTCGCGTGCCTTCGTTGTATCAGTAGCTTCTTGACGTAGTTTGAATGAGTGAAGGACATAAGGCGCGTTCGTAGCACATGCTCCCGTCTCGGTTTGTAGCGCAGTGGGAAGAGCGCCACGTACCTCCCGTTGCGGCCAGAGAGTCGTGGGATCGAAACCGGGCGCCGCCTAACTATTTTTTTTATAGTGAACTGCGCTGACGTCAACCCAAACGCTGACGGGGCTGAAGAGACGCGCATGCGCGGTAGAGTGTGGACGGCGGACAACAACAAGGAAGGGAGGGACACAGCCCCTAGCATGAGATGCTTCGCATCTAAAATAAACAATGAAACACGCGCTTCACTTGGGACAAAGATAACAGAGCCGGGCGCGGCCGGGCAGTAAGAACAAAATATAAATAAACAAATTCATTCATGGTTCGCGGCAATATTATTAAACTCTGGCGTCATACAGGGGTATGAATGTGAAAAAACAATTTAGACAGGTGGAATAAACACCATGTTTGCAAAATCTCGAGCATCCCCTTGTCAACAATTTTTTTTGTTAATGCGCTTTAGGCAGCCCGTCTGCAAGTCAATTCGTCCAATCCCTCTTATTTATTGCCTCCGAACGCCAAAAGGTGAGTCCTCGGCCCACACGAGTTGGGCGGGCCGGTGAAGAGGAAAGTGATTCTTGGGGGTTGAGATGTGAGCTATAGAGGCCTGTAACTGCGTGGCGTGAAGCCGACACTTTAACGGGCTGAAACAAGCCGGTGATTTCCCGTGCTTTAGAAAACAAAAATATCTTATTTCAATGGTGTGCTTACGAAGCCGCTTTTGGCATTACTTTAGCCTTGAGCTTCTAATAGCTATTTTCATATTCAACATTCTAAAGGCTATCGACGTGCCAATACAGAACCACGGCTTTGTATTGGCATGTCCATCTGTTGTTGTTTTTTATGTCTCGAGATGCAGCTGCGGACAGGCCGGTTGAAGTACCATTGAATTAGATTTTCGCTTTTATTTATTTACTCTTTTCAGCAGCAGGCTGTCTTCATGACCAAGCTTCCGCTGCCACAAGCAACGCCTTCAAGTAGCGGGCTACCCGAAGAATCTTTGTATTCTGTGTACTTGGATTGCTCACGGAACTAGAAAAACAGGGATCACTTGAATCCCATGGAAGAGAATCCAGAATTTAAAAAAGTAAGGCAACCATCGTTTCTTACGTGCATGGAGTTTCTCACAAACTAAATAAAATCACGCCAAGATTCAGGAGTAACTGTAGTTTTTTTTTTCTTTCCCGGGCAAGTTGCCCTCACTTTGCAAAAAAATAACACTTAGGCTGGCCATGGGCGGAAATGCAAGCAGCAACACCGAAAAATGTGTATGCCATATGTAAAAGCAGTTGTTCATTAATTGCCTCTTCACCAACACAACAATGGTTACGTCGGCCCGAGGGGCCTGTGCTAAATGTTAGGCTACACGAATGCAACAACGTTTCAAATCCCGCAAATGGCCATTTGGGCTCACTTTACCTCCGGTGAGGCTCGTTGCCGCGTGTTGAACAATGCACTCTTATAGGCCGACACAGGTATGAGACCACCCGAGAAATTCAAATATTAGGTGACCAGTGTACCACCGTTTCATCACTACCCCTCTGAACAAAGAACTGCACTATCTATCGGCTCGAGGATAATATAAGTGTATGGCTTATTGTTCCATCTTAGAATAAATTTCTAGGGCTATCTTTAAGGGCTTCTTGATTTTTCTCTTGTTTTACAGTGCCGATGCGAGTGTATATCAGCGGTGTTTTTTCTATATTTGTCGGATCCAAGCACGTCAGCATCAAGCATAGGACATCGGGCAGGCATCGGAGACCTTGCACATGGGTAATGGCTCGATGGTGTAGCCGCGGGTTTAAGAACGTTGTTGGGTAGCAACAAATTTTCTAAGAATAGAACACTTATGATGATGTTGGAAGAGGTTCTGTTGCGAGGAGTTCTGTTGCAATACTGACAATATTTTGCGCACATTTCACAAGCCCACACTAAGTCCCACCGGCACACGTCATCAGTTTTTCTGGTCCTCTTAATTTTCTTCCTCTTGTCCCCGTCCTTTTTGGTGCTTTCAACCGCCATTCTTTTAAAGTTCCTCCTAAAGATACACCACCATCGCAGATCTTTTATTATCGACCGTCCTCTTCTCTGAATTCCTGACTCAGAGTAAAAGCGAAAGCTTAGGGTCTTGCCATCATATTTTTCGGCGTGTATACAACCTGTTTTACTAACATTTTACTGCCATGGCCAAGACAGCCTTTATTATGTTATTTATTTTCTCGAAATATCGAATGAAACAAGGTACATATACCTGTCCTTTGGAAAATTCTTGTCCATGCAGGATAAATAATAATGTGCAGAGTTTTAGAGTGATCCTTCAAAATTTCCACTTGGTTCTCTTCTACTGCTCAAGAATCCACCTTTACGCGTGTGTAACTATGAGCCATATTGCATTTAACGTATTGCGCAGTGTAATCTTCGACATCACACTCCTAAGTCCATCATCTGTACCGATTTCCTCAGCAGTGTGCGCGCATTGCGATTTTTAAAGCCCCAAAAAACCACGTCTCGGAAACTCTCATTTATTTTAAACTCAACTCAGGGGGGAAAACAGCGCAGAGACGGGGACTAACGGACGAAAAGACAGTACAAGCGCTAACTAACAACTGGGGGTGCTTTATTGCGTTCTGCAATTTATACATGAGGAAAAAGTGACGTCACAACCCTAGGAAAGGAAAAAGAACACGCTTAAACTCAATTCCAGGTCGTGCTGTGATTGGTGGCATCGATGTGGCGACTGAGAGGGCCGGTGCTGCTGCACTTAGGAACATCGTCGACATAGCAACACTGTAATGTATGAGCCCAGGGTTGGCGTGAAAGTCACGAGGAAGTGACCAGGGCATGTGCGTGTAATGATTGCTTTATGCATGATTCCCAAAAAGAAAACGCTGCAAGCAAGGACCCGAAACTACAGATAAAAGCGTTAAAGGAGGCAACAGGCTGACCTGAAAAAGTTCATCATCATCATCAGCCTATCTGCTCCCACTGCAGTGCAAAGGCCTCTCCCATAGATCTCCAATTATGCCGGTCCCGTACAAACTTCGACCGATTTATCCCCGCAAACTTCATCATTTCATCTCCCCATTTAACTTTCTGCCGCACCCTGCCATGCTTACCTACTCTAGGCTTTTCATGGAAATGTTTGTAATAGCGAAAAAGTAAGCATTCTACGGAGGTTCGAGCGCAGCCCCTAAGAGCTTGGACGCGGCGACGCTTGCGGGGTTGTCGGAGAGAGAGAGAGAGTAAACGTGTTTATTGCGAAAAGCAATGGGGAAGAGTCCTCAGTCCAAGACCCTTTGAGCTTTTCCTTTAGCTTAGCTTAGCTTCAGCTTAGCTTAGCTTTCCCTTGAGCTTAGCCAAAACGGACTAACGGGGCATCGGCGTTAGTCCTTTTGAGGACTAACTGTGTTACTCCTAGCATTATTCCTTTTTGGGACTAACGGCAAGGGTACCAACTGTTAGTCCCTCTACACTTAGTCCCTTGATGGTTCAACTGTTGGTACGCCATAAAGACTAACTGCTTGTCCCTTGCAGATCAACTGTTAGACTCCCCTGTTAGTCCACTGGAGACCAACCGTTGGTCCTTCTGAGTATCAATCGTTAATCTTTCCCATTACTCCCCCTAGACCAATTGATGCTTTCAAGACTAAATGTTCATCCCTGCAAATGCTCCCCTCTGGATTAACCGTGCATACTAAACGACGATGTGCTGGCTCGTGCAAATACTCCATGAGTGACTGTCGTTTCATTAAAACGACAATTCAGAAGGCAGGAGTAAACACAAGAAACCAGAAACAGTATTTCTTGGGCGCTTGAAATATTCACGACAACGAAAATGTCAGTTTTATGCTTTTATTGCAACATTGTGTAAGCAGCATAAACAACACAAGTAAACCGTACTCTACTCTAATGTTGGAGTCTCTATTTCGAAGGCCTGTTTGGCACACCTTGTCAAGGCGATGCGCCCAGTATTTGGCTATTCCGAGTATACATGGCTGCTGTCCTTGGCGCAAGCGCGCTGCACTTGAACGGGGTACTTGTCCATTGAGAGGAGACAACCATCCTCCGTGCCGCTGTCGGCAATGGGCGCATATCGTCACGCTCCTGCAGGAAAGAAATGGGGCAACAAAACAAGTGACATTCGTAGTACGACGCAAAACTGAGAACAACGCACTTGCCAGCAGCCGTAACCAACATCCCTAAAAAATACCCCAAAAAGCAAAAAGATAAAAAGAAAAATCCAAGCTTTGTGTAGTGCAGCCAAACGCGGCCTGTGAAGTGCACTGAGTACAAGACAACGCATTAATTAAACCATCGCCACGGTCGTTAACATGCGAAACTCAGACATTGTTCTTTTTCCGACTCCAGCAGCAAAGACACCACTCAAACCAGCAATAGAACCTGGGGAATCATGCCCCCTAACTCAACGCATTGAACCACTGAGTCAGGGCAAGAGAAAATATAAAGACTGCTCATTATTCGCATGCAGGTTCGCTATCATGCTCAGAGGCTTGCGTAGCACGAAACAAGGGCCTCTTCCCTCTCTTTCACGAGACATGTAGCGAAAGAGACGCTTCCTGTAAGCACCAGTTCTAAATGAAAATGGTTTGACAGCAATCAAAAATAAAAAAAACAAGAACTATTTATTTATTGGAAGGAAACCTGCTTTCCTGCGCTTATGGTGCGGGTTTGTAGAACAAGGTGAATATTGATTTCTGGCTATGGTGTCGGTGCCACAGAATGCGTTTTTATTTCAAAAATGTTATGAGAACCAAATTTTCTCAATGTTTAACAAATTTAACAATGTTTAAGAAATTGCCTCGTGCGAGACAAAAAAAACGCGTCCTCTCAGCTTGCTGCATGGGGAGTGGTTATGGCTGCACGTTTGTATTCCCTCTTTGCGGATAGTTCACAGTGAGTTCGTACGTGCCCACAACAAAGGCTTTCAAAGGAAAGGGGCAAAAATGTTTGAGGCTGACCACGCTGCGAGCGCTTGGCTACCAGTGAGGGAGCAACGAAAATGAAAAGTGAAGGAAGCTTTCGGCCACTGTAGATTAGTCACGCGAGCGTGCGCAGCTGCTACTGTGAGATTCACGTGAAAGGCACGGGTGACGGGCGGGTGCGGGAACGACTGCAGGAAGAGAATGTTTCGTGCACCAGCTCCCCGAAAGCCAAACAATTTTGGGGGGGCGCATTACTGCCAGTTTAGCTTCGCCGTGGAGGCCGGTACTGGACCGGTACTGGAAAAGGGGCCATTAGATAACACTGTATGCTGAAAAAAAAACACGCCGTGAGGTACAAAAAGATACTACGGTTGTGTTAGAGGGCTTTTATTACGGCGGTGAGACCGCGCCTTCGAGGAAAACTTTATTTTGCCGTTCTGCTGTGCTCCGGCAGATTAAAAGTTTGGGTTCCCAAAATAAGGAGAAAATGCCGTATACAGCCAATTTACATCAGATTTTAACCAGTATTCCCCAGTTTTATTCTGGACGTAGGTGCAGTTACGAGGGCGCAACTATTTTTGCCCTACTCAGCCTCAGGGTGTACGCGTCCCTTGCAGATCTTGCATTTTGCCAGACTTTTTGTAATTTTTCTGCTTAAAATATTACGTTTTCATTTAAACTTTAATATGTCTGCGAGTAATTCTTGTACCCTAACAGCACATTTTCGTGTTCATGTGTTTGTCTAAAAAGTTAAAGCCTTTCAAGAGTCTCGGCCACGTGTTAAACACGCTTTATGGCACTTCTGGCTATAAATTTACGAAAAATCCAATTTCAAAAACAAAGTTAGCGGTTAGGTTCCTTTTTGTACGCTGCTTCTGCTGGGGACATTATTTATGCGGTTGGGCCACTCGTTTGAAGAAAAATTGCGTTTTTACTATTTTAGGGTTAAATAAAAAATTAAGCAAATATTGACCGAAACAAATAAAAATTAGGCCGTCGTCGTCAGTGACGCACAGCGAATCGGCTTGGGTTGGTTTAAAAAAAACTGACACTCTGACGCTAAGGTACAAGCTCAGAAACTTCAAAAAAAAGGGCGAATGGGGAAAAGCCGCCACCACCGCAGCTCACCTTTCGCACGTCCGTCCGCGCTGGCCGCCGAACAAGTAGAAACAAGTCGAAGGGCCCCCGCCAGGGGGAGCAACAGCAACGTTGCGGGAGCAAAGGGTGCTGTTAGTCCTTCCGTTGGTCCCATTCGCGTCGACGGTCCAACGTTTGGTCCTTTCATTTTGCACACGGCCCTAATCTTGGCGCATTTGGTGTTTAGGTGACTAAATGTTCTTCGCGAGGCGTAATGCTGCAGTTCGTCTTATTTTATTCCATTTCGGCTAAGAGTGTAGAGTAAAACAGCCAACCTGTCCCCTATATTCATCCGTGTGTTCGAGATTTCGGCGCGCTTTTAAAGATCACCCGGAGCCATCCACTACGGTGCGCCTTATGGCCTGTGTGACGTTGGGGCCCTAAACCTCATAATCAATCAAGTGCACCAACCGACATGGAGCAAAAAAGATGGAAGAGTAGTTTGATCCGGCCGTCTGCGTCACTTGCGCAAACGCTGGCTGGTCAAAACCACTGTCAGCCCTTCCCAATTTACAGCTCTGGCATTGATGACGTCCCCTGCTTCTGAAATCAACTAGTTCTGCTTTATCGCGCGGGATGTCACGGTTCCGTATGTGACAGCACCAAATCGCAGATGGCGCTGTCGTTTCTCGTAGGCCAGCCGTGAACAAAGGCGGAAGGTAAATTGTAGTTCAGGGACCCTGTTCTCGACTTCATAAATTCACAGTAACTGTGGATTCAAAAGGGCTCTTACCTGATTGTCTTTCCGTTTGGTCACGTGATTTCGGTTGAAAAAGCGGCTGTGCCTGCTTTCGTCATTTTGACATTTCGAGACGTCTACTAGCCGCAGTTTTTTCTAATCTCTACTCGGAACACATATTTCTTGGCAAGCTATGACAAACGGGACGAACCGCATCAGGCGTAGAAACCTACGCCTCTCTTTCTACACAACACCAAGATGACTTGAACTCATGCCCTCTCGATGCTTGGCTAAAGAGACCTGCCGTAATACAAACAGCTGGCGAGAACGTATACGTCACACATTGAAACTTTCAACCTGCGCTAGAGTGATCTTATTTTTCATAACAGCTTGCAAATGGCGACTGCCGTCCCCGTCAAATAGGACAAAAAATTTCACCGACCTTTGGCGCCGTCAACTCCTCATGAATTTTTAACAGGCGCAGTTTCGCACGACCCGCGTTTTAAAGCTGTTTTCTAGTGAAAGAAATTGGTTTAGGCAGCTTCCACGTCAGCAACAACGGAGCTCAAAAAAGGCACACATTGTTTTGTTTTTACTATCGGAAATAAATTAGAACCTAGTGGTTTCGTGTAACAGCCACATAAGAGGATACTACAAGCCTCTCCATCGCGAAGAACTCAACGCAAGGCATTTGTCCACACTTACCCTAGTAAGCTGCTTGACTTGAAGATCGAGTTGAAGAGCAAAGTAATAAAAAAATGACGGTTTTTTTTTTCATTTCTGCGATGACGGTGTTCAAACTTGATGAATGAGGGAATCGGAGGGCGGCTTCACTGCGCTCTATTGTTAACCGTAGCGGTTCGCTCTCCCTAATGCGTCCTACTGAGGTAGCAGCACACATTTTTCTCAGGTAGCAGCACACATTTGAGGCGTTTCTTTTTCGAAATGAGCGAGATCCAGGAACCGAAACTGAGTCAGATAAAGCTGCAGTGACGAGAAAAACTCGGCCACTTTCCCCTAACAAAAGGGGGGGGGGGGCTAGAAAATAGTTGGTATAACGGCCAGAAAACACGAACGCAATCGTAGTTCGTGTCGAGAATCAGCCAGATCCTGCCGTTTCCCGAATCGAAATGAGCCAAATGCAGTTGCCTAATGGGAGTTTGCGTTCGGCTTCAGTGTTCAGACTCTTTCTTCGGTGTTTTCAGAAGTTTTTTTTTTGCATTTCGGGGCTTGCATATTATGAATTCAGACGACAATTAGGAGATCGGCCAAATATCCGTCCCCAGGTGTCAACTAAGAGGTACGAAAGAACCGAACGAAATTAAAACAAAAATGTGAAACAATGATTTCTTTCCGTCTCCACTGTTCCTACGAGATAACTCTTGTTATATTTACTTTTTTTACTGCCAGATATACCATTGCACAGTACTTAACCAAATATCTGCCGCTTAGAAGCCTTAGCAAATCCTCCCATCCGCCCCCCCCCCCCAGCTCGGAAAGTACGAACCACTTCGTCGAGGTGAAGAATAAGATATGTGCACCCTTCTTGGGAAGCGTTTTAGAATTCATGGCAAAGCAATGAAGAGCTCGCTTACTTTGTAAGTGCCTTGAGGCATGCCCAAGATAATTAACATAGGATAGTATTCGAAAAGAGCAGCTAATGGTGCCAAGAGGACTCACCTACTCTTTATGTATAGTTCTACTGTTCTTGAGGCCGGGTTGCATTTTAATGCCTTTTCCACCAAAACTCAATCCCACAATCCCAAAAAAACAATTCAAATATAGTTAAATGAAATTCAGCATCAACTTGAGTGTTTCGACTCAATATGAGCCAAATCCAAACTTATCACCACAATATTTCCGAAACTGCCTGCATAATTTTGAATTACTTGTGGCCATAAACTTCCCCGACCTTACATGTAAAATATATATAACAGTTTTGACAGCGCTGCATATACTTCCGGTAACCAACTTCCTCTTGTTACTCAAATTTGCGTTAGGTGGATATGGCTCATTTCGGAAACAACGCCTCGTTTGCAGCATACCAGCAGCACTCGTCGGCGACTGTGGCTACTGTCGGTTTCGGATATGGCGATCCTAGCGGCAGGCCTTTGCGGCGTAGCGTTTATTTCACTTTCGCTAAGCGTTTCTCTATTATCTAACGTTCATGCTTCCGCGCATCCTTGCGAATGCGCAACCGCCCACTGCCGCCAATGCTTTTCCCGCTCCATGGGCCCTCCCGGCCCGGCTGTGCAGTTGGCTGCACCCTAAAACTTGGCGTCCAGAACTTGCTGTCCGTCCTGTACTACGTGCCCTGTTGCGTCTGGTAGCGAGTTGTAGCGACCGCAGTCTGCTGGTAGCGGGGCCGGTCGCCGTCGTTTCGTCGAGCCAGGACTAGGGGAGAGCTTAGAGCAAACTCAACGGGTTTATTTACATTTTTACAGTGAGTTGTCGAGATGAAGACAGAAGACTGCCCTTGGCGGGCCGCAGCACGCCCTTTTTGTTGACCCCCGATCCCTAGTTCCCTAGGTTAGGGATCCCCATACAAAACAATGCAGACCAATGGTGATGTGTACGTTCCTCGCTGTGAAGCACCGCCCTCGGGTAGGGACACGCCTTTCAGGTATGTCGGCAGATGCACAGCACACGCACACAAAACACACCCTTGCCACTCGTCAGGACCCGCGCGGCGCCGCGTATTCTTTTGGTGTCTGCCGCGCGCTGCGTTCCCAGGGAGCCTAACAGCACAGATTAACAAGGTTCGTGGAATCACTCCGGGAAGGGTTAATGGCTTGACCATTGCCACTGCCTTCTTCGCTGTGCTGCCGCCGCCACGGGGTCCCATTGTCCGGTCGTCGCCGTCTGGGCTTTCACGCGCACACGCGTTCAGTTGCTCAGGCGGGGGGGGAATACCGGCGGCTCCTTAATCCCTTTTGGGGCAACAACACTCAACGCCGCTCAAAAGCCGCTGTCAATCAGTGGCCGCCCCGGCGTCGTGTCGGCCTCCTTTCGTTTCCGTCGACAAGCGGTGGGGTGGTCGACCGGTGGGCGACTGACCCGCGCAAACATGGCGCCAGTGAGTCATAACAGCCCCTGGCGGGGCGTGCTGCAGCTCGCGAGTTCACTAAAGCAATTTCTGTAATTCGCGATGTTTGGGTGCTGTAATGAGTAATTCTCAGTCTACCACTCTTTTCAAGACAGTCAACAGCGAAAGTTTAGGCATTAGTTTTGCGCCGCTAAGGAGATGCCGAAGAGATAAAAGACACACATCCGAGTTTCTTGCTTCCCAAAGATGACAAGTATGCAAGTTTTTAGGAATGATCTCGGTCATACATAGAATTTACGCTGCATGTGCAAACCCGCACAGACCTAAGCTGTCGAAGAAGCCGTAGTTTACACGATACCTGAAAATTTGTAATAGTTAATTACAACTCATTGATCGTAACAACCGGTTGGCAACGAAAGGAAGTTGCTTTTCCTAATGAATACGCTCAAGCTTTTCGTGTTTTTGTGGTTCCCTTGGCCGTATAGGGCGCACGAATAGCAAGTCCTGGGGGACGAAGAGCAAGTGTCGGGCACCAAGTCATGAACGAGACGGGACTACGATGGACCTAAACTACTACCGGTAACTTGTTCCTCCGATATCATTGATTGTTAGGATTCAGTGTGGCATTAAGCCAGTCAGACGGTGAATACAGCGTTGAACCGAGGACACGGAAATGAGTACACAGACGCGACAGTTCGTCTCTGCGTACTTCTTTCCCTGTCGTCCTTGAAGCGCTTTTTTCGACGTATAATGATCAACAAACTAGTCCAAATTCCAACGCCTGTTAAAATAGCAAGGTAAGAAAAACCGTGATGCTAAAATCAATACCGTATATACCATACAACTCTTGTAGTATGAACCTTGATTAAAAACATGTGATAATCCCTCTTTCATATGGATGTGAAATGTGTCTTCACAGGAGCAGTTGAATGTTTATTGTGCATCGATAGCAACTTGCAGATCGCTATTTTATTTAGTCGGTTTGGCACCATTAGACGCATCAACCTTCGACCCTGTATTACACGGGCCGGAGCGTTGCGTAAATCCGATTGAAATTCCAGGCGAACGAAACCGAACGCGTTGTCACGAATCGTTTGGTGAAGCCACGGTCGGCTACTCCGAAAGGAGCATGATTTGCGGGTCGCCAGCAGTCTTATGGGCGTGCTTGGGGAGCGACGTCCAGCTCGCGGCTCGCTTCGGCAAATGTGCGACGACTTCGGTCCTGCTCCGGGGCTTGTACGGCCGACGCTTGCGGTGCAACGAGCTAAGCTTGTGGAACGTGACGTGCAGAGCTTGTAGCTGGGACCGTGAATTCATGAACGCGTTCCCAGTCCCGCTTGCGTGTCTGTCGTCACGCTAAACCAGTGGCAGAGCGACATTCTCCAGTTCGCGTCGTTGCTTTTATGCCTTAATGCTGCAGTTTATTTTACACGGGGCCGCGGTGGACCAATAAGCCTCCACCGTGTACGGGGCCATCACACCCGCAACATAGGCGGCAAATAAGCACCACATCTTACGTTGCTATCGGCGCTCATTAGCGTCATGACGCATTACGTCACTTCACCTGTCGTAGACGGCAGCACCATTTGACTGGAGAATGTCGTACGAAAGGACATAAGGCACGTTCCTAGAGTAGAAGAAGTTGTGTAAGCAGGAGGTGGAAATGAGGGCCATTTAGAGGTCCTCTGTCATCCGATACGAACAGAACATTATATGAAAGACACAAAGATCAAACCTGGAAAAGGTTATCTGTGAAGAGTGTAATCCGCTGGGGTGCTAGTGAGGATATCAGAAAAGTTGAACAGAAACTTGAGGCGCTTCACGATGAGCGATGAGAGAGAGAATAGACCGCTTAACCGGTGGAGCGGCGTCAACTACGCGTGCGCTGCGTATAGAATGGGCGAGCGCTCGCCGTAATCATATAAGGGTGATAGGGTGGGAAGGACGGGTGACGGCCAATCAGCAAGAGATTGAACGGGCGTTTTTTTCAGTACTACAAAAACATTTCTGCCTTCCTAAGGGCGGAGTTCGAGGATTTTAAAACCGAGTTGATCATTGTTTTTCCAAGGATTGATGAAGAGTGCGAAGAAGATTTGAGTAAACCTTTTAGTGTTGCTGAAGTTGAATGTGCGGTCGATATTTTAAACAAGGGAAAGTAACCGGGTCCAGATGGGTTAAGTGCGACCTTTTACAAGGTCTGCAAAAACAATTTATCGCCACTCTTGGCAGCACTATTTATTGAGGCCTTCAGACTAAAGGCATTGCCATCCTCTTGCGGAGAAGCGCAGATGATACTCATTCCTAAACTAGAGAACACGGACAACCTGAACATGTTACAGCATATCGTCTTATACACTTGACAAATGTCGATTACAAACTTTTTATGAAGGTGCTTGCGCAAAAAATTCTATCAGTGCTCAAACAGCTGGTAGGGCCACACCATACGTGTGACATACATGTGTACACTGTTTTTTTTTTTCAAACACACACAAGGCAAGGTGTGTGCTGAACTGTTCCGACGCTGCCCGAGCTCGCGTGGCTAATCTCCAGCTTGATTTATGGAAGCTTTTGATTGTGTATCCCATAATTATTGTTGCTTATTTTAGATTATGTGAACGTAGGAACAGTCATGAGGGAATGGTGGCTCTGGGGTGCCGGAAGTGCGAGATTAATTGTAAACAAGACGCTGAGGGCCCCATTGGGATGGACCGGTCGGTGCGCCAAAGCTGCCCTTGGAGCCCACCTCTTTTGTGCCTGTATATTGAGACGCTCTGCTAGAGTACAACTGAAAGTAAACACATTCGCGGGTTTCAGCTCTGCCAGGCAAAGCTAAAACTTCTAGCCTGCGAAGACGACATTGCTGTTTTTTCTACAACCATGAAAATTGTTTCAAATGCGGTGAACATTGTTAAAGGTTTTGGGTCAATCATAGATAAGATAATCTTTATTTTTCCCGAAGAAACTGGAAGGTCGTCCGGGCTAAAAGCTGCTAAAGACAGCTTGACAGTGGCCCGGAAACCCTCACTTGGCAGGGTTCAAGAAAGGAAAAAAAAATCACTCATAACGAAAGCAATTGAAAGAGTACATCCTTCGTACGTAGTTCACAATAAGCTCAATTCGAAAAGTTATACAAGAATTATGGTTTCAAAATTCGCAATTCGTACAAATTAACACAAAAAGACAGTTCTATACACAGGAAGACATGAAACAACAGCAATAGCACATAAATACAAAACACCAACAATGATTGTAACAGTGATGGAAACTACAAGTTTACGAAGTATCGCCGCAACTGTTTGCGGGAAAAGCAATGTGTATGTCTATGTTCATTTAGAATAGTGGGAATGTTGAAGTGCAGAGCCTGATATTTATAATTAGTGCGGAACCGCGGCACTACCCATTGTTCTGTGCTGCGCGTGCGTGAATCGGCATCCCTTGCTGTTAGGGATGGGAGTGATATTAAAACGCTTTTTAGTGCGTTTGATGCAGAAATAAATGCACTTAAAATACGAAACCTGTACAAGTGGTTTACTTTGATAATATTGTATTTTGGGAAAGCCTTTTGTGTTGATGCCAAATACGGAATACTGGCGATATTTCGAATCATTCTCTTTTGCAACCTCAGAATTTTTATTTCATTTGTTTTATTTGTCGTAGCCCACACAAGACTACAATAGTTAACATGCGATGCAAATAATGCGTTGTAAATTTGCAGTTTGACCTGTGCAGGAAGAAAATCCCGGCATCGCGATAACACTCCGGGGACTGAGGACAGTTTATTACAAAGGTTAACTATGTGTGTGTCCCAACCTAGGTGTGCAGAAAATGAACGCCTAGAATCTTGTGTTCGTGTACTATGTCAATAACTTTATTCTGATAAATTATGTTACTTTGCAGGTTAAGTGCTTTATTTTTAGACCTGAGGATAACTACTTTGGTCTTATTGGAATTAATGCTAATTTGATTCGACTGCGACCAAACGGATAGCTTCCGAAGCACATCGTTACATTTTGCAATTAAATCAGTACCGGAAATAAGTAAAGTGCTGTCGTCTGCGTACATAATAAATTTTGCAGTTGTATCTATTTTTGTGATATCATTGATGTACACGTTAAAGAGCAAGGGCCCCAAAATGCTTCCTTGCGGTACGCTTTTTGCAATAGAAAGAAACGGTGACTTGTAGATGTCTAGGTACACGCATTGCTGCCGGTTGTGTAAGTATGAGTTTAGCAAGTCTGAAGCCTTTCCCCTAATACCACATGCAGATAATTTTTTATTAAGATATCATGGTCCAGGCAATCAAAAGCTCGACTGAAGTCAATAAAGAGACCTACAGTGTCTAGTTTTTTCTCAATGTTATCTATTATGTGTTCTTTAAGCGTGAGTAGCGCGGTTTCCGTTGATCGACCACTACGAAAACCAAATTGTGCATCAGATAGAATATTTTTGCCAGAAAAGAAATTTTTCTTGCGATGATGGATCACTTTCTCTAGGCCCTTAGAAAAAACTGGAAGAACAAAAATTGGTCTGTGGTTCGACACTGTTGATTTATCCCCCCTTTATGTATTACAGATACCCTTGCTTTCTTCATCTCAGCGGGAAATACACCAAATTCTATGGCTAGATTATAAATATGAACTAGTGCGGGAGCAATGTGTTCTATGACGTATTTAACTGGTTTGATCTGCATGTCATTGATGTCCAAAGCTTTGCTATTGTTAAGGTTCATAAATGTTCGATAAATTTTATTTATATCGGTTGGATGAACAAAAAGGCTTCCAATAATATTGTTTTGAACACATTCGGACTCTTCTATAAACGGCCGAACATGTGTCTGAATTGTGGTGTTGACAAAGTACGTGTTAAATTGATTAGCAATGTCACTACCGATTACCTCGCGACCATTTACCATATTTTTTTCGGGTGTGAAATGATTTCGTCCCCGCCCCAAAACGCGGTTTATAGCTTTCCACGCAGTATCCGGTTGCCTGTTATCAATATCTGCGAACAGGGAATGATAATAAGCAGCCTTTGCTCGTCTTAGTGCTTTATTGAGTAGATTACGCTGCTTCTTGAATTCCTGCAGCGTCGTCGGCAGTCTTGTTCGCAAGAATGCGTGATACAGTTTGTTTTTTCGTTTGATCATTTTCATGTGAGCTCGCGTTACCCAAGGCTTTCTCATTTTCTTGGATTGCGTGAAGATTGTGAACGGAAAGTGCCTATTGTAAATAGCGAGAAACGTTTTCATAAACTCAGAATAGGCGTCATTTGCCGAATTCATATCATATACAAATGACCAATCACAAGCGCTTATTTCGCATTTAAACGATTCTAAAGCCGTCGGAGACACAACCTGGGTCTTGATAGACTCAGAATGATGCTTCTTGTTTTTTGTTTTGTTATCATATATCATAAAAACTGGACAATGATCACTTAGGTTTGATGCGATAGTAGCGGCAGAAAAAACTACAGTTTCAACGTTTGTAATCAACAGGTCAAGGGCAGACGAACTGGTTGCTGTGACGCGTGTAGGTGTTTTGATTAGGTTTAGAAATCCAACTCAACTAAGTGTAGTGTGAAATTCAGTGACTGTTGCGCTATCTTCTAAGACGTTTATATTGAAGTCACCGGCACAAACAAGGCGGAAACCATTGTCGGACACATGGTCTAAGATATTTCCGAAGAAATGCAGAAATTGTGAGATATTGCCTTCTGGTGGCCGGTATACAGCAACCATGATGTCTTTGTCGTATTTGAGTGCCAATATCTCGTAGTCATTTGTGACTACTGAAAATTTCGAAACTAATTCACAGTGCATGTTTTCTTCTACGTAAATAGCGACTCCCCCTCCTCGCCGATCGGGACGGTTCATAAAGAAGTTATTGTAACCCGGAAGTTGAAGCATTTTACAACCATCACTATACCATGTCTCAGTAATCATGACAACATTATATCGGAAGGAAAACTGGCTTAAAAAATTGGAAATTTCTTCTTTTTTGTTCGTAGCGGAGCGTACATTAAAGTGTATTAAGGAATGTTGTTTTAAATTCTGATGTCCGAAGCATTCTGGCAAAACGAACGGTCGGTAAGCCGACTGATTCATTATTACTGCGGTAGGGCGGTTTCGGATTGACTTTATTGTATTTTGGCAAGGTCACTTTCGTCGGCAATATGGATCATTGGTGAAATTTCAGTTTTCTTTGCGTATATCTTGCCCTTGAACGACCGCACTGATTTCCACTTGTGGTCGTGCTTTTTTTTGACAGCCATGCCAAGCAAACGCTTCAGGGTTGGACACAGATGCTCATTAGCATAGATAGGCAATGTGCTTTCATATCCCATGTCTTGGTTTGTCAACCTCATTTTTTTTTTGCCTTTTGCAGAGCACATTCACGTTTATCGCGAGATCTGAATTGTACAACAATGTTCCATTTGACAGAATTCCGTGTTGGAACGCGGTGGCAGGCTACAATATAGCCCTGAGAAATGGGTTCATTGATGACCGTACCAAGCTTAGAGACAATCTCGACAACATTTTCGTTTTCTTGCTTTTCAACACCCTGGATCTCAAGATTGCAATTCCTAGAATATTGCTCGATTTCAAGGACTCTCTTCTGCAGATCAACTACCCTGTCTTCAAGAACTTGACATTTCGCCCCGAGGGCATCATTTTCGCTCCTTAGTTTTTCATTTTTTGCAAGTTCAACTTCGAGCCGTTTCTTCAAGTCATCAATGTCAGCCTGGGAGTGTTCCAAGCTTTGAACAATCCCTTTTTGCTCGTTTCGAAGGTCGCGTAATTCATTTCGCATCTCTCTCTCAAATGCCTCACGTGATGCCTTTATCTCAGCTCGAAGTTGCTGTTCAACTTCCGCCCGTATCTCCTCCTTCATTTTTGCTATGTCTTTAGTCATTTTTCACACAGCATAAGATTTCACAGAACACCAAACATAAGCGCTCTACAAGAAACTTGGCAGAAGCGACGACGTCAAAAAACAGGAACATACAGCAACGCTTTGCCAGACACTAACCTGCACCGAAAATCGAGAGCGCTTAGTCCCAAGTTGGTGCTTGTCGTCGCCACTGCCAAGTGTGCTTGGCAGCGATGTTCCTTGTTCTTTTATAGCTTTGGGTCTTTATAGCTTTGGTTTTATAGACACTGCGGTAAACTGGGAGAAGGTTTTTTCTGGCGTGGGGACTGGACTTCGACACCAGAATCTTTTTCCAACGTGAGCTGGGAAAGCTGCGCCGTTAAGCATCTAGGGACGCTATTATAGGGCTATCAGGAGAGCGAACCGTACTGGCTTGCCAGAACGCCAGGACATACGCGACAGGGCAGAAATGTGGAAAGGGGTTTTCCTTTCTATGTTTGCTAAACCGACCGTTTGTACTTTATTTCTTATTGCCAAAGTTTTGTACGTTATGCAAGTGTTGCATTGCCCGCGTTTGAATTTACAGAAAGTGCATCGAGAATTTTCTCAACACTGCACCACACAAAACTGCAACAATCAAGGTATGAAATCTCAAGTCTGTAAGGGCTACCCCGCAGCATACTCTCGAAGGTGGGGAGAAGTTAAGCTTGAAAAGACAATATTTCCTATGAAAGTAGACGAAAATATCTCTTCTCGAGAATGCCAGACAGCCTTTGCCCTTTGTTTTAGGACTGGAAGCTCACAAGTAAGCAAAAGTGCAAGCTCGCTTCGAGTATAGCTGTGTCCCATCCTAGCGGCGAACCCGTACTGCAATGCTGGCTTGGTTCTATCCTTTCCGTTGTACATGACAACAAGGTAAACTACTACATTGGTAAGCCTCAAAAACCATACAAATTCGAGCAATTTTACTACACTACCGCTACTACTGCCCCGCATGACATTCTCCCTCACACTGAAAAAATGAACAAAATTTTCGTCTCCTATACAACGCAACAACCCTCGTTTACTACACATTTCCCAGAATTTTTTTTTTGTGTAAGCAAGCACTCATTCACCAGATCTGTTCATAACATATTTATTTCCTTCACGGTGGCGTCAATGTTCAACGTTGTTACTTTAAGGCTGACAATTACGAATTCTTTCCAGTTCTTCAGCGTCATCCTTCGGCCAGCAATCTCGCTCGCAATAATCAAGATTGTTCTGGTCATTCGTCGCTACGAAGAGAAATTTTCTGAGTATATTTTCCTGTTATATTGTAGGCCAGCGTGTCCTTGCCCCTGCGTAATAGTCCTAGAGTTGCATTTCGCAAAACCGAAATCCGCAAAGCCTTCCATTTGGGTTCACCTCCTTTTCCTTGAGATAGGTGAAATCCAAACCAGCCTTTGAAATGTGCCGTGGCGGTGAAACTGCATGACTAAAATAAAAGAACAATATCAGCAGCAGACAACTTTTTGCGGGATCATATGAGAGCATATTCTTTCAACTGGTAACCAGATCAAACACTGACCATGGAAGGTATTTTAAAAGACTATATAACTTACAACACAAATCGCTGCGAAAGACCCGAAAAAAAAAACCGCGCTCGCTTATATATCGATCATTATGCACCGCTGGCACCAAGAAATTTTCTGAGGTGGATGACGCATGCGCTGTTGCTGGTCGACTTTTTTGCATTTCCTGTGACGATCCGCCATAGTTAGGGCTGCGCACCAATGTCTCATCAGGCTGAACCTGTACGAATGCATTTGGCGTTTCTTTTGGGAAGTTCATCGCAAACCTCAATGCCTGTGATATATCGAAGGTCACAGAAGAGTACGCCACAAGCCACCCTCCTCTCCGGGAGAGAGCATGCAGGTTGCGTCGCGTTTTCCGCGGGCGAGTGGAGGGGGAACGATTGTGCGTGATTTCTCCTCTCTCGTAGCTAAGGTGGTAGTGAACAATTTTTTATCATTCTTGCGGGAGGAGATTGCGGTGGCAATAGACTTTACCCCCAAAATATATTACGAGTACTAGGTGCTAAGTGTTGCAGAGTACCTTAATTACCTGCAAAAAAGATGGCAATTTTTTTGTTTAAAGGACCAGACGATACAAATGCGATTACTCGAAACATCATCGTTATGTGTAGAACAAGAAGACCACTGATTTCTTCTGCAATATGCTCTAAAGGGCACTCGGGGATGTCTTTTGTGGCATAGCTATCTCGCTTACATGCTCTGCCCAGAACGTACTTGAAGGTTTTAGAGAGCTTGCGAGCTCGAGCAGAACGAATCTGCCTGGGCCTTCCAATATGTACCTGCATGATAGAAAGCGTATGTGAGGCAATTTGTTTTTCTGCAACCACTCCCCGTTCACAAGACTTGCTGCGTATTAGCCTCCGCCGCGTTTCTCGATGCTTTACTCATCCACTGGCTGCCGTTTCTTAATCTGACATGGAGCACATCCTGTCATTTAAATACCTCCGAACCAAGCTGCCTGCTACTAAGCCATGGTGGTACACAGCATAGACTGTGTGCACAACGGCTCCTGAAATAGGCAAAACGTCATTTAAGTATACACCGGCCTTGCAATATTTTGTCCTAGAGCATATCCACAACCGCCATCCAGACTACATCCATGTGTACAATGATGGATCAGCTTAATCGGCCTCTTCGGCCATCGTCATATGGATTCTGTCAGTGGAATGGTCCGTTAAACACACGCGAAGCCACAAAATATCTTCCACCGCCACTGAGCTAGCAGCTCTCAGAGCAGCAGCCCTTTTCATAAACACAAATCCTGTTCGTCAGTGGGCAACTCTTTTAGATTCCCGTCCAGCCTTGCACGCTGTTAATAAGCAGCCTAATCGCCACAACCAAGGCGCCTGTGATTTCAACTAGATCTACACAAGTGCTGTACGCCAAGGACATAAAATTTGCCTTCACCGGCTACCGGATCATTGTGGTGTAACCGGAAACGTCGTTTCGCATGCGGCCGCCACAGAAGTCCAGCACCTACACTACACCGTTGAAATTACGTTCTTCAATCAGGATAGCAAACCAGCTCCATGTGATCTAGGATGGAAACTGTGCCTGTCAGCTTGTAAGCATCCTTTGAGAAGGTACGCGCCTCTCCGTATGATAGACCCCAAATGCGATTTCCGGCATCCGCGGGGTCTGCCGAAGCGCACTGAAGGCGTGCTACATGGGCTGCGGGCTGAACGGGGCCTACACCGGAATCTTGTTTAAGCTGGGCTGGGTAGAGCAACCATTGTCTCCAGTCTGATGTATGAATGAGGACACTTAGCACCTCTTATGCCACTGCCCGTTATATGCTACTGAAGAGGCAACAGCTCTAAAGGTATTCGCGCGACTCCGACGTGGAAGCGCACTAGGACTTTCCAGTCACGCGAGCCGTGGCGAAATAATGGCGAAGCTGTTCTGGGGAAAAACCTGTTTACTTTCCTTGCGGAAACAAATCTGGGGGAGACCCTGTGATCACTCTGTATGACATATCCCCTTTCTTTACATTTTCTCTTTCTCAATGTGATCTCTTTTCTCTCTCTCTTTATCTCGTTCTCACTGCGTTCACCCTCATCTGGAGTAGCGAGCCCTACCGCAGTGGGGCTGACCTCTTCAGCTCTCATGAAAAGGTTTTCTCTCTCTCGCTATCTTTTTAATCGGGTATCGGTAATAGCAAACCAATTATAGAACTGTTAGACAGGAACTGGTGCGTAGTCAAGAAATCCGTACGATCAGCTTGCATCCCTCTTTCTGGTGGCTAGGAGTAGATGGCCAACCAGATCGCTGCTTTTCACAAAGTACGCCCACAACTCAGGGCATAAATAAAAACTGAGAGAGATAGAAGGGCGGGATATTGCTCCAAAGATGGTGCACTCAGTGAGGAAACACAGTACTTTGTGTTCTGCAAAGTATTGATTCCTCTCCTTTGAGAGTTAAGCGTGAATGGAGGGAAGTGCTTTGTGTATCTTACGTAATACGTACTAATATCTAGGACGGTGTAAAGAGGGGGAAAAAAGAGCCGCGCAGAAAGAGATGGACCCCGCACGGCGCACCTTGAGTATTCATGGTGACGGTGTTGGCGACACCGCGTACCCCGAGCCCCCAACATAAAGTGTAACCTACCGTGGTGATGTGTTTAAAGGTGAAGGGTAGAAGCATCAAACGGTGGCCGTCGGAGCCCAGGTTAAGCTCCGGCGGATGGGCTCCCTGTCTGTTTACCAGGCAGGGAGCTCCGGGACCTCTCAGGCTATCAGGGTAAGGTTTGAGAAGAAAGTACCCCCGTCCCCTGCTTCTTTTACATGCCATATGGTAAATCGTAAATCCCCCCCAAACATGATCGGCCCCTGAAAAGGGGCCGCACCGAAGGTTCATTTCCGCCACTCCTAACCCTCAGTCTTCCTAAGCCCGATAACTACCCCCGTTTTTTGGTGTTGGAATCCAGTGAACAAGAAAAGCCTCTTGCATCACAGTCCGTGTTCCTAATATCGAAATTTCTGGAGCGCATCATTGGTGACAAATATATGGCCAAAAAACAAAGAACTGGAGAAATCCTGGTTGAAGTACACAACCAACAGCATGCAAAGATCCTCCTTGAACAAACTCGCATAGCCAATCTTGAAATCAGGGTGACACCCCACCGGAGCCTGAACAGTACTCAAGGTGTCATCTCTGAACTAGACCTGATGAATGAGACAGATGCTGACCTGCTGGAGGGCCTGAGAAATCAGGGCGTGACAGCTGTGAGGCGCATAACTATGAGGAGGGATGACAAAGTAGTTTCGACCAAGCACATTATCCTTACTTTTGACCGGTCCACACTCCCAGAGTACGTCAATGCAGGTTTTGTACATTGTAATGTCCGGCCCTACATTCCAAACCCGCGCCGCTGCTTTAAGTGCCAGCGGTTCGGGCACGGAACCAACTCCTGCCGTGGTCGTCTGACCTGCGCAAAATGCGCTCAGCATGATCATCCATCTGATAATTGTCCATCGTCAACCCTCACCTGCGCCAACTGCCAGGGACCCCATGCCCCCTACTCTCGAACGTGCGAGAAGTTTAAGCAGGAGAAGGCGATTATTAATGTGAAGGTAACTGAGAACATCACCTTCCCAGAGGCGCGAAAGAGGTTCGCCTCTTTCCCCCTGGGGAGGTACGCCGACGCGGCTCGCCGGGGGGCGGAGCGGCGTCTGGTGTCCACAGGGACGCAGTTCAGCGAGTCTGACCTGGTCCCTCCTCCGCCCCCCCTGGGGTGCCTCAGGAAGCCCAATCCGTCGCCACGCCGCTTGCTGAGGCAGCAGCGGTTGTGGTGACAACCTCTTCTGTGGGGACCGGTGCCGCTACCGCCTCTGCCTCCCCGTCCTCCAGTGCATTGGAGGGTGCCGACCGGATGGACACCGGGGGCCCCGCATCGGCTCCCACCGCCACCGCACCTCATGTGCCACCTTTGGTGTCCCGGACGCCCTCGGCGGTGGCGGCTCAAACGAAGGGCTCCCGAAAGGGGGCCAAGTCCGAGGGGCCTGGTCCGCCGGGCACCCTTCTTGCATCCGACGAGGAGATGGATGTCGCGCCGTTTCTGCCTGCAACGGAGCGCAAGGAGCGGCCTCCGATATTTAAGCCGACAGACAGGCCTAAAAATCCTAGAATAACAGCCCCGAAACACGACGCATGAACAAGGACACACACACACACACTCCAGTTATTCTTAAATTTAAATAATGGGAAATGAAAACATCATCCAATGGAACTGCAGAGGCCTCCTTAAAAATCTTGACGATGTGTATGAGATGCTGCATGCCAATCAGCCAAGTATCATGTGTCTCCAGGAAACCCACCTCAATTCTAAACAAACGAATTTCTTAAATAGGTACATGGTATTCAGAAAGGACAGGGTTGGATGCACACACTCTTCAGGAGGTGTGGCAATTGTCGCCCAGAAATCCTTAGCCTGCCACCCTGTCACTCTGAACACTGTCCTTGAGGCTGTAGCAATCCGTACGATATTATTTAATAGGTTGGTAACGGTATGCTCTATTTACATCTCTCCTGATTTTGCAAATCTGAGCTCTGATTTCGAGGCGCTGGTTGACCAGCTGCCCGAACCATACATACTAACAGGCGACCTTAATGCGCACAACTCTCTTTGGGGCTCCTCCAGAACGGATGCCCGAGGTCGCCTGATAGAGAAGTTTCTTACATCCTCCGGAGCATGCCTGTTCAACAAAAAACAGCCTACATACCATAACTTAGGACACAATACATACTCGCATCTTGACTTGGCTATTGGTTCCGCAGTTCTCTTTCCATGTCTTGAGTGGGGTGTGGGCACGGACCCATACGGTAGTGACCATTTCCCCACTTCATTAACGTATATAGGTAAAGGCCCATGCAGTCCATCTTCCCATAACAGGTTTAATGAATCCAAAGCAAACTGGAGTACATTCACAGAAACATCTAAACTACACCACACAACCATAAAACACCTACACGTGGAGGAAGCAGCCCAACTCGTCACGGCACACATACTCGACGCCGCCGAAAAGTCCATGCCCCAGGCCTCCAATGCGTCCCGCAACCCAAGGAGGCCCTGGTGAAACGACGACTGTAGGCGGGCGCGAGAGGCCCAGAACAAGGCGTGGGGTGTCCTTCGCCGGTACCCCACGCCAGATAATCTCATTTCCTTTAAACGGGCAAAGGCTCTTGGGAAGCGTGTGCGTCGTGAGGCGAAACGAGAGAGTTGGCGCGCCTTCCTCACTTCCATCAACTCATACACCGACACTCACAAAGTCTGGACACGGATACGCAAGCTAAAAGGACAACAGACGCACAGCCTGCCCCTGGTTAGCACAACAGGGGACACACTCGAAGACCAGGCCAACACGCTTGCACAACACTTCGAACACGTTTCCAGCTCAGCACACAACACCAACACTTTCATTAAACACAAAGCATCATGTGAGAAGTCCTTGCGAGACACTTATAAGTCGAACTCATCCTATAACACGCCCTTTTCACTTCATGAGTGAAGGTCGCACTTGGTACTTGTAAACCTTCAGCTCCAGGTGCAGACAGGATTTCATACACAATGATACAACACTTACATGCAGACACGCTTGAAACACTTCTTCACCTCTACAATAAAATATTTCTTTCGGGGCACTTCCTACGCTCTTGGAGGGAGGCCATAGTAGTGTCTTTCCTAAAGGAAGGGAAGGACCCTTCCTCTCCCGCCAGTTATCGCCCCATTGCCCTGACAAGCTGCCTGTGTCCTGACAAGCTGCTGACAAGCTGCCCTGACAAGCTGCTCTTCGAGAAGATGGTAAACAGAAGACTCGTGTACTTCTTACAGTACAACGGTCTTCTCGAGAGCTGCCAGGCGGGCTTTAGGGCGGGACGATCTACGAACGATCAACTCGTTGCGTTAGAGTCATATATTAAAGATGCTTTCATCCATAAGCAGTACTGTATGACAGTATTCTTTGATCTTTAAAAGGCGTACGACACTGCTTGGCGGTACGGCATCCTCAGCGATTTGAAGTCCTTTGGTATGTCGGGTAACATGGGGAACACGCTTGCCAGTTACCTCTCTGAAAGAACGTTTCGCGTGCGTGTTGGAACTGCACTTTCTAGAGTTCATGTGCAGGAAAACGGTGTTCCGCAAGGTGGAGCTTTGAGTTGCACTTTGTTTATTGTAAAAATGAACTCTCTTCGGAAGGCTCTGCCACCAACCATTTCCTGCTCAATCTATGTAGACGACGTGCAATTATCCTTTAAGTCTTGTAACCTGTCTATCTGCGAGCGCCAAGTCCAGCTTGGTGTTAACAAGCTAGCTGGCTGGGTAGATAGCCACGGTTTTAAATTTAATCCAGTGAAGTGTACTTGTGTTTTGTTTTCGAAAAGGCGTGGCATTCGGCCGGATCCAGACATCAAACTCAATGGCGTCTCAATTCCAGTCAGAAATGAACACAAGTTTTTAGGTGTAGTCCTTGACGAAAAGCTCTCGTTCATTCACATATAAAACAACTTAAACATAAATGCTTAAAGGCCATGAATATACTCAAGGTTCTCTCCCACTCTTCATATGGTGCTGACAAACAACTCCTTTTACGTGTTTTTACTAGCCTGATAGGTTCACGATTAGACTATGGAAGTGTTGTTTATGGGTCAGCAAGTAAGACATCCCTCAAAATGTTGGACCCAGTGCTTCATATGGGGCTCCGCCTGGCATGTGGCGCTTTCCGGACAAGCCCGGTCGAAAGCCTCTATGTGGAGTGTAATAAGTGGAACCTACAACCTCAGCGAGCATACACAGATCTCCTTTTTGCTTTTAAAATTTCATCTATGGCACGCCATCTTTTTAAATCAGCTTTTTATGATAGTCTATGACTGCACTACTCCTAAACCGACCATCGTTCGCTGCGCCGTTCTCTTACAGAGGTAGAGAGGAAGCGTCAGAGCTTTCTGTCTCCTCTTTAGACACCATACAAAGTTCTCAAACAGATTCTATAGCACCATGGCATCTCCGCCCTGTCTTATGCGACACATCTTTCACACATGTACATAAAAACCGAGCTCCCACATGTGCAATTCTGCAGCACTTCTTGTATTTGCAGCAGAAGTATCAATTTTCTGAATTTTATACGGACGCCTCTAAAACTGCCACCTCTGTGTCCTGCGCGGCGCATGGGCCCGGCCTTAATGTCACTAGAACTCTTAATAGTAATACCAGTATCTTTACGGCAGAGGCTTATGGTGTACTTCTTGTCGTTAATCATATCCTTCAAAGTCACATCCCACAATCCATTAAATATACAGACTCCCTCAGTGTCGTGCGGGCTTTGTCGTCAAGAAAGTCTTCAAAAAATCACGTTGTAAATCTAATAGTCAAGGGTATTATGTCTGTGTATGTCCACAAATTTGTACTAGTCCTGTGCTGGGTCCCTGGCCACTGTGGTATAGCCGGGAACGAAGCAGCGGATCGAATGGCTGCTGCTGCTACACTCTTGAATACAGTAGACATAACCACATTACCCTACACCGACGTGAAACCGCACATCAGACAACAACTTCGCAAAACATGGCAAACACACTGGAGCGAACAAACAGACAACAAGTTACACGTAATAAAACCACACTTGGGACCGTGCACCACCGACACACGCAATAGATACACTGAAGTCGCCTTGGCTAGATTACGGATAGGGCACACTCATGCAACACACTCGCACCTTCTCACTGGATCTCCAAGACCTCTGTGCAGCAGTGCGGAGAGGCCCTATTCGTGATGCACGTCCTCATACAATGTAAGGCACTCGACACTACACGACGCAAACACTTCCCTCAACTACACACACGACATATTCCACCACACCCATCAAACTTCTTAGGAGATGATGCCATGTTTTCTGTTAAGCGCACCTTTAGGTTCCTATCAGAAGTTAACTTTTTACAACTCATCTATACCACCCATAGCTTTACCCCTGGTCCTATACCCCAGCAACCTTAATTATTTTTTAACCACTCTTGTTCTTCACACTGGCCCTTTACACCAGCCATGCTCATAGTTTTTAACTGATTTTTTTTGTGTTCTCTAATCAAATCACTTTGTGTTTGGCGCTCTTTGCCAATATCGGCCTTGCGCCAATAAAATCAAACCATCATCATCATCAAAAAGAGATGGAGTATGTGGTATTGCCGAAAGCCTAGAGAGAAATCGCGCAGAGTTGTCAGCAAAGTTGTTGTACATCAATAAACAATGGGCAGGAGTGTAGGTTGTGTTGACTTTCCAGGAAGGTTGGTGTTCCAAGAGTACGTTCACCATACAGTTGGCCACACAAGTAGCTTAGAATCTTTAGTGGTCGCCTTGGAGGTCTTATATTGATGGGATTCTCGGAATGGATGAGGGCTAAAGCGATAGCTCACTCTTTGAAGTTCATGTTTATTCAAGCGATCATGGTGTTTTTTATGACTCTGGGCTTTTCTGCCAATGGTTAATTTAGTGCCAGAGTCCCTACAGAGTCCCCTACTGCTGTTTCAATTATTGTTTTTGTATGCCTGGCGTCACGCTTTTCGGTGGCCCGGGCGATCTCCAGGGTGCGCATAGATGGTGGGAAGCTTCCCTACCATTCGTATTTCTGTGAACAAAAAAAACAAATATTTTTACATAAAAAAATGTCTATCCCTTTCAAAGGTTGTGGTTCACTAAAGAGAAAAACAATTCACGCTTGTGTTTCTGCAGTGATATCGCAACATGCAAGTTTTTACGGTGCATGTCGATGTCCGTCTAGTCGTAAACGTAGCGTAGAAAGTGATAACCTTGTGGTCAATTTCGCCCCTTACTTTTGCATTCGTGATGTGCACCGCCAAGGCGCATTGTGTCTTCATTTCGCTGCACCTCCCACGAGTAAATTTTTCTCCCTCGCCACTCTTGTGCGCGGAGACGAATTCTGGTCAAGAATAAAACATCCCGGCCTTCTCTGTCACAATGCAATAGAATTACACCGGAAAGCGGAAGAAAGCCAAAGGAAGGCTTTTTTTTAAATTTATCACAAAATGCTTTGAACCCGTCTTTTGGTGCGTCACATACACCTTCGGGAGCCCCGCTATTTACTGGGGTTCATTCTCTGTAGCTGATAATTTTGTCGTTGGTTTTCGGGTGCATCGTAAAGAACATGACTTCAACTGCCGGGACACATATTTACAAAAAAAACTGGCCGTAACATGAATGTCTACAGACAAAAAATAAATGCTCAAACTGGTTTTATTCTGTCCTTGGGTACTTTTTGTTGGAGAAAAAATCCTGGGAGCCATTTCAGGTAAAACGTTAGCGCAGAAACTGCGGGAGTAGAGCTATTGATTACAATGACAACATGCAGCAGAGCTTCAACCACACAGCATGCCTAATTCAAGCAAGATGCTGCCTGCTGATAGGCTCTAAAATCTGCATTCCAAACGGCATTGCGTGAGTGCCACTTAGGTCGTTCCATAAGTGGAGCTTGGAAAACGTTCACTGCCGCACCTTCAAAGCTAGCAAATGTGATATGTTAAAGCTGCGCTAATTTAGGTAATTTAGCCGACACTATTCTGGCCTTCTTACGGCAATATTTGGTTCAGTTTTCGGGTTTTGTTGTTTCCCATCACCGGAATATTCATTTGAAAGTTCGTTGATTGCTGAGGAAAACATTTGGTTTCATTGAGACTGCTTTTAAAGAGTATAGGTAGACTCTTGATAATGTCCGAACCACTGTAGTACAATATTATCCTGAAGATTCATCTATTACATCATGTTAATAGAAATAGCTTATGATATCTAATCCAAATATTTCATAAAAACACAATGCCAACGCATGCAATTGCCCTACCTTCTTACTATCCCGAAATTCGTTTTCTAAACTTTAGTATGCGTTCTGTATACTGAATAGGCTCCGAAATGTAAATGTCGTAAATTATTTCAAGAAAAGGAATCATATTCGAATAACTCTCTTCTCCACCCATCGTGGGCTTTGCCAACCAGAGTAAACCAGGGTAAAGCTCCATGGCACGACTCATAGAAGTATTGGCACACTCACCAAGAGCTTATTGGCACATATTTTGATAAAAGAAACTCATTTCATAGGGCAAGGAGTTTGAGAACCTTTCAAATTTTCGCTTTTTAGGTTAGCAAAATTCCTAAAAACCACTCGAAGGTACACAGGTGGGTCTTAAGGAATACACATTCACCTCTTCCATGTCCAACATTCCTCCCCCTTAGCAGCCTCAATCACGGTATTTCTCCCATGCCCCTGGCACACCGCGTCCGCCCTGGTACCGTTTTCTCAGTTTATTGAAGGCATTGACCATCCACCACCCTTTTGTTGCTCAGCAGGATCGACATTTCGTCGCCTTCATTCCCATTCCACCTTGTGTGGTCGCTCACATACCGCTTCACCTCGTCACGCTGCATTTTTCAAAGCATCCCAAGAGGAGACAAGACGGCCCGAGAAGCTACATTATGATCGTCCCACAAATAGAGATATATGTTTTTATGAAAGCTTGTGTGCCGGGAAAATAGAGTTTTTGTGTTCTGTTCGGATAAAAATTAAAAATTAAATAGGACGATTATATACAATCTATAAAAACATCGACCCACTTCTTAAGGCGGGGCATTAGCTGTCTCATCAAACCCCAAAAAATGACTAGCTGCTGGCGACCAGACGAACGAAACTAAATTACGGCAGCTGCAAAAAGAAAATGTGATATGAAATATACTTAGAAACTCGTTTGAGTTTGAATGGATTGCACCGAAGTCGCCAAGAGCCCAAGCAACTACAGCACTAACCATAAAGCCGTGCCAGGATGGAACGAGAGTTATCCGGATGCGTGGCGCATGACCGGTGAACGTGAAGGGATCGCAAGCATGATGCAGCAGTGAAGAACTATTATATAATCCCGGTCTGTTCTATTAAAATCACCTAAAAGACTTAAGTGAGCGATGAATTTTTCTCCTAACACTGAAAAAAAAATTATTGTTACATACTTTGTCCCGAAAGTCTCTAGCGAGCTACGCCTCCCAAAATCTTTGCACAATTTTAAGTCAAATTATAGATTTCAGAACGCATTTCTCATACGGCAGGTTGGTGGCGTCACAACAAATTTTCTCCAAAAGCTCTGTTTTTTTTCAATGCTAGCATGGTTGAAAAAAAAAGAGAACACTGTTTTTTCTTCTAATGCATTTTTTTTCTTTTCAAAACCGCTCACATATCTAGACGGGAAGAGGCATAATTGTACGAGCTCAGCGTCGCTGAAGTCAAGGTCGCCACCTCGGGGCTCATGATCACATCCCCTCTACCAACACGTGCTCAGTCGTTCCTTCTACTTCTACCACTCCGTCTGCGCAGGTGGAAGCCTCAAAGTTTTTGTTGGATGCCCTATCTATTTGTAGCGCTATTATACGGTGCACAAAAACTGCAAAGCAACCAACAAGGAACGAACCAAATGTAAATATCACAACAGAAACCCCGCACTGACCTGCGTACGAATGATCACTTTATGTTTATTTCCGTCACCCCTCGGATTGCTTCTTTCTTTGGACTTGAGGGGCGCATAATCGGTGTATATTATTTGGGTTTTTCGGTTGAGGTTTAGTTCCACAAGGTGCGTTTTTGAGCTTTCAATCATGGGAACACTAACTTTGACTGAAAGATCGAATGGGGTCCACATGGGGTGCCTGATGTCCCAGGTAAATCTTTCCGCCCAGTTTGGTCTTCGATACCGTTGTTTCTCTTTTCCACCTTGCACCTGATCACATGTCAATGCCGTTACCGTCGCTTGTATGGGATATCTGAAATGATTTTTAAGTGGCAAATCCCTTTGGAAACATTTATAACAGAAGAATGCCTGTTAGTCGTCTGCATGCTGCTAATATAAGACAACCGTAAAAAGAGTGAATACATCTATATATATATATATATATATATATATATATATATAAAAAGTAGAGGGGAGAAGAGCCCCACCGGTAGAGCAGTGTTGGTCATGTCAACAGACGCGTATTATAGAGGTCGCGGGTTCAGATCCTACCCGGCGGGTATTTTTTTTTTTTTTTGCACTGTCTTTCTTCCTTTGAAAACTCTGCATCTGTTCCAACGGGATAAATGGCCTACCGCATTCTCCCCTTTGCTTTGCTTGGCATTCTTGACTGCCAACTGTTATTTCTGCCCTAATTCAACAAACACATCCTTTCTCACTCTGATTTACTGCATGCATATCGAGCGGCTCTGTTCCGGAAGTCTTTGTTGCATAGGGTAGCTTAAAGGGGCACTGACACAAAATTTTGAAGGCGAGATAACTTCGGAGATAGATTGGTGGGAACCCATTTACATCATCTGCAAAATATCAGCGGCGAATACAGCCTAGAACATGTTTAAAATCAATTTTAAAGTGTGCGAAACGCAACCGAGCAGCCAGCCGAGGACCGCGCGCAACCGACATCCCGAGCATATTGTGTAAATAAACAACATCCAAACACGTCACGAGTTTGTGTTTGCCGCTTCCGCACTGCCGGCGTTTTTCGCCGGCTCGCCCGGCTCGCCGCTCCAATCGGAGGGCCGGAGGGCGGTGCTTCTGCTCTCGAGAACGAACGACCCGATCGTTGGCGGCGGAGGCGCCGTGATTTCGTCTGCTCATCGGGCAGCTGGCCGCGACCAAAGTTCGACAGCGATTCCAGGCACTCTGTTTCTATTACTGTTTGTAACCATTGGATGCGAAAACGCGCCGGAGGCACGAAAAGTCCACTGACCTAGCCGCACGGTCGCTGTGCAGGCGGCGGCCACGACCGCGAAGTGGCCCAGGCCGGCGCAGGTAGCTCGAGTGATAGCTTGCTACCGCTGCACGAAATTGCCTCCACGTCCCGACCATGGTGGCTTACAGGAGAAAGGAGTTAATGATGCGATGGCGGGTTGCATTAAAAATTGTCATCTGCCCCGCTTACGAGAGCGGCACTCGAATATCCGCCGCAGTGCTAAGCCGAACACATCTGTAGGCGGACCTGTAGGCAGACCGGCCGGCTGCTCCCAGCGCGCGTCTTGCCACCCACCGTCTCGAGCGTCGCGCGTCGTTCTTTAGCCGCGGTAGCATTTGAACTCGCAGCGCCTGCGTTACTTCCACGGTCGCTTTTTAATTAAGCGCCTCACGAGATCAGTACGTGGGGGCATTCGCAGAAACTGCCGTCGATGCGGATTCGACAGTGCTACGGCGGCTCTGCTCTGTGATATCGGGATCTCCGACGGTGACGTGGTCAGCTTTGTTCACACAAAATCCATCGTTTCGCGGCACTCGCTGAAACCGAAACTGCGACTGGACGCATTGAAAATGCCTCTAATTAAACAACCGTCGCACGCTGAAGCAAATGAGGTTTCTACAGGTTATAAGTAGGTCACTAGCTACTTATCGCAACAAAAAAGCAAGATTCAGAATTTTTGTGTCAGTGCCCCTTTAAAAGGGTTCAACGCTGGTCGCCCACTCTCGACATGTCGTAAACACTCGAGTCACAGGCCGGGGGTAGAAAAGAAGGTACCCTCACCTTGAGTAGGCCAAGTGGCGCTAGATGCCGCCCCCTAAGCGCAAGAAACACATACCGAGCTCTCTACTCTACCCAAGAGGCGTGTTTTTGAACAGACAGCAGCAGTTATGCCGAACCAAGCCATCTCTAGCCTACAGATGATTGACGCACTCGTTCTGCTGACTGCACCTCCATGGTAGTTCTCGCCGCTACAGCCGACTGACTCCTGCTCCCTTGTACCTGCGTTCTAGTCTGTTGCTACCCATCCAACACCAGCCAGTTTTTACTGGCGGCTGTTCTAAATGCCTTCGGGGGGATTCGGATACCGCGCACATGAAGAACTGCTGTTCATCCACTAATCTGACAGCACTCCGAACTAAAGTACCCTGATACCGTAAAACTCTTATATGTTCCTCGCTGTTACGTGTTGCTCGCTATTCGACCTGGTTGTGCGGTCCCCCTAAAATGTCCATAGCCCGCCATGTATTACAATCCTACTTAACACTTCGTCACACCGCGACATTCCTACTTGCGTCCTAGCCATTAAAGGGCATAAAAATAAAAATATAGCCAAAATAGATAGGGTGTGCGGAAAAAGTGTAAAAGCACCGAAATGAGTAGTCCCCTATCGAGTAGTGTTGCCGCATCACCAAATTCCAAAAACGAGAACGCAAGAACCACACCTCCAAGCAACATCAGCATTTTTGTCGTCACAGTGGTTGCTACGCTTTTTTCACGGTAATGCGAACTCGTTGCCTCGCACGTGCACATTGTTGCAGGTGTATTCCGCCAGGGAGTTCACTATTTTTCATATTTGGCCTGCCTTCGCCACGGCCATCGATGCCGTCAAGAAAAGAGAACGTTCCCTCGCATAACAAGAAACTTGACGTTCGGCGGGCAGCCATCAAGAAACCCAACCTGTAAAAATACGTATTGCGAAAGTGCTTGAAATTGTGATCTCGGCAGTGAACTCAACTGCAGAACTCAACTGCAGAACTCAACTTAACTGTACGTTGTACGATGATGCATGAGCTGCTTCGGCGTAAGGATAGCCAGAAGCCAATCTAACAATTGGAAAAACGCAATGCCTTTTTACTGTCCCGGAAGAAGCATTATATTTGTATCAGACGTTTTAAGACTTGTAAATGCTACAGAAATTTATTTTGTGTTTTAGCCGTGCTTTATGTGTCTTTCTAATGCTCAACTCTATGGTTTTGCGGTGCTAACGGCATGTTCACGTTATACGTTTCCCGGCCACCGCGTTGTTTTTTCAATTCTATGAAAAACGTAGACGGGGGGGTCTACTGTATGTACAAAACCCACGGAGAATCTGCTAACCAGCTGTCTTCATTGCCAGTGGCGTACACGTGGGTGGGATCACCCAACACCCTCCCCAGACACTGGAGCTTTTGTAAGTTCATTCCTGCTACGTCGATATTCCATAGGGCAGGTCGGTGGATCTTTCGAAAACTATGACGTCGATGCCTTGGGCGTATGCCGCCATGCAGGGCGCACTATTGCAAATATTCTTTTTAAATGCTCGTGTTTCATTTCCTGAATGTGTATTCAGGCCCATCCAGTGTTTTTGGAGCCACAATTAGGCACAGGTCTTGAGATTGCGACTGCGTTGTGCTTTGCTTGCGTTACAAGCGTAAACGTGGTTGCGATCAGGACGTCAGTTCGCCATTGGCGTAGCATGGGAACCATACTCTGACGTTATCAGGTCGCGCGTTGCACACCAATGCTCTGATCGCCCCACCCACTCTCGGGCGTTCTAACCAAGCGGCACAATCTTAACTGCTGAAAAACGTATCATACCCTACCTCAATAACCCCCTTTGGATGACGTTTCTCCCAAAACCAAGTCCGTCGTCGGCGAAGTGTTTGTCCAAGCCGTTTGCTGCCAGCTCCAGAAGCCGAAAACATCGACACGCACAAAGCTCCTAGGCTGCAAATTGGCCATCGCTATTCTAGCTCTGGTCTTGCCTCCCCGTTGCGTCCCTTCCGGGATCGAACATATCAGCACTTTTCAGCCTCTCACTTAGCGCCGTAACGCAATGCGGATCCCCGCTTCGCCTTTTGCCGCCAGCAAGTCGGGAATTACGAATGTAAAACTTACAGTTGATGCCCTGGTCTGGCTGTTCTCGCATACATCACCATAAACTTCAGCGAAGCATGCACTTGCACACTTGCTAGAGATCGCTCACACGCGCGGAGATTCCCGGGGACTGAAATCTTTTGCGAGTAAAGCCATATCTGCGTCTCTCACTACCAGTATTTCCTTGGAAACGCAGCGCATTTTCTGTTGCTTCGGCTGCGCACAGTTGCGTCTGCTTAATGTAATCTTCTGATGCAACCAATCATCGCCTGCAACCGCTCGCTTTCCAGGGCCTTAGCCGGTAGTTTGCTTCGGGTAGCTTCCAGCGCTCTGTTATTTCCTCCAGTTGAGCACTGCGCTTATAAGTGGTGCCGGCTTCCTTCAGCCGCAGCAATCACCTTCTGACTGCCCAATGACGTACTTTGGTGCTACGCCTCTGCCCCAGTACACATCCTCCGGGCCATTTTTGAAAAGAGCCGACACGGAGAAGGCCCCCTACACTAAATGGCTTCGCGGACATTCTCGCTCACTTCAGACACGTGCATCAACTGCTCCCTCCACCTAACTCCCACCTTTATAGAGCTGAAGCGACCACACTCCACCTGATACAGACCAACTCCTACCCGCACTGTACCCTCTTCCACCACATCTTTCCCAGCCAATATTATAGTACCGGCCAGTTTTGCCCCCAGCCAGGCACCCTGTGCCATATGGTCTTGGAGTGCCAACAATCCCAATCCCTCACACCAAATTCCCGTCCCACGTACGAGCAGTGTGTGGACCGGCTCTCCAGCTCGGGCCTCTCAATACAGCGCATGCTGATAGAGAGGGCGCGAACAGCCAGCAAGGACCAGGGCATCCCGGACTAGCGGACGCCCCCACAGGTGATCTCACCGTCCTGTACCGTTAAGCTCGAAATTAAAGATGTTTGTTCTTTCTCTCTCTCCTCAAGCTAGAACCTCTGTGGCGCTATGAGGTTCAGCTTCCTTTAGTTGTTCGGGGTCGCATCATCCGCTTGCATCTCCCGTCGTTTTTAACCGTTACCAGAGTAGACTAAGTTTTCTCTCGTGGTCCCGGGGTCCAAGCTCTTTAATGTTCGCTTTAATATCAACAAGGCTGCCATTGAGCTGCTCGCAAGCCCCACACCTTGTCGTATGTGCCAGTGTTTTCACACACTCCGCGACTCGTGCTTTAAACACCGCCACTCGTTGGCATCTTCGCACTTTTAGGGGACGTTTTCGATTCCCCCTTCAACCAAGTCCACGAACGGTGTCTCCTCCAGGTGAGCCAACCGCCCACAGGCATCACAATTAAAAGTTGGCTTCTCGTTATCCGCTGATTTTGCCAAGTTAGCTCCCCGAAACATCACTGCCAGAGCAGATGGCGCGCATTGAAATAGCGCGCGCCACGGTTGTTTTGGAACCCAGTCCCTGGTTTTCCCCTTTTTACTTTGGGGCCATCACGGACATTCTCTCGAACCCCTCTTCCCCCACCTATTTGGCCC
>CM023451.1:36416656-36543863 GCA_013339765.2 Haemaphysalis longicornis
CCAATATAAATTTTGTCGGAGTTCCTTCTTCTTCGCGACATACTATTGCTCAAACTGTAAACCAATCCTGCTTTCACACTCTCCTTCCTTTGTCAGCAGCTTCCTCTTTCTCACTACTTTTCTCTCGGTTTTTAGGCCTTTGAGAAGGAGGGCAAGTGTCTTTTGCGAAACGTTGAAACACAGGACCGTAGGCTGAATCCCGCTACCCACACACTACCTTGTTTTTTCAAGTTTAACTTTTTTTGTTTATGTTCCCCGCCATCTTGAATGCTTCCATATAGTCGCTCTCTTTCCACAAAAGAAGATAGATACCCACATGCATACATACCTACATGCCAAATTTTCTCCCCTTTAAATCAAAATTAAAAATCGCTTAATGATTGAAAAAATGAATTGCGCTCAAAACACGACCCGCACTATTTTCTCACTCCCGCAGTCAATGTCGATGAAAGAAAAGAGCCTCTCCCTACCTTCTACCACAAACCTCCTTTCACACCTCCTGCTGCTTTCTTTTCTTGTTTTCTTCGCCGCCTCTCTGAAAATTCCTTCGGTTTGTTTCAACACTCACATTGTAGGCTCATAGAGGTTTTCGGCATCACACCATGGATTTTTCCTTCCTGCATTCGCAGTCCTGGTGCCAGAAATAAAATCCCTTCTCTCTTTAAATCTTAATGAAACTTTTTAGATGCAACACATCTATTTTCTCACTCCGCAGTAATGTTTGAAAGAAAAGAGCCTCTCCCTACCTTCTACCACAACCTCCTCTGCTGTTTGCTCGCCTTCTGAAATTCGCGGTTTCCGCGTAGACCAATTCGCATCCCTCCCTCACACCATTTCTTGCATTCTCGCCTGGTGACAGCTGCGACGCCTCCTCCTCTCTCACACCCGCTCTCCTCGCATCCCTCCCCCACCGCCGTCATCCCTCCGCCATTTGTAACGCTCGCGCTCGGTCATCGCGCAGCTTGCCTCTCGCCGGTCGCTCCGCTCCTCCTCCCGTCGCCCTGTGCCAGCTGTGCGTTAGCGCGCAGCTTGCGCTCGGTTAAAAAATATACACCATCTTCCCGCGAGGGGAACCATGGGATAGATGCGACGCATCGGGGGTAAACATGCTGCGTAAATAGGATACACAACAACAGCAATCCACACGCTGACATCGCGAACATAACGGAAACGCAACGGCAACCCCCGATGCGTCGCATCTACCCATGGTTCCCCTCGCGCGAAGATGGTGTAAATTTTGGGGCTGGTGGCGTTTAGATGCCAATGCATCAACCTAAATTCCTTGCGCGAAACTATTTGTTTTATTTATTAGAAAACGTCGTTTGTGGTGTTTTTCACCTGCTTTCAAAAAATCCAACCCACGTGTGTTTTATTTTAAGAACGCTGCTAGTATCCGTTACGTACTTACGTGTTGCCTGAGATATTTCTAATGGTCTATTTTGTTCTACAATAGCGAAAATTTTAAAATACGAGAGTTCTTATATTGTGACTTTTTTGATAATGAACTTCTTGTTCGAAATTATAGTTATGTTTTCTGATTGGCGCATGCAAGGAATGGATGGACAGACCGATAAAAAAATCGGTCTGCCTGTGCGAGATTTAGTGCGAGAATGCGGCCGCCGATATCAAGTGAAAAGCCCTTTCGGATCAACTTGCAGCACAGAAACTTCACGCCTGTGACTGAAGATGCTCTTCTCTGAAAAGGTGAAAAAGCTGTAAGCAGACATCACTGCTCTAAGAGATTTTTGTCATTTTTTTTACTTCCTATGGGGAGCCATGAGAGCTGTAGCAATTCCAAATGTAAAGGACGGACAGTAGGTGGCCGCTCAATAAACGAAGGAGTGTAAGAACACCCCTCTCTGAGAAGGGAAAGGTCATGGTTTGTTCCCTGTCAATGCCCCCAGCTCTTCGTGCATCCTAGTAGCAAAAACGTTAACCATTCCAAAAAAAAAACCCAGCTGTATGCAACAGATAAGAAATCCCTCATTTTCAAAACTACCTAGCATAAGATTGTATGTCATTTTAGACGCACGGATTTTTCGATGTTATCGGCACAATGTACCGTTACGATATCTCCCTTGTCAGACAATTTTCTAATGGCTGCAGCCGCAGTAGGAACCCCGCAACACTTGAAAACTCCCTATAGTACAAAGAACCGCAGGCGGTAACGGCCGATGATTCCTCCAAGTACCTTGAGTATGTCATCGATGCTCACTTCGTCTCATTAGGTGAAGGGAAACCCATGACCAATATGTGGTGGTGGCCGGCATATTCAAGTCAGGACGATCATATTTAAAGCAAAATTTTACTGTCCTCACGGATCCCGTTGTATGCCAGTACGCCTTCCAGAAAAGCCAAACTTTTCTGACGACGATGATGAATGATCGTGGGTGGAATAAAAAAAAAACGCTTCCCATGAGCGGAATTGAACCTGGGCCCCTCCTGGAATGAAGCCGGCGTTTATCCGCTTGCTCCAATTTGACATCGTAAAACCGAACGCCAAGCAGCAAGTTCCCATTCGCACCATACACCTTAAACCCAAACGTTAACCCTACGAGTGCAACTTTCCGTCACGCTAGTGTCTACAGCAACGACACGTGTCTACAGCAACTTGCCGTCACGCAGGTATCTTATTCACAAGAAAAAATGAAACCAAGTAATGTCAAGACAACTGCACACCTAAAAGGATTGAAATTAGGACAAAATATTTCTTCGATAACACGGCGGAAACCAGCAGATAGTAGATGAGTATAGCGTCGCGGTTTAAAGCAAATCTTGCTGAAAATGTTTCCACAAACAATAAAAAAATCAAGCAGTTCCACTCAGTGTGAAAGCTGTCAAGTGCGGAACAGCGATTCCCCAAAAGGGATGTCGCGCTCTCTGTATACTAGAGTTTCAGTATCACCATTGCATTGATACAAGCAATAGTAAAGAGATGACGCCCCAGCCTCTGAAAATGCCTATAAAATGACACTGAATTGAGTTTTCATTCATTATAGGTCAATAATGCGTTACGTTATGACCTTTTTTTACTTTAGGGTATTGTGCACTTATTTAATTCATAGCAACGGCTGCCTCAGTTGCAACGGCGCAGCGTAAAGATCACCCCCAGCACTTTGGATGTGAATACCTTGCACCTCTGTGGCCTAGTGTAACAGACAGCAGCTTCGTAACGCGAAGGACCCAGTCTCAACCCCGATCAGGGGAAGCGGAGATCGCTTAGAAGCCCCCTGGTGGCGTACGCACGGCCCGTTACTTATTGCTACGGTGGCTAGATACCGCAACCCCGGACGAGCTACAACACAAGCTGGGCCTCAAAATTGCTCCGCACCTGAAGGCAACCTGTAACAGGCTTTGAGCTGCGAAAACAAATGTTTAGATTACAGTGAAAGGAAAGCCTAAGCCAAAGATTACACGTGCACGTGAAGCGGTTAGCACACAAATCGCTGCGAAACACAACCGTGCTCTCTTATATATCCATCATTATGCACCGCTGGCCCCAAGAAATTTTCTGAGGTGGTTGGCGCATGTGCTGTTGCTGGTCGACTTTTTTGCATCTCCTGTGACGGTCCGCCGTAGTTGGGGCTGCGCACCAATGTCTCCTCAGGCTGAACCTGTACAAATACATTTGGCGTTTCTTTTGGGAAGTTCATCGAAAACCTCCAAGGCCTGTGATATACCGAAGGCCACAGAAGAGAACGCCACGAGCCACCCTCCTCTCCGGGAGAGAGCACGCAGCTTTCGTCGCGTTGTCCGTGGGCGAGTTGAGAGGGAACAATTGTGCGTGATTTCTCCTCTCTCGTAGCTAAGGTGGTATTGAACAAATGTTTATCATTCTTGCGGGAGGAGATTGCGGGGGCAATAGACTTTACCCCCAAAATATATTACTAGTAGTAGGTGGTAAGTGTTGCAGAGTACCTTAATTACGAGCAACAAAGATGGCAAGTTTTTTTGTTTAAAGGATCAGCCCCATACAAATGCGAGTACTCGAAACATCATCGTTATCTGGAGAACAAGAACACCATTGATTTCTTCTACAATATGCTCTAAAGGGCACTCTGGGGTGTCTTTTGTGGTATAGCTATCTCGCTTACATGCTTTGCCCAGAACGTACTTGAAGGTTCCAGAGAGCTTGCGAGCTCGAACACAACGAATCTGCCTGGGCGTTCCAATATGTACCTCCATGATAGAAAGCATATGTGAGGCAATTTGTTTTTCTGAAACCAATCCCCGTTCACAAGACTTGCTGTGTATTAGCCACCGCCGCGTTTCTCGATGCTTTACTTATTCACTGGCTGCCGTTTCTTAATGTGACATGGAGCACATTCTGCTATTTAAATACCTCCGACCCAAACTGCGTGCTACTAAGCCATGGTGGTACACAGCATAGGCTGTGTGCACAACAGGGCCTGAAATAGACAAAACGTCGTTTATGCCCTTAGCGAAAAGTAATACGTTTGAAATACGTACGAGTACGCTTGAAGTGCACTTCAAATATGCTTTGTATTTGTAAATGTATTTTAAGTGCATTAAAAATTGCATTTTCTCAATTTTTAGTAAATATTGAAAATACATTATTAAAAATGCGGGGAAAATACAGTGCTTTTAGGGACCCTCCAAATAGATTAAAATGCACTGAACCTCACGAATGTGCGCCAAGGCATTCATAATATTGAAAATGTATTCTTCCCGCCAAACGATCATGGTGTAAATGCACTGTAAATATTATAAAAATACACTGACCTAACTACATTTAGAGCAGCACTCTGAGTATACTTTAAAAGTGCTTTGTAGCATGGAAATATACTCCGAAAATATTCGAAATACATTTCAAATGCCTTTTACGTTTGCGGAACGAACATGGTAGAAATACACTCTCAATGCGTGAAAAATACTTATTGAAAATACATTTTAAATGTATACATAAAGCTTTGCCGAAATACATTTCGAGTACACTACAGGCGCTGCTTCAGTTGCTGAATTGTAAGATTCACGTAAAGCATATCTGAAGTGCCGGATAAAATACATCTCAAATGAATAAACGTACTGAGAATTTCTCCTCGAAGTTTACTTTTAATAAAATAAACTCAGGGAGATACTTTCACTTAATTACTGCGCTGTCTAAAGCAGACATAACTCTGCGTATTAGAGAGAAACTCGGCGTACAAATATGTAAGCGGCGGTACTCCAACGCAATCGGAAAAGCAAAAACATCGAATTCAACGAGTATATATATGTATCAACACACTTGCAATTTGCCAGCGTTGTTACGACGGTATAGCTGTGGAGGCTTTGAAAATTTTCTTTTTCTGAAAAATATTGGCCTTAGATGGACAACCCTGGCTATGCTTGCAAGGGGAGCAGCTCGGCGCCTGTCACTGCCGCTCACTACCTCCTCCCCTGTGCCCGGCACCTGCGGCGCGAGTTGAGCGGCACACCCCTCCTTCACGTTTTGTCTGCCTTCGCTGCTTTTTTTTTTGCCTGTCCTGTGGTGTTATAAGTTTTCGGACTCCTCAACGCGCGGTCGTCGGGTGGACGCAGTCTCTGCTTGGACGGCGCGTTGCAGCGGCGTTGGCCGTCTAGCCAAGGTAAGCACGATATACCGGCTATTTGCGCGTACGGTGTCGCACTACAATTAATGGACGTATGTTTGCCTTGCAATTAAGAGCGCTAATGCCCTTATGAAATCCGCACGTGGTTGTTAAGCTTACCTCCACCTGCGAGCAAGATTTGCTACCGTAAATACGCCGTGCAAGGGAATGTACTCACAAATCAACGACAGCAAGAGTCGTAAAAAATGGATTTAGTGCTTTCCTTTTTGAGCCTAATTTTTAGCTCGGTCCCTGCTGAGTGGACGAGGGACTGTTGCGACGAGTTTCCTTGTAGATCGAGTTATTCCGTTCTGAGCCTATTGAGGATCAACACTTACAGTAAACACATAACAGCCAGGAACGTTTTTAGCACAGCCTGTTCACAGAAAGTCCACCGTCCATGTTTACGCGCTGAAAAATTTGTGGTGTACCCAGGGACGCAGCTTTCTTTTTTTTTCTGTTCGCAGCAGCCGCCGTACGGGGAAGGAATCCAGTTTTTGGCATGCATGCATCCGACTAATGCGCATGGCCGGGCCATATGGCGAGAATCCGAGCAGCCTTCGCTATTTTTGTCGGTCGCATGTCACCATTCTGTCAACTAAAGCCATAAAAGAGTTTATGCCGTCTGTTTCGAAGTGACCAAAAGTGTTAAAAGCGACCCACGTAATCTTCGGTGCAAGTGGCTATAGCGACACTAATAGCATCCTCGATTAACTGCACCTGTAGGCACCGGTGTGCACCGGTGCGCCTTTTTATCCTCGATGAACCGCACCGGTGCGCACCATCTGTCCTCGATAATCTGGGGCGCACCGTCGCGGGGCTGTTTTTTGTTGCCCCCTGGCGCACCGTGAGAGTTGACGGTGCGACGGAGTGCAATCCCGAGATGCATCGCGGACGACGCAGGCGAAGGGGTTTTCTCCGCCGTCTGCTGCAGCGACGGCGCATCGGTACAGTGAATTGTAGCATCGGTGCACTCGTGTGAAGGCGGAACGGGCTGTGTATTGTTGCTAACACCCATGAATGTCTTGTGAATTAATCAGACGGCGATGCGACAGGCTCATAGGTTCATCTCACGACGGGCTCATCTCAAAGGGCCGGAGATTAAAAATGGGGACGCGAACTTCGTGTACTGCAGAGAAGGCTGAATGCATGGCCAGCCAGTTGGAGCTTTGCATTCGTTTCCTTCGATTGAATTACACGAACAGTTACTGGAGTGCCTAGACCAGGAAGACCTGCATGCTTTGATGTGGCGGAAGGGCGGAACATAACAGGCACTCGCGTTATGGCTTTCAGAACGAAGATGAGAAGCAGCCAGTAGGCATGGAGTTAAGAAAAGTTTTTGAAAGCTGTGAAGTTTCTTGTCGCGCATGTGTTACGTATATGGCTTGCGTGTATATATAGTCATTAGATTTTAATAAATATCACTTTGTAGTGGCGCTGTGTCATATTACGCTGCTTTTTAGCCGCTTGTGAAGGTTTTGATGAGTTTCTTTCACAGCCTAAGAGATGGCGCTAGGGTAGAACCGCTCAGTTTGTCCTCGATCAATGCACCGTGCCGGTGCGCACCATCGTGGGGCACTGCGCACCGCGGCGGTGTTGGAGGCGACCCCGGTGCATGTTAATCGAGGACGCTATAAGTGCTTCATGCCCAGGTACTACGAATGATTTGTCCATCTAAGACAAACTGTATGAGAGTAGCCGCTAAGTTACAATCAGTTTCTGTTCCTACCGCCATCCAGAACCAAGAACCAGCAAAGTAAGGAAGGAGATGGAAGGAGGGTAGGACGTTGGACCCTTCCTCTTTTGTGTTTCCTAGCAACTTTTTCCCTCCTTGCTGTATTCATTTCGTAGCGCATTCACGAACCCGTGTGCGCGTTCCGAGAGGCCCTTCGGCCGCTCGTGGTCGAGTGACAGACACGCGGAACCCGACGCGCTACCGCTGGACCACGCCACCGGAGAATTTCAAAAATGTACCCAAAGGCACCGAAAACAGCGTGGGCTGCTTGGCGGTTGTGTGTGTTTAGAAGCCGCAATTGCCCATTTGAGTCTGAAGGGTGTACTTAAACGAGTTTCTTGTAGGTGTCACGAGTATTTATGGAGCAACTACTTTTTTCTTGATGGTCCCTGACGCTAACAGGTGTTTATCTTTTTTTGTATGTAAAGACGCGAGCATTTACAATTATTTTCCGCGTTTGCTCCCCATAAGTGATGTCGTTGTCTGTGTACAGCAAAAAGTATAAAATTACCTGCCGGTGATGTGCGGCGGAGAGCAAAAGAATTACATGTGTGTGCAAGCACAAATACGCGTTTTTTGGCGTTGCTTGTTTTAATCGCTTCGGTTAGGTGCCTACGATATAAGAGCTTGTTATTTTAAGGACGGCGTGAAATGTTTCTTGTTTTTCGAAATAACCTTACTTTGCCGTTCCTTTGAAAGCATTGTTTAGTGCACACGCCAATCTAATGACTTTTATATAAGCTTTCTACTGCAATCCTGCCCATGCATTTTAAATTGTTTCGCTGCGCACTATTTTTTAGAACGTAATCTCTGAAGAAGGTGACGCCGAAATCTGGAACACATAACAATAATTGTAGTTAATAAGATTACTGCTTGTCTTATTTTATTAGCGTCCTGTGCGGTCACTGACCAGTTTTGTCCAAGTTAGTTGAAAAACTAGAATTGCCACCATTTCACGTTAACTCAAGCGCCTAAGAAAGAGAAGTAGCATAACTCTAAGAACTCTGTTGCATGTTTGGTAACGTTGTTATCTTAGCTCTGTCAGTTTGTTTTCCTAATTTTCGCTAATTTTATCCCTAGACAATGTCCAAACATAAGCCTCCCGCCCCCCCACCCACTCATTCTTTCTTAAAAATGGTATTGAAGATCCGATGCCGCATGACAATATAAACTATGCTTACCATTACATACATTTTCTTACGTCCGTCAAAGGGGCATTGTTTTCACGGCGGGTTTTTTTTCTGAAGGGGAAACTAAAAAATCCTCGCTGGCGAGGGACGTTGGCACGGCTAGAGAAAAGGCCTGATTGATTTGACATTTATTTGCCTCTAAAAAAAGTGTTTCACTAATATTTTCTTGTTTTTTTCACTACAGGTGCTGGTGAAATTTCCCGCGTGGAGAATCCGAAGTACGAGGACTCTGATGCACAACGCTTCATCTGCGCTGGCTACCGAGGTGGCTGAAAGGCATTCATTCCTGCTGCTTAGTAATCGCAAAATTGGCCACTCGACTGAGGTGTACAATAAACAACTTTCAAACTGCCAATTTGTGCGCATACATGCTGTTCTTTTTAGTCATTTGCTGGCCCGCATTCCGAGCATGGCCGGTTTACATTTTCACAATGGAGCATAACTTTAGCCTAGGGCCTATTAAACTTTTTGAAACCAGAATAAGATATTTCCTAGTTGGACGTTAACAATTCCCCTTAAGACACATTGCCATGGCATCTCTCAATGTATTTAGGTTTTATTTAGTATACACTAGTAACATATTTTGAGTATATTTGAAGCAGTATTTTCTGGGCATTTAAAATGCATTACTAATATATTTTTAACGTATTTAAAATTACATTTTCTGAGCATTTAAAATGCATTAAATATATATTTTTCATGCACTGCTTATGTATTTTTGAGGTACATTTTAAATACATTGTACATGTATTCGAAATGCATTTGGAATGTGGACAAAATAATGCAGAATAAATACAAAGTTAATATATGTATTAAATGCATTCAAAATACATTAAAAATATGGCATATTTTCGCTAAGGGTGTATACAGCGACGCTGCAATATTTTGTCTTAGAGCATATCCACAACCGCCATCCAGACTACATCCATGTGTACATTCATGGTTCTGCTTAATCGGCCTCTTCGGCCATCGTCATATGGATTCTGTCAGTGGGATGGTCCGTTAAACACACCCTAAGCCACAAAATATCTTCCACCGCCACTTTGCTAGCAGCTGTCAAAGTAGCAGTCCTTTTCATAAACCCAAATCCTGCTCGGCAGTGGGTAACTCTTTCAGATTCCCGTCCAGCCTTGCACGCTGTTGATAAGCAGCCTTACTGCCGCAACCAAGGTGTCCGTGATTTCAAGTAGATCTACACAAGTGCTGTCCGCCAATGACACAAACTTTGCGTTCACGGGCTACCAGATTATTGTGGTGTAACCGGAAAAGCCGTTTCGGATGCGGCCACCACAGAAGTCCACCGCCAACATTACACCGTTGAAATCATGTTCTTCAATCGGCATAGCAAAGCAGCTCCAGTTGATCTAGGATGGAAACTGCACCTGTCAGCTTGTAAACGTCCTCTGAGAAGGTACTCACATCTCCGTATGATCGACCCCAAATGCGATTTCCGGCATCCGCGGGGTCTGCTGAAGCGCACTGAAGGCGTGCTACACGGGCTGCAGCTGAACGGGGCCTACATCCGATACTTGTTTAGGCTGGGCTGGGTAGAGTTGCCATTGTATCCAGTCTGATGTATGAATGAGGACACTGAGCACCTCTTATAACACTGCCCGTTATATGCTACTGAACAGGCAACAGCTCTAAAGGTATTTGTGCGACTCCGACGTGGAAGCGCACTAGGACTTTCCAGTTACTCAGACCGTGGTGAAATAATGGCGAGGCTGTTCTGGGGAAAAACCTCTGTTTACTTTCCTTGCGGAAACAAATCAGGGGGAGTCCCTGTAAACCCTTTGTATGACATACCCCCTTTAGATTTTCTCTTTCTCAGTGTGATCTCTTTTTCTCTCTCTCTTTATCTCTTTCTCACTTTGTTCACCCTCATCTGGAGCAGCGAACCCTACCGTAGTAGGGCTGACCTCTTCAGCTTTCATGAAATGGTTTTCTCTCTCTCACTCTCTTTTTCAATCGGGTATCGGTAATAGCAAATCTATTATAGAACTGTTGGACAGGAACTGGTGCCTAGTCAAGAAATCCGTACGATGAGCTTGCATCCCTCATTCTGGTGGCTAGGAGCAGATGACCAACCTGATGGCTGCTTGTCACAAACAACGCCCACAACTCAGGGCATAAATAAAAATTGCCCCCACCTCCCCGCGAGGGGAACCCTGTGTAGATGCGACGCATCGTGGGGTTCACTTGGTGTTTCCGTTGGATTGATTCTGAAATCGCGTGAAACGTGTCGGGAACGCGTATGATTATTATGTTTTATGATTCTTATTATGTTTTATTGGCCAATCTTGGTCAATCTCTGGGCTGTTTCAATTATTGTTTTTCTATGACTGGCGCCACGATTTTCGGTGGCCCGGGAGATCTCCAGGTTGCCCATATATGGTGGGAAGCTTCCGTACCATTGGTTTTACTGTGTACGGTAAAACAAATATTTTTTACATGAACAAAATGGTCTATCCCTTTAAAAGGTTGTGGTTCGCTAAAGAGAAAAACAATTCACGCTGCGTTTCTGCAGTGATATTGCAACCTGCAAGTTTTTACGGTGGACGTCAATGTCCCTCTAGTCATAAACGCAGCGTAGAAGGTGATAACCTTCTGGTCAATTTCAACCCTTACATTTACATTCGTCATGTGCACCGCCAAGACGCATTGTGTCTTCATTTCGCTGCACCTCCCACGAGTAACTTTTTCTGCCTCGCCACTGTTGTGCGCGGAGATGAATTATGGTCAAGAAAAAAACTTCCCGACATTCTCTGTCACAATGCAATAGAAAATTACACCGGAAAAGCGGAGGAAACCCAAAGGAAGGCTTTTTTAGAGTTATCACAAAATGCTTTGTACCCTTCTTTTGGTGCGTCACATACACCTTCGGGAGCCCCGCTATTTACTGGTGTTCATTCTCTGTAGCTGATAATTTTGTCGTTGGTTTTCGGGTGCATCGTATTAAACATGACTTCAACTGCCGGGAAACACATCTTTACAAACAAACTAGCGTAACATGAACGCCTACAGACAAAAATAGATGCTCAAACTGGTTTTAATTTGTCCTTGGGTACTTTTTGTTGGAGAAAAAATCCTGGGAGCCATTTCAGGTACAACGTTAGCGCAGAAACTGCGGGAGTAGAGCTATTGATTACAATGAACACATGCCGCAGTGCTTCAACCACACAGCATGCCTATTTCAAGCAAGGTGCTGCCTGCTGATAGGCTCTAAAATCTGCATTCCAAACGGCATTGCGTGGGGTGCCAATTAGGTCGTTCCATCAAGTGGAGCTTGGAAAACGTTCACTGCCGCACCTGCAAAGCTAGCAAATTATTTATGTTATAGCTGCGCTAATTTAGCTAATTTAGCCGACACTATTCTGGCCTTCCTACGGCAATATTTGGTTCAGTTTTCGGGTTTTTGTTGTTTCCCATCACCGGAATATTCATTTCAATGTTCATTTATTCCTGAGGAAAACACTTGGTTTCATTGAGACTGCTTTTAGAGAGTATAGGTAGACTCTTGATGATGTCCGAACCACTGTAGTACAATATTATCCTGAAGATTCATCTATTGCATCATGTTAATAGAAATAGCTTATGATATCTAATCCAAATATTTCATAAAAACACAATGCCAACGCATGCAATTGCCGTACCTTCTTACTATCCCGAAATTTGTTGTCTAAACTTTAGTATGCGTTCTGTATACTGAATATGCTCCGAAATGCAAATGTCGTAAATTATTTGAAGAAAAGGAACCATATTCGAATAACTCTCTTCTCCACCCATCGTGGGCTTTGCCAACCAGAGTAAACCAAGGGAAAGCTCCACGGCACGACTCATAGAAGTATTGGCACACTCACCAAGAGCTTATTGGCACATATTTTGATAAAAGCTACTTATTTCATAGTGCAAGGAGTTTGAGAACCTTTCAAATTTTCGCTTTTTAGGTTAACAAAATTCCTAAAAACCACTCGAAGGTACACAGATGGTCTTAAGGAATAAATATTCAAATCACCTATTCCAGTCCAACATTCCTCCCCTAAGCAGCCTCAAACACGGCGTTTCTCCATGCCCCTGGCACACCGCGTCCGCCCTCTGTCCCGTTTTCTCAGTTTATCGAAGCATTGACCGTTCACCGCCGCTTTGTTGCTCAGCAGGATCGACATTTCGTCGCCTTTATCCCCATTCCACCCTGTGTGGTCGCTCACATACCGCTTCACCTCGTCACGCTGCATTTTTCACAGCATCCCAAGAGGAGACAAGACGGCCCGAGAAGCTACATTATGATCGCGCCAGAAATAGAGATATAAGGTTTTCATGAAAGCTTGTGTGCCGGGAAAATAGAGTTTTTTCGTGTTCTTTTCGCATAAAAATGAAAAATTAAATAGGACGATTATATACAATCTATAAAAACATCGACCCACTCTTAAGGCGGGGGCATTAGCTGTCTCATCAAACCAAAAAAATGACTAGCTGCTGGCGACCAGACGAATGAAACTAAATTACGGCAGCTGCAAAAAGAAAATGTGATATGAAATATACTTAGAAACTCATTTGAGTTTGAATAGGATTTGCACCCGAGTCGCCAAGAGCCCAAGCAACTACAGCACTAACCATAAGCCGTGCCAGGTTGGAACGAGAATTATCCGGATGCGTGGCGCATGGACCGGTGACGTGAAGGGATCGCAAGCATGATGCGACCTTGAAGAACTATTATATATCCCGGTCTGTTTATAAAATCACTAAAAGAGCTTAAGTGAGCGATGAATTTTTCTCTTAACACTGAAAAGAAAAATGATTGTTGCAACTCTTATCCAAAAGTCTCAGACGAGCTACGCTGCCAACATCCTCCGCACAATTCAAATCAAATTATAGATTTTCAGAAAACATTTCCCATCGGCATGTTGTTGGCGTCACAAACAAATTTCTCCGAGAAGCTATGTTTTTTTTCAATGTTAGCATGGTTGAAAAAACGAGAACAAGGTTTTTTTCTCTAATGCATTTTTTTTCTTTTCAAAACCGCTCACATATCTAGTCGGAAGAGGCATTAATTGTACGACCTCAGCGTCGCTGAAGTCCAATGCCGCAACTCGGGCTCATGATCCCATCCCCTCTACCAACACGTGCTCAGTCATTCCTTCTACTTCTACCTCTCCGTTTGCGCAGGTGGAAGCGTTCAAAGTTTTGTTAGCTACCCTATCTATTTGTAGCGCTATATACGGTGCTCTAAAACTACAAAGCAACCACAACGAAAAAAACCAAATGTAAATATCGCACAGAAAACCCCACACCGACCTGCGTAGAATCCACACACCGTCTTCCTTTCTGTCACCGCTCGGATTGCTTCTTTCTTTGAGCTTCACGGGCGCCATCTCGGTGTATGTTATTTCGGTTCTTTGGTTGAGGTTCAGTTCCACAAAGCGCCTTTTTGAGCTTCCAATCATGGGAACACTAACATTTACTGAAAGATCGAATGGGGTCCACATGGGGTTGCCTGATGTCCAGTATATCTTTCTGCCACTTTGGTCTTCGATGCCGTTGTTTCACTCATATCCACCGTGGACTTGATCACATGTCAATGCTTTTACCGTCGCTTTTACGGGATATCTGAAAAGAAATTTAAGTGGCATAACCCTTTCGAAACATTTATAACAGAGCAATGCCTGTTAGTTGCCTGCATGCTAATATAAGACAATAATATTATAATAATAATAATGTTCCAACTTGGGGCAAGCCTTCTGTCGAAGGCTTGCAAGCCGAAACGTCAATACATGTAAAAAGTTAATACAATCACGTTATGCGTTTCCCGGCCACCACGTTGTTTTTTTTCAATCCTAGGTAAAACGTACACGTGGGGTTCTAGTGTATGTACAAAACGCGCGGAGAATCTGCTAACCGCTTTCTTCATTTCCAGTGACGCACATGTGGGTGGGACCACCCAACACCCTCCCCAGACACTGGATCTTTCGTAGGTTCATTCCTGCTACGTAGCTGTTCCATGGGGCAGGTCGGTGGATCTTTCGAAAACGATGACGTCGTTCCCTTGGGCGTATGCCGCCATGCAGGGCGCAGTATTGCCAATATCCTGTTTAAATGCTCGTGTTTCACTCCCTGAATACGTACTCAGGTCCATCGAGTGTTTTTGGAGCCACATTTTGGCACAGGTCTTGAGATTGCGACTGCGTTGTGCTTTGCTTGCGTGACAAGCGTCAAAGTGGTTGCGATGAGGGCGTCGGTTCCCCATTGGCGTAGCATGGGAACCATTCACTGACGTTATCAGGTCGCGCGTTGCACAGCGATGCTCTGATCGCCCCACCCACTCTCGGGCGTTCTAACCAAGCGGCCACAATCTTAACTACTGAAAAACGTATCATACCCTACCTCAATAACCCCCTTTGGATGACGTTTCTCCCAAAACAAAGTCCGTCGTCGGCGAAGTGTTTGTCCAAGCGTTTTGCTGCCAGCTACAGAAGCCGAAAACATCGACACGCACAAAGCTCCTGGGCTGCAATTGGCCATCGCTATTCTAGCTCTGGTCTTGCCTCCCCATTGCGTCCATTCCGGGATCGAACAGATCAGCACTTTTTCAGCCTCTCACGTAGGCACGTGACGCAATGTAGCTCCCCGCTTCTCCTTTGGCCGCCAGACAAGTCGGGAATTCCGAATGTAAAACTTACAGTGATGCCCTGGTCGGCTGTTCTCGCATACATCACAATAAACTCAGCGAAGCATGCACTTGCACACTTGCTATAGATCGCTCACACGCGCGGGGATTCCCGGGACACGAAATTTTTTGCGAGTAAAGCCACATCTGCGTCTCTCACTACCAGTATTTACTTGGAAACGCAGCGCATTTTTTGTTGCTTCGGCTCCACACAGTTCCGTATGCTTAATGTATTCTTCTGACGCAACCAATCATCGCCTGCAACCGCTCGCTTTCCAGGGCCTTAGCCGGTAGTTTGCTTCGGGTAGCTTCCAGGGCTCTGTTCTTTCCTCCAGTTGAGCACTGCGCTTATAGGTGGTGGCGGCTTCCTTCAGCTGCAGCAATCACCTTCTGACTGCCCAATGACGTACTTAGGTGCTACGCCTCTGCCCGAGTACACATCCTCCGGGCCATTTTCGAAAAGAGCCGACACGGAGAAGGCCCCCCACACTTCGAAAAGAGCCGACAGGGAGAAGGCCCCCGGTCCCGGGGTCCAAGCTCTTTAATGTTCGCTTCAATGTCAACGAGGCTGCCATTGAGCTGCTCGCAAGCCCCACACCTTGTCGTATGTGCCAGTGTTTTCATACACTCCGCGACTCGCGCTTTAAACACCGCCACTCGTTGGCATCTTCGCACTTTTAGGGTACGTTTTCAATTCCCCCTTCAACCAAGTCCACGAACGGCGTCTCCTCGAAGTGAGCCAACTGCCCACAGGCGTCACATTAAAAGTTGCCTTCTCTGTTATCCGCTGATTTTGCCAAGTTAGCTGCCCGTCGTAGGATCGCTTCTTCCGAGAGCAGGGAGGGAGAGCAGGTGAGGAAGGATATCTGTACGGGAGAAACAGGTTGTGTAAAAGCGAATTTTCCTTTCAGGTGCACCTCGTTCTTCTCTGTGGAGTACTCTTGGCCGGGCCGCAGTGCCACCGGACATTGTCGTCTCCGGACGCCGTCGTCTCCTGCCACGGGACATACTTTGGCCTAGCCCTGCTTAGGTGGTGGGGCTGACCTGCTGAGGCGGCGTCTATCTGTCGCCCCACAAGCCCGCGGAGACATACACGTAGCTCACTAACGCACGCAGCTCACGAACAGAGCACAGGCGACCGCGCATGCTAACGCTTACTCCGACCCGATAACATCCCTTACCTGACCAGAACACAGTGATGTTTCGTAGTTCGGAAAAAATTCCCATTGCTAGGTTCAATAATTCCCTTTTTGGAGAACTTTTCCCCGCAGGTTTCTCAATTTTTTCCTGCAGATTTCTCTGCATTGTCTTTTGCAACTGATAGATCTTTACGCGGTTTCCTGTTCGGTTTTGGGCGTTATCTAGCGCCACCTATGCCTAACGTAGCCTTCTGAACGCAGACGCCTAAAGAGCGTGAATTAAATTCCGCGACATCTTCCGCCGAGCAGCATTTCAGTATGAATTTCACGTTTTCTACCACACAGCATGCTTACTTTGCATGTCGGACGTCCAAGTAAAACTGTCCGTATGAAAAAAATACAAGACATTGTTGGGTAATTTAGGTAATTTTTGCTCAGCGCCTTAACTACTGGCACCATATCTTGTTGACAGCACACGCACTAAGGCGCCGCCTAAATACGTTTTAGTATATTGCGCAAGAGTACCTGCAAACAGGCTTCAGCCCTTCAGCCGCCGCCGCTTCCCGTTTTAATAGCTCTTCGTCATGGACTGTTTTTCCCGCTATGCTCCCTCCTATTCTATGAACTGGATAAAAAATGGTCTTGGATGTTTGTTGCTCGCGAGAACACGATGGATGTTTGAACATAAATCCTGGGAAGTGGTACGGGAACTGTTTAAAAGAAAACAAAGTAATAAATTGAGCAAGGACTGGCTTACTGACATTAACTTCCTTGTTTTAATTCCACGACTCCTAAATTTCTCTACATCCACTAAAAACTCCCTTTTCCCTTTTGGCCAAACTTACAGCCGAAAATTCACAGAAAAGGGGAAAATTTCAGGCACGAAACACCACTGCCAGAGCAGATGGCGCGCATTAAAATAGCGCGCGCCATCGATAGTGACTTTCTGTAACCACACGGCTTCAGTAGGATCCCATCTTATTTATTATGAAACTTTTTCTGATGGTTATCCGTAATAACCAACCTAAATTAAACTTGACATCAGTAACCAGTCATTTGAACCTTTCATCTTTCATAAATTTGCTTCGGGATAGTTCTAATAAAGACCCCTTCCATCCGTTTCCCATAATCACACGCCTACAGTAAAAGACCATGTATAGACAGCAGGTAGGAGTCCCTAGGTTGCACTACTGAACTGTTAATAACAGCCAAGTGCAAAATACCTAAGCACGTGTAGCAACCGTCTCTGTTTCATTACTCTGGCCCATAGCGGCATCTCCTGGTACTACCCGTAGGTTGTAATCAAGAAAAATAAAAGACAAACAACCATTAACCAAGAACATCGCAATGATAACAGGCCCGAAATAAGCTTACTCAGATGGCGCGGAGTGTTTGCCAGTCCAGTAGGAATAATTAGCCAAGAGGCTCCAGCTGTCAACCCTTCCATTGTACCTGTGAGCAAGGTATTTTTCTGCTTGTTCGGTCAAATTCATCCATGTGCAGCAACCTATTAAACGAAATGTAATATAAATTTGTGTGGTAACCACACTATCCTGGGAAGAAACAAAAAATCGGCGTTGTAACTACAATCGAGGGCCCCAACTATCGGTAACCATACGTTTGCTTTAAATCCTAGATATCCTTAGATATCATTAGATCCTTGGACATCCTTAGATATCATTTTATTTTCATTATTTTTGTCACGGGGTTCAACCGCTTCATCGGCAGAATAGTCGCCGATCTCCTTAAATTAATTTCTCATACACGTAGTATTTAGTATCCATTCTATCACATCCGATAACATGTACCACGTTGATTGATTGATTGATGTGATTGATTGGGATTGATTGATTGTGATTGATTGATGATTGATTGATTGATGATTGATTGATTGATGATTGATTGATTGATGATTGATTGATTGATTGATTGATTGATGATGATTGATTGATTGATGATGATTGATTGATTGATTGATTGATTGATTGATTGATTGCTTGATTGATTGATTGATTGATTGATTGATTGATTGTGAGGTATAAAGCACGGACACCACACAGGCCATGAGGCGCGCTGTAGTGGAGGGCTACGGATTTGTTTCTCACCTATGGATCTTCTACGCGCACCGAAATCTCGAACACACGGTCGTTTTCGCTTTTCGCCTCTACCATAAAAGCGGCCACCGCGTCCTCCGGCTGAGCAGCAATACGCCTTAGCCAATGTGCCACCACAGGGGTCTCTTTTAAAACATGCTTCCCTTAAATGGGTATAAAAACGAAAGCGGTATAAAGTCGTACAGCCAATTCATATTTTAATTTTACTGGACTGAAACAAAATTACGGCGTTACAAATATTTTATCTTCATTTTCTCCTTTTACCGTCTGCCGTTTTCGGTGGGATAATAAAAGCGAAAGTTATTTCTATTCAATTCCTAACGAAAACCTAGAAAACATGGCTTCACTTTCGCCGGGCCATTCAACCTGCCGGCCTTGTTACTTGACCGACACATCTTTCCATCTAGCGGGAGTAGTTGTACAAGTCGTGCACGGTTCCCACACGTAATGCGCGGGATCAATCCGTACTTTAAAATATTTATCTTACATACAACACAGGAGCGCAGAACACAGGAGCGCAGATAGTAACGCGACAATAGAAAGCGAAGTCGGGCCGTACTTGAAGGAACAAAGTGCATTCGCTCAGGGTCAAGCTAGATCAGTGCCAGCTGTGTTCGGGAGCGTTCGCGAAGCTGGCTACGGGTGCCGTATTTAACGCAATAGCTTTAATAGCCTCATTTTTCGATTTTCCCGTGGCTCCTAGCCGTCCGCTATCAGCCGTGCCCATCAGGCGTCCACGGAAGTACGTCACCGCTGCCACCCGGAAACTGTGACGGCGGAAGAAGGATTCGTGGGCCCCGCTCAATCTGTAATGTGGCGGAACGACAACTGAAGTTCGGAAAGTAGGGCAATGATACAACGTTGGTTACAAAAGAAAGGAATCGTGTTATCAGCAGGCATCGTGTTATCAGCACGCACCGCGCCTGCGCGTGAAGTTTGTTCTATGCCAAGTCGGTGGTAGCATGCCGGGCAGACACGGTCACCAGCCGTGCCCGCAACTGACGCCATCACACCAAAGCGTGTTTCTACCAGAAGATCAAAAAATATCACGCTACGGTAATTGATTGATTCTAGAATTTAACGCGCCGACGCAACGCAGGCGATGAGGCGCGCCGTAGTGGATGGCTCCAGATTAATTTTGACCACCTCCGGATGTTAACGCGCACCGAAATCTCGTACACACGGGCGTTTTTGCTTTTAGCCTCCATCAAAACAGCAGCCGCTGCGGCCGGGAATTGAACCCGCGACCTCGTGCTCAGCAGCGCAAAAGTTCCGCTACTTGATGCACTGAAGGTACACGTGGGCTACGTGTCACGCCGTTGTAGAAGCCTCCGGAACAATTTAGATTACTTCACGATACTTTACTTGCCCCGAAATCTTGCCACACCCGTGTTTTTGTTTTCTTAATCCATTAGGAAAACGGCGGCCACGGTGGTGAATCGACCCTGCGTCCTTGGGCTCAGCAGCGCAATACGTTACCCACTGAGCCACAGCGCGTTGTTTTCCAAAGAGACTTATGCTGGCAACATAATTTGGTGACCTAACTAACCCCGGGAGCAAAGGACCAACGGAAGAAAAGCTGAGATTATTGGAAGGCTGAGGAAGGCTGAGAATATTGGCAGAAAATACCAAAATAAATCCCGCTATATAGCCTCTAACCACATCAGTTTTCAAAATCCTTTTTCAATATTTTCACTGTTCTGTCTCCGCTGCAAGCTCGGTTTCGAAAACGACAGATGGCGCCACGCGGCCAAGTTAAAAATCACCCTAAAAATAGATACGGATGTCCTTCCAGAGAACCACCCCGCAGGAAGGCTCCGCGCGGTTCTACAGACAAGCAGTAGTGCCAAACTCCCAATCGCCAAAAACATAAAATCTTTAACGAATTTCCCACAATCAAAACTCCAACCAAAATCAGGGAAATGAAACAAAAAAGCAATATCATGAGGCTTCATGCAAACACTAGTCATGCCCCATTTATTGCGTAGCCTACGATACCACAACTTTACCTGCACAAAAGAAAGTAAACAAAAACACCTTCATCAGGAGAGCAGATAAGGCGGTCCTCTACCTAGAAACTTTGACCATGAGGCGAAATAACAAAGGGTGGACCACCAGGCTTAGAGAATTGACATGCCTAGACGGGTCTAGAAGGAGGCGAAGGCATTTACTTGATGAAGGGATGAAATAACAATCTTCAGAGCACGGAATCGCCTCTAGAAGAGCAAGACAAGAGCGGGTGAAGATCAATGGCAGAGCCGTTTACCCTGCAGTCATCCTAAACAGGATGTTGGTTATAATAACTGTGAATAGATCTATAAACTGGGGTCTTCCTTACGCAATTGAAGAAACCGGAGAAACCCCTCTCCTAGAACATAGAAAGCAGATGGAAAAAGTTGAAGAGACACCTACGTGTGGATCTTAAGGTGTAAGGCGCGATAGCGATACTTCGATTTCCATGGAGCGTTTCCGAACGCCGCTTGTGTATTTCTGATATGTTCTGCCCGAGCACTAAGCGTCATCGGAAAAGGGAAGCACTAGCAAACAAGGGTTTTTATCATCGTAGCCTGGGAGAGACAGGGGCCCTCTTCGAATCTGTAGCTTAAGATGTGAGCGAGAAAGATTGCGGATGCAAGGTGTTGATCAGTTTTGAGCGAGGAGGCGTCAGTGTAAGTGTATCAAAAGTTTTAATGTGTGATGTCTATGCCGGCCTGAACAATTTTGATTTCTTCAAAGAGAGAGAGAGAGAGAGAGAGCTACATGGATAGAGAGGGAGAGATCTTTGTTCAGGAAGAAATACTTGCGGTTAAAGAAAATGGGGTGAACAGTTTGCAGGGAGCTCAAAGGTGGAACCTCACCCTACAACAACACTAATGCACCAGCTCCTTTCTTTGTCCTTCATAAGCTCGGGCGGAATATTGAGGTAACGAGCTGGCCAAAGCTGCCTCCCATATCCCGTAGGAGTGGAATATGCTGTGTTTGAGTTGTTCTCTCTGACAATACTTTTGGAGATGGCTAGGTTGCGTGCAAGATGGTGGATGTTTTCCCGATCTTAGCAGAGATATCAGTTATGTTTCATGCCTGATGTTACGTTAATGTCTGTATGAGTTTTAGTTACTTGTCTTAGTTTTTCTTGCACAGAGTGGTGATTATTTGGCATTGAGACAGCTATGTAGCAAGGGTAAATATCGGGGCCGTAGGCATTAGATAAGGATTTGTTTTTGAAGGTTTCTAAGGAGGCCATTAAGGTAGTCGCCGTCGCAAGGAGAACGGCATGTGCTTCGTGTTCCTCGTCATCAGTGCGTCGTTCTCGGCCACACCATTGGGACCATTGGATAGGGTGTCCAGGCGACGTTAATTTTTTACATTGTGGATGAAAATATGTTAGCGAAACGCTTGGGTATTATGAATGCAGAAAAATTTGTAATGTCCTGTGATGGTCTGTAATGATGTGACGCGACTATTTCATACTTCCGCTATTAGGATTGCCAAAAGGATGGCTCCAACTTCCACTTCTTTCATCCCGTAAGAGGGTCATGCACTCATAAATATTACCAGAGTAGTCAACTATAACAATGGGGCCTCGTGCTTTCGTACATCCCAACGTGGGTGTATACTGTGGTATCATGGTATTGGAACTTTCCCGGAATAAAATTGATCCTGCCATATCTCTGCTTCTTGTGTAGAATTGGATCCGTACTTTTGGTTTGGGGCAGTTTTTGTGCGGGTTCGCTGAATTGGTGCCATGTCTGACGGCGAGCAGTAGTTTCTTTTCAAGGGGCAGGGGGTGGGTGTCTTCTATGCGATGGCCTCTTCCGCTTTTATTTTTCCATCTGCTTTCTCTGTTCTAGGAGACGGGTTTCTCCGATTTCTTGAATAGCGTTAGGAAGGACCCCAGTTTTCGGATCTATTCACAGTTATTATAACCAACATGCTGTTTAGGACGACTGCAGGGTGAACGCCTGCCCCATTGATCTTCACCCGCTCTTTTCTTGCTCTTCTCGAGTCCATTCTGTGCTCTGAAGACTGTTTTTTTTTCATCCATTCATGGAGTAAATGCCTTTATCTTTTTCTAGACCCGTCTATGCATGTATATTTTGTAACCCTGGTAGTCCACTCTTTGTTAGTTCGTTTCGCGGTAAAAATTTCTAGGTACAGGACCACCATATATGCTGTCCTGATGAAACTGTTTTTTGTTAACTTTGTTTGGTGCGGGTACATTTAGGGTACGGTAGGCTATGCAATATCTGGGGCATGATTAGTGGTTGCATGAGCCTCATCATATCCTTTTTCCTTTTATTTCTGTGCTTTTGGTTGGGAGTGTTGATTAGGGGCAATTCGTTAAAGATTTTGTGTTTTTGGCGATTGTTCGTGTGGCACTACTCCTTGTCTCTAGAAACACGCCGAGCAGTCCCACGGGATCGTTCTCTGGTAGGACATCCGTACCTATTTTTAGGGTGATTTGTAACTTCGCCGCGTGGTCCATCTGTCGTTTGTGAAACCAAGCGTGCAGCAGAGGCAGACCTGTGGGAATATTAAAAAGTATTTTGAAACCTTTCGTGGTTAGAGGCTATATAGTGGGCTTTTTTGGTTCTTTTGTGCGAATAATCAATGCCTTTATTGATTTCTAAAAGGCCGGCGTTGCTCCTTCACTCCCGGGATTAGTTAGGTCACCCAATTATGGTGCCGGTAAAGGCCCGGTGGAAAACACGCCGCGGTGGCTCAGTGGGCAAGGCGTTGCGCTGCTGAGCCCAAGGACGCGGGGTCGATTCACCGCCGCGGCGGCCGTTCACTTCATGAATTAAAAAAATGAAAACATCAGTGTGGCAAGGTTTCGGCGCAAGTAAAGTATCCTGAAGTGGTCTAAATTCTTCCGGAGACTTCCACAACGGCGTCACACAAGGCCCACGTGTACCATCGGTGCATGAATTATATTTTTTATCTTCTGGTAGAAACACGCTTTCTGGTGAGATGTCGTAAGTTGCGGGCACGGCTGGCGACCGTGTCTGCCGGGCATGCTACTACCGGCTGGGCATAGAACAAACTTCACCGCGAAGGCGTGGTGCCTCCTGATAACACGACTGCCTTCTTTCGTAACCAACGTAGTATCATTGTCCTCCTTTCCCAACTTCAGTTGTCGTTCCGCCACATTACAGATTCAGCGGAGCCCTCGAAACTTTCTTCCTCCGTCATAGCTTCCGGGTAGCAGCGGTGGCGTATTTCCGCGGACGCCCGATGAGCACGGCTGATAACAGACCGCTAGGATGCGCTGTAAAATCAAAAATGATCCTAATAACCCTATCGCGTTAAAAACAAAAGCGGGAGGGGCCATCGGATAGATGACACGCACCCCCCGTATTTTGAAAAGAAACTAGTTTACGCCATAAGCGATGGCACCGATTCAGCGACTCCGCATAAAAACTCTCCTGTACCAAAAATACGGATCCAGTTATACACACGAAGAGGTGATATGGCACGAACAAATTCATTCAGGGAAAGTTCTAATATCATGAGACCTCAGTACACGCCCGCGTTGGGATGCACGAAATCACGAGGCCCCAATTGTTATAGTTGTCTACTCTGGCAATGTTAAAGGAGCCATGAAGACAAAACACAAGTTTGGTTAATTCGAAAGATTGCCTCGTTAGAACCATAACGCCACCACTTATAACGCGAACTTCGCTCAAATAAGCTACATAATTAGGAAAAAGAGGAAATGACCATGCGACCCACCAGCTCATTTTCCGCAACAGAACCTATGATGTCACTCGAGAAATGCTCTGCGATTGGCGGAGGGCCGGCAAAAGCAAAAGGCATGTTAGGCAGGGCTTACAGTTTGCACAGCGAGCTAAATGCCCGTGAAACATACTGCGCATTCGTTTTATGACAAAGAACGGTGAGTAAACGGTTGAAGTTCCGAACGAACACGCAAGCATGTGCGCCAATGCGTACGAAAACTACCGCCGGCCGAGCTCGACATCTCGCCGTCGCGCAGACGAATTTTCGGGTTCGAGGCTCTTAGGGGCCAACGAACCGTTCCAGCACGTACAGCCGCGACCTGCTTGGTATCTTAATCCTTGACAGGTGGTTGGCCGTCATATCGCCAACCAGCAAAGGTAAAAATGGGAAACGAGGGGAGTAAGGAACAGCAAGAAGCGACGAGATAGTGCCAGTCGTCGCAGAAGTTTCGAATGGTGTTGGCTTGCTGCTGTCGTTACGAGCTCGTTTCCAGTTTACAACCACTGAAAACTTCAGTTTGTTCGAGTACTTTACAATGAAATTTCGTTGCTGCGTTTTGAAATGCCCATGTAGTACGGGCAAATCGTCTAGGGAGTGCGACATCCCCGCCGGTGAGGAGATCTCCTTTCATGTGCTGCCCACGACGAACCTCGGTGAAGCAAGTGGCTACGTTTTGTGAACTTTGCAAACGGAGGAGAAAAGAGAGCTAAAGGAAGTACGAGTGTGCTCGCTTCATTTCCGAGGAAGTGATTACGCCGGGGACCCTTACGTTAGCTCACTCCTGGGACATGCTGGCACTCGTCGCCGACTTCGTCAAATCGCTCTGACCTTGGGGAAAAAAATGCCGTAAACACCGCGCATTGACGCTCGTATCTTTCTGGTCGAAGCAGAGAGCTCGCGCGAACGGCTTTCTATACACGACACCGGCCAACTGGCATAAGTGATACTGCTACTGAAATTGAACTATTATTAACCGTAATAAAAATACGGCACATACGTACCAGTCTGTATTCGTCCGTCGCGACGGGGCTGACGAGGCAGCGTGTGCCGACGGCAGGGCGTTCGTCTGTTGTGGCTATCGCGGAATGGTCGCTTTCCCGTCCACCGCGTATCCCACAACTCTTTCCGCTCATGCACTTAGAAGCATTGAGCGTTCAAGTGGTGTGAGGTTGTTAAATGCAAGCCCGAGCTCCTCGGCGAGAGTTTTGTTCTCCGATCAGGCGATTCATGACTAGGGCTGCGGGTGCACTAGGTTTTACTAGTATTTTTAAAATGGCCGCCGTCTTGGTCGACTCCCGCGTGTGGGTGCTATATGCAGTCGACATACGAAGTATCTGTTTCATGGACCGGCTCGTATGACACCATTGTTCACGTCACGAAATGTGTAATTTAGCGGGAGATTTAAAATTTTGGCTTAAATTGCCTTATTTCTCAGTGAATAAAGCATCATTTGCTTCCAGGAAAGCGCTTGGGGTACTATGAAACACCTAATCTTTCGAATAAAACAAACTTTTGTTTTCTCTTAATGGCTCCTTTAATGAAGGCATGACCCTCTAACATACAGTAACAAGGAAGTGGACGTTGGATGTTGGAGCCATCTTTTTGGCAATCCTAATAGCGGAAGTATGAAATAGAAGCGCAACATTATTACAGACCCTCAAAGGACATTATACTGTTTTTGCATTGATAATACCTAGGCGTTTTGCTGACATATTGCCATCCACAAGGGAAAAATTAACAATGTCACCTGGACACCCTACCCAATGGTCCCAATGGCTGGACGAGAACGACGCACTGACCACGAGGCACACGAAGACACATGCCGTTCTCCTTGCGACCGTGACTACCTCAATGGCTTCCTGAGAAACCTTCAAGAACAAATCCCCATCAAATGCTTAGGACCACCATCTTTCCCCTCGCTACATAGTGGTCTCAATGCCGAAGAAATACCAAGACAAGTTTCTGAAAATCTGTCTGACATTAACGTAACAACAGGCATCATACATTAATTTATATCTTTGCTAAGATCGGGGAAACATCCACCATCTTGCACGCAACCTAGCCATCTCCAAATGTATGGTCCGGGAGAACAACTCAAAAATAGCATATTGCACTCCTTCCAGACATGGGAGGCAGCTTTGACCAGCTCGTCACATCAATATCCGCGCGAGCTTATTGAGAGGACAAGAAAAGAAGCTGGTGCATTAGTGGGGTTGTAGGCTCAGGTTCCGCTTTTGAGCTCACTGCCAAGTGTTCACCTCAATTTTTAACCACAAATATATCTTCCTGAAAAAGATCTCTCTATCTCTATCTATCTATCTATCTATCTATCTATCTATCTATCTATCTATCTATCTATCTATCTATCTATCTATCTATCTATCTATCTATCTATCTATCTATCTATCTATCTATCTATCTATCTATCTATCTATCTATCTATCTATCTATCTATCTCTATCTTTCTTTCTTTCTTTCTTTCTCTCTCTCTCTCTCCTCTCTCTCTCTCTCTCTCTCTCTGAAGAAAGCAAAATTGTTCAGGCCGGCCTAGACATCACACAATAAAAATTTTGATACACTTACACTGACTCCTCCTCACTCGAAACTGATCAACACCTCGCCTCCGCAGTTCTGTCTCGATCACATCGCAAGCTACAGAATCGCAAAAGGCCTCGGTCTCTCCCAGGCCACGGTGATTAAAAACCCTCGTTGCTAGTCTTTCCCTTTTGATTGATTGATTGATTGATTGATTGATTGATTGATTGATTGATTGATTGATTGATTGATTGATTGATTGATTGATTGATTGATTGATTGATTGATTGATTGATTGATTGATTGATTGATTGATTGATTGATTGATTGATTGATTGATTGATTGATTGATTGATTGATTGTAGCGTTTAACGCACCGACGCGACGCAGGTGATCAGGCGCGCCGTAGTGGAGGCCTCCGGATTAATTTTGACCACCTCGGGATCTCTAATTAGCACCGAAATCTCCTACACATGGCCGATTTTGCCTTTTCGATAACCTTAATGCTCGGGAAGCATATATCGGAAATACACCAGCGTCGTTTGAATACGCTCCATGGGAATCGAAGTATCGCTATCACGCCCTACATTATAGGGCGCGATAGCTTGGTAGATGGTCGTGCCGAATGCGACAAACAGGTGTTTGTGTAAAAATAATCTATAAATTTTATGTTAATTTTGTACAGGGCTCTACAGTGCTTGACTTTGTATTTGTCACATGCACTAAATAAACAGAAAGCATATTCTAGGACGCAGGCACTCTGTGCTATCGCTCCCTTTACATGCTGCGTCGAACTTCACACAGTGCCCCAGCCCGCCGAGAGATGTTTGCTGCGCTCCTGACGCATTGCACAACAATTAACCAGGTCAAGCAGATTAGGCAGGGCACACACTTTTACTTCAGCTTAGTTCCCGAACATCCATAAGACCTAGATCTTTTCCTTCTTACTCATCGATTTGCACGACGATGAACAAAATGAGCACCTTAGGCAGGTTACACAGTTTTATATCAGGTTAATTACGGAACATTCAGAAGTCCTACACCCTTCCCCTCTTATACCTTTGTGTCCACCAGTCATATCTCTCAATGCTTCTACTGCGGCTTTTTTTGCCGAGGCGCGTCATCATTCAGGATACCCGTGTAATTGGCTTAAACGGAGGACAAGCTAAAAGCACATCTAGCAATGCCAAACACGCTATGCGTAAATACAGGTATGTTACCTCATTCCCAAGGAAAAATGGTTTACCTACTTTTAAAACTGATATATTCTAACAGAGGAAATCCCTTCGCTCATTGAAAATCAAGACAATTAGGTTTTGTTCATCGTCAGCCGGCGGAAGCTCAACGTGCTGAAATTCTGTGCCCTCACCGGCGACAAGACAAAAACTTACAACGAAGACAAGTGGCGTAAGAGTGCTGACACTTAGTAGACCCTATTGTAAATTGCTGTACATTTTTCCCATGGGTATCGCGACATAGATTCGGGAAATCGGCTCCAAAATATCACAAAGATGAACTGAGTGAAGTCCTTACCCCTTTTTGTCGTTCCCTGAAATGCAAAACCAGCCGTGAGTGTACGTACTTCGGAATTCATTTACGTCCAGCCATAAAATACAGGACGTCCCGTGCATATATCTTAGTTTTAGTGGTTCACCGGTGCTCGAGAACCGTCATACGATAGAATCGAAAACATACCATTATACACTTTGTGGTGCTGCAAGCCATAGAACTGTAGCAATTGGTTCCCCCGGTACCAAAACAAGAACTGAATTCACAATTTTTTAAGAAATAAAAAGAACACATTATTCTTTCTTTCATTGATATCTTTCATGTTATTTACCTAGAGGTATATTATTGCTATAGCATTATTTAACTCTGTTGCTGAAAAATTATCTGTTTCTGAAACACAGACCGCACATAAAATGGCAGACGGATAAAAACATTTGCAGCAGGTTAAGGAATCTTTGAGCAATAACCATACATGTGCGAAGTACAGTTCGATTGATTGTAGGGTTTTAACACGCCGACGCAACTCAGGTGATGAGGCGCGTCGTAGTGGAAGGCTACGGATTAATTTTGACCACCTGGGGATCTTTAACGTGCGCCGAAATCTTGTCCACACGGGCGTTTTTGCTTTTCGCCTCCATCAGAAAAGTGGCCGCCGTAGCCGGGAATCAAACCCGTGACCTTGTGCTCAGCAGCGCAACGCCTTAGCCACTGAGCCACCGCGGCGGGTGCGAAGTACAGTTCAGCCATACAGAAAATACCCCACACTCTACTGCAAAAGGCTACACAGGTAATGCAACCCGAATGAATCTGCGCAACATTCTTGAAACAGTAATTTGGTCTAGTTTCTTTAGTAATCATTTTCCATGTTTTCCGTACTCGAGGTTGTAGATCACGCTTTCAGTTTATCGTTAATCCCTTCAGTCATCTTCTTAGAACAGTAACCAATGGATTCCTCCGTAAGGCATTTACTAAGATAGGATGGTGTAATAAATTACCATTGAAAGTACACCGCACACAAACAGTCAAAGAGTGTATAAGAGATTGTGGTCTTGCATATTGCATGGACATTGTCTTGCTCATGTAAACAGGCCCTGGAAGCTTTTTCAAGCGAAAGTACTGCAGCTTTTTCGCACAAGTCCTCACCTAGTTGCACGAGATATGAATCTGAAAACGAGGACCGTTTCCAGCTACTACACAGCTGGCGTGGGTCGCGCATGTACACATCTTTCAGCGAAAATGAAACCCTATGCATATGGGGTGCGATATATGAGTTACTGAGAGCACCAGCTTTGGATACTATTCTTAAAGCGAGTTAGATTAGCTGTTCCGATCGAAATTAAAAGCTGTGCGAAAACTTTGCAATAACGGAGAAATATGGCCCCACAAGATACTGGCTTGATATGCTTCATGCGCAACAAAAACATAAGACACAGAAAACTAAATGCACTGCTGGAATGGATGTAACGCGAACGTTGCAAACGGGGGCAAATGAAATGAAATAAATTAAATTGATTACAAAAGTTTCTGTGTAGTCGCAGTAGTGAAAACTGATGGTGGGATGCGAGGTTCGGAAAGAAAAGATGCAGAGCGAAGGAGCAGCATGATATTGAGTGGGAAAACTCAGAAATTGGCCCAATGCTTTGGGATTATGTACACAAAAGAGCGCCGCGTGAAGCCTTATTTTACCCCTGTTAACGCCCTGCTTGCAACGTTTCACACATTTTTTGGAAGTATTACTTGCTTACTGCAGTTTATTATGCGACTCGAATATACCTTGAATGGTTCTTTCAATTCCCTGTCTTGTTTATAAAACAGCATTTTGGGTGAAGATAGTAAACGTTCAAATTTGTGGAGGAAGAATAAAGTGAGTGTTTGCTACAATTTTCTGAAGTCTTCACGTGAATCGCATGTCAAAATGCATCACAAGTTCGCGTTTCTGTTCCGCGCTCTAAACATTTGTAATGCTTCCACAATATAGTTCTACCCTCCTGCGCTAACTTCTTACTGTATTAGAGCATCTTTATATAGGCTCCCTGCAAGCCATTGCAAATATTTTTGCTATTCCCTCTTTATTCGCCTCTAACCAGCTTCATTATCCTATTCTGATTTTGTTCGCGCCGGTATGTTGCTGATGTTCCGGATTACGTTTTTTGTTGTTAAAACGTTTTACACAGCGCGTTGACCGTCAACATAAATAAACCAACCTAAACAAACCTTTACTTCTCATATTCCAGTCGAAATCTTGAAATCATGAACAGGCACGGAATGGCAAGTCGACTTTTTTTTACCTGCATGTAAAACCTTGTGTCTCGGGCCGACCTCTTCTTTTTTTCTGAATAAGTCTGTCTTGATCTCTCTATCTATGTTTCCCGGTTGCAGTTCCCAACACAAATCTCCGGCTAGGGTACTTCAACTATCTCCACTTGTATTGGCTTACAATCAGGACGCACTCCCCAGTCGAAAACTGCTAGCTATCCCTCTCACCCCCGCTTTCCTTCCTGCATCACCCCGGAACTTCCACTAGGCACGGAACAACTGTGAAAGCGCACACTGTTCATCATTTTTCTTGACAAAGCGGTCCTGTTATGGCCCGTGGACGGTGACAGAACCTTTGGGGAGTGACCACGTCGTCGTAGAATAATACTTTGCACTAAAAAAGGCTGAGCATACATGCTTCCAGAAATCCCAAAAATACAAAGGTTAACGTCTAACGTCTAAATAGGACACCTTGCACCCACCTTCATAGACAACCCAGGTTCCCAAATGTGCTGCAAGTTCATTTTCTGTCATATTCAAGCCACACCTCTCCACTTCAGAATGTTTGTTCAACGCTTTGAAGATTTTGCCTTGGAATCAACCTGTCCCCAGGCAGCAACATAGTACACATACAACGACTCAAACTTAAAGAAGATCCCCTATATTTATCAAAAGCGTTTGTCGCTTTAGGCCCCGCTTGGGAGCTGGTACGCACAACATAAAACGAATCCAAGCAACATACACTCTGCTGGTCATATGTGCTTCGTTTGTTACAGAGACAGCACCCAGTCATGGCTGGCAGTATGCCGGACAGAAACAAAGCACGCTAACCGCTGCCCCAAGCGCTTATTATCTGTCGTCAAGTTCTCTGTCACGTGACAATGCGCATACCCACATTATGTGGTATCAGTGAAGTCCTCAAATCGTCGTCATAGTTTTTGCAGCCATATGTGCTGTATGGATCGCAGTGACAATGTAGGGCTGAGATTCCGACCCTAGACCGTGCTAGGGCTGGTTAGTGGACGTCTTAGGTGATATCAATGAGCTATGGTAATGCAGTATACAGTTCAAACCAACGAATCTTTAGCGCTTCTGATAGTCCAAACCCACACCTGATCGCCAGAGAATCAAGTCATAGTCTTTAGAGTCTTTGCGGCCTTGTGGCCTGGAGGGGGTTGCACACGTGATAATATGCTCACTGAAGCTACGCTATACAACAGATGGCTGGTTCTCCTATCGTTTATTACTGCATCGGCAGAAACATCGAGGATGAGCGGGTGCTTGAAAAACGTATTCCTACTTTTAACATGTCCAACTGTACAAAAAACCCGATCTCGCGACTCATATATCATGTCTTTAGATCTTCCTAGACAGGGATCCACTTGATAGGGGAAGATGTATTGTGTAAGCCTGGCATTTCTTGAAGAGTTGCTGAATGCCATCCAGGAGGTAGGATAGGATGCCTATGTTATCCTACTGCTGATGCACTGAAAGCTGATGAGCAAACCCATTAGCAATCTCCCTAATCCCTCATTTCCTAATAGGACACCTCATAAGAATGGGCCTTGCAATTCCTAATAAAAAGGCCACGATTTGGCTAGCATTCTGAACACTTTCCGAAAGCGTCAGCAAGCAGATTGTTGCAAAATGCATAGCAAATCTATTTTGGTGTGGGGACTAAAATGCATCAGAATTTTATTAATGTACGCATTCGGAGTACGTATTTGATTGTGTATATGTAACGCGTCTCCAGGCCGCAAGAACACTATGTTCTTACGAGATACTTTAATAAATCCTGAATATTACCCTTATGATGACCAGCTTGTTCTGTTGCTTTGGGAGAAAAAGGGAAAGCAAATTGCCTGAAGAACAAACACAACCAATCGATCCTGTCAGAATTGTGATCAACTCAACCAAGGACGTTCATCATATTCTCTAGTCTTGTTCCTCGCTACTGGCTCCCCTCTGTGACGACAAAAATGTCCATCTCCAGACGACTAGAGGAGTGCCAGCTTTTTTGCACCCGACCTAGCCATCTGCAACCCCAGAATTCACCTGCCAAACTTTAGCTAGGTCTCAATGTTTCCGCTGATGCCTTAACACATGGCAGTAAAAGAATTCTTTACTTATCTTCCAGCACACGTTAGTGATCATATACACTGCCCCTCTTCCTCAGAGAGACCTTTAATCTGATGTAAATTCGGGCATTCGAACTTTCCGAAAAACACGCCGCTCTTTTATAACATTAATGCAGCACACCATCTCAACAACACGTACTATGCTATTAACCTATGCCGACTCTAAGTTTTCAAACTTGTGGGTAACCAGGTGTATTCCACAAGTTTTGAAAGTGCGTATCTTATCCTTTTCCCCAAGCAAGACAACATGGATTTCCCACCCACCATCGCTCCCGGCGCGACATACGGCTCGCGTAAGCGGGCATTTAAGTTTAAACATGGTTTTAGATAACCATGCGACTACACGCGCAAGTAACAAAACCTAAAACAAATTATCCCCAAGGCTTAGTCTGCAAAATATTAACAGGCATTTATTATTCAAACGCCTAACTAATGTGTTTGCTTTGTACGGGTAACTATTTACACATCGGCACACTTAAAGAATTCACGACTATCTTTTCAAAACTTGTAATTATATTTTGCTTTTAAACACGAACAGGCCAATGTTGAGTCCCTGAAGTGCATAAAAAATTCCTTACCAGCAATAAAAAAAGCCCCAGTAGTGTATGGCAGCGCATGACGATAAGATGTAAACCTGGAAAACACGCAACTGTTATGTTTAAACGTGTAGGATGCCACCTGTATATTTTAAACGCCTTTTGAAATATTCAAAGCGGGTTCATTCGTCAAATGTACTGCAAAGTTAAAATTAGGAGAGCCAAATCTTCTAAACATGCTGCCGAACAGTTTAAGAGTAACTGATAATATCTTTCCTGTCCGCATAATTATCACGTAAAATGAGCAATGTGGTAGATAATTAACTACTAAAGCTCACATGAATTTAAAGACGCTGAAAACTGCTATATGGGGTCAAACCAACTCATGTTGGGTCAAATTCGTTCATTTCCACCTATTGTTTTCTACACAACTTTCTCCTACTTCTTTTCGGCGGGCTTTTCGTCTCACACGTTGGTGTACATTCTGGCACTTCTGCCATTTCACGTGACTACTTCCCTTCCTCCTTGCATGTACTACCGAACTCCGCTTGTGGCCATAATTTTGTCTTAAAGCGTATATTTGTGCTAAACGAACATTAGCAAAACTTGTTGTGCGTAATGTTCCTGAGAATTGTTAGACAGTCTATACTAGCTCCAACTATTTGTCATTTGAGGAAACCCTTGAAAAAATTACGTTAACACTGTAGTTTTGACTCTTTCAGCCGAATCATTTCTAACGGATATTTCTGTTACACCAACCATTTTGTTTCCTTCCTACTTGTTTTTATGGTCGTGCCGTAATCCTCGTTCTCTTTATTGCGTTCAGCAGATTGTTTTCCCGTATGCGATGCGTGCGTCGCCCAAATTCAATGGACCTTTTCCCCAACCGCTATCTGCGCGTGCGACTGCAGGCGCCGCAATGCCTTTTGGTTGCTCACTCTTATCGCAGGTACCGCTGCTGACCAAATTTCATTATGGATATGTCACATATCCAGGGGCCCTTTATAAAAGCCCTTATACTACCAAAAAGCATAGACCAAACTAGACAAAGAGCTTGGATTAAATTCCGTCGAGGCAAGCTCCAAAACCATGAAATCACAGTCTAGGCCCGCGGCGGGACGTTCGAAAGGACGAAGGCAACAGTTGTCGTATACAAAATTGGCGGTAAAACAACCCAACGTACGGAATTCACGTGTGGAAAGCCGCCTTTACCCTTGCGACAGGACCCTGATCCTTGTCCATCGGGTGGGGCTCCCGCCATCATGCCGCGTTGCGCCATTGCCGGGTGAAAGAGTGTTTGTGAACGAGAGTCGTGGCTGTGCGTGCATGTGCCCACACAAGGCGGTTTGCACCACCCCACAAGGGAAACATGGCGTCTGCAAAACGCAGGAAATTTGTTGCGGCAATCGCTGCGTTTTCATTACCGTCCTACACACAGGAACGGAAAAGTGGAAATCCTCTCGGCGATCCGGCTAGGGGAACTACCAAATGGAGGCTCAATTACCGTTACACGCGCAGAAAAAGCCATTAGTTCCTTGGCTCAAGGCATAGCCCCTAAACACTTGATGAGCGTTCCTAAATCCACATTGACGAAGGTTCACATAAGATCAACACCTGGACAAATGTTTGTGCAAAGAAAACACGCCGCCGACGAAGATCGACGTAAACTCGCATACCGTGCTCCCTTTTGACAATGACTGCCGCATTTCCTGAACTGAAAATATTGAGATCGTCTCCCCATTCTGCGCCTCGGGACGCCAGCCTTCACCATGCCGCACGAGGATCAAGAATCGCAAAGTCTCTGCTAGATACAAACCAACACATGTATTCAAAAGCCTACATGGGCGAATATGTTAGGAGATCTGCGAGCTTAACCTTGAACTGTGGGAAGTATGAGGAAACACCCACCCTCTTTGCTCAACCTGGTCACATTTAAGGATATGTTTAAGGATGAACATCTCAAAGGTTGCATATTACCTTACATCAACACATACAGGCCTGTCATGGCCAGCTGGTCACCTCGAATCATCGTGAGCTGATGCTGCCGCCCGGCAGTTTGGGTTCCACCTTTGCGGCCGACCTTCTCTTTACTCTCTTTTCCCAATGTTTCATTAAAATTTTCTCAATCAAGGTATCTCTAAAAGTGTGTGTTATAAAAAACCGAAAACGTTCAGCCAGGCCACGACGTTAGAGAATACTTTGAAACACTACAACTGTCACCTTCTTCCTTCAACTGACAAACACACCTCAGCCGCCACCTTTTACCCTCACATCTTGACCCATAAAATTGTAAATGGCCTCTACCTTTCCCGTACCGCCATGATTTAAAAGTCATTGCTGCTCATCTAGGTGTTCTAGCTGAACTACTGTTCTTGGAAAACATAAATGGCAAATGCACAAACTCCAATCCAAAACGTTGCCTCGACACCGAAGTATAGCTATGGCGTCCTTCATGTTATGACCTAAACGTATATGTCACCTGCAACTTTTTTTAATATAACTGAGGCTCTAGCCAATTGTCACTGTTCGTTGCATAGGCGCCCTTGAAGTAAATATGCTCGGCTACTTTTGCAATTTCAAATCCTTATAACCTGTTCTAAGCCTTCAGTGGTTATAAACTCTACTGCCGTTGTTATCACCATGGTCCTCCTTCCGTTATTTTCTTCTCTAGTGTTCTTCAGTCCTTTTGCGCCCTACATATATGCTATAGGCGTAATCGCATTTCGCTATTTTTTCGTAGATTGTTAAAATTACGGCTGTAGTTGCAAGTATCAGGCCACAACCCACTCAATAAGTTCATTTTCTGGAAACAAAAATTGATAGTATTGCATGGTGCGCATATTGACTTGGTACTCAGTAAGTCCAAGTTTCAAATCCGACATCAAAACTAACCCAATTTCTTACTCCACCCATATGCTCTTTGCACTATTGCTCGCTGAGTGACTTGAATGCTCCACACATGGGTCGGCTACTGGGGAACCATCGCTGCGGCATTCATAAATAGTAAGAATAATTTTGTTTACAGCAAAACAGGAGAACGTGGTCTTGAAGCTGGTCAGGATAAAGACTTAAAATACTATTATTAAACTACTAATCATTTCATTGGCTATTAATTTGAGAGATTGAAGAAAAGGACAGCTTTCTGTTTAGGGTGGTACTACGGTACTTGGGTGTATTCGTAGAATACTTGCATGCAAAACAAAGTACGTTTCATATTATGTAACCCAATATAGATATAAAGCACCGTTTTTGCTCTTTGGCGCGCGCTGACATAATTAGTGCATTAATCAAAATCCTTCTGTAATACTACATTCATCCATGATCACAAACGCACACTAAGAAAACAAAATCGAAAAGAGTAAACCTTCGCAAGGATGTATTTTAGAGTGTGTACTCACTTGCTTAGTAGTGGTTGGTTTTTCGGCTTGCCGCAAGCTGGGAAAAAAGGTAGCCCTACAAGCCTTCTTATACCGACTAGCTTCCCGTGTCCAGTAGGTCTGCTCATAAAGTAACGGTGACATTGTGCATTTTGTTCATTATCCGGACAGGACAAATTGCTTTTGAACAAAACGCTGTTACCTGTCAAGAAAGACTTGCGTGTAGGGTACCTGAAAGGCCGCTGTGTTATTTGCTTAGATGATTTTGGCGGAGAAAGTTACTTTTCTAAAAAGGGCAATGCTTCTACGCTTTGTGATGCAAGCATCGGGAGTTTTTCTTTTTTGTGCGAAATGTCAGTAACACCTTTTCTTGCCAGTGCCTGCTTGTTAGTGCAGGCTGTTAGGCTGATTTTTGGTTCCCAGAATCGTGACGTCACCGTATTATATTTTGTTAGTGCAATGGTGTTGAGGCTATTTTGTTGCCCTATTATCGTCTTTTTTTTAATTTATATCCGAATGGGTGAGCTCAACTTCATTTACGGTGTACGGCTGTATGTAGGAGACTTCGTACTGCTCATGAGAATGACTTCTGCCGCAGTGTTAAAGTGAAAGAGTGCATGCCGCCTGGCCTAGCACGCATATCATCAACAATCTAGTGTTAAATTACTACAGCTTTGATAAAAGTATTTTATTAGATTGAAGAAACACCATGATTGCTCTAACTGAAGATTCCCGTCCTCGGCAAATGTATTTGTTAATGCGTTTTAGAGCGCCCGTTTTGCAAGTGGATTGATGAACCCCTCTGAACAATAGGTTGTGTATAACTGCCCAAAGGCGAGCCCTCGCTCCGTACGACTTAGGCGGGCCCTTCTATGTCCGTGCTTCAGAACACAACACTGGTTTCCGGTGTTATGTTATTTACACTGCCGCTTTAGCCCTACTCAACTTTTGGGATTTTATTAATAGAAGCCAAATTGGTGTACCAACCGAAGTTTTGTATTGGCACGCAAATCTGTTGTTCTTTTCTCATGTTCGCATATTCCAGTAGCCAACATGCACTGCAAATCGTTACTAGAGCCCATTTAGTATAGGGCTAAATTTCAGACAACACATCAGATGGGCTCGCTTTTTCTCTTGCCTTCTTTTGTCTAGCATTTATTTTTCTTTCTAGAAAAAATACCAAAGGAAGAAATGCCGGGGCGTTCTAATTGAAACTTTAGGTTATCTGCATTTTCACGTGCAGGAAAACTGGTTATGAAGGCAAAATACGTTCCGTATCACAAATACGTGTGTCTACATTAAAGAATTATGCAGAGTCAGAACAACGGGTGCCCTCCTGCCATAACTGTGGCGAACCTGGGCTCATTAAAAACAGTGTTGCTACCCAAATATATTTTTGAGCTCTCCGGCTGGTCCAAGTTGCCTGCTTGCTGAAATCGTGGTACCCTTCGCCAGACATGCCCTACGTCACCCATTCTTCCATCCTGATCCCTATTTTTGGTAAACCCTCACATGATTTAGGGTACTCAGACGTGGCAAAACGTTCACTGCAAACCACAAATGAAAACGATTGAGGCAGAATAGTCACACGCTCCGGTTTCGGTCGTCATCTATGCCCTATAAACAAAATATCGCCGTTATCACCACATTCATACATGCTGTGAAATCACTGATGATGTGGGGCTGGGCCATGAGATAGGCACACCCAGGACGTCTGCATCTCTTTCCAGTGCCAAGAACTTGACTCTACCGACAATCGCCAGTACCATCGCAAATGCATGTTGCGAAGCTTGCGAAACTCCACCAAAGCAAAGAGTGTCGAACGAACCTTAGGCCTTCTACACACCTATTAGAAGGTTGCACAAGGGTTGCACAAAACTCTTGACCAGAGGAGATAGTAGACACCCAAAACACCCACGTAAAGCACACTCATTGCCGCCCTCCCGCTAACAAGAAGTTTGACTCATGTTGCCAGCCAGCACCCACATCCACCCACGAACTTCTCCCTGCAGCACGATGAGCAGCCCGACCTGTACAGAGAAGCTGCGATCACCACATTACGAAAATAAAATACAGAACATTGGCGATTTTTACAGGAGCGGGAGAACGCACCGCCAACATTGAGAGACGGAAGCGAGAGCTACTGATTACGACGGCATCCCCCGTAAAGACTACACCTCTACCACCTCATCCTCCTACTAGTTTACGCCAACACGAACTTTCGTTCCCCCCCCCCAAATACAGCTGGCCTTCAAAGCTTCCTTCGCGGTGTTACTTAGACCCTCGCACATATAATGGCCCTAAATACTATCCTGACTCACCGCCTTGTCTGCTCCGAAACGCCGTATCCAGCCGAAGCACTTGGCACCACCACCCATCTCCACCCCAAATAATCAAGCTGGCAATGAGCGATTCACGTGATAACTCCGCCAATTAAGTGCCATGCTACCTCGCCCATTTCTTTTCGGCAAGAATCTTCAGATTATATTGTAAAAAGCAGCACGCACTCTGTCCGTACCATCTACCCAACCCACCCCCACCCTCACGGCGCCCCAAGTACAGGGCGCACAAATAGCTCCGCCTGAACTTTTGTCCAGCATCCTTACACAGGCAGCCCAGCCTTCCTTACACCAACCTATCTTCTCTTCAAACCTGCTCAACTTCAAATCATGCCCAGTGGGATACACTTTGTGTCTGAGGAACCCTTGACGCACACTTCACACCAAAAAAATGTTTTGATCTCAATGTCCACAGTACGCACTGCAAACTCCTCCCATCTAATGTTTTTCCCGCAGTTCAACAGAGCCAGGGACTGGTAATTGTACACGATTTGTTTCACATCATACCGAATTCGGTTACAAAAAAACACTAAGGACCCGAGGTATACTTGGGAATCTGGAAAAACAACATCCACATATACTATAAGCTTAGTGCGGGTACCTTAGTACGTTTACTGGCATCAGCGTATCTCGTGACTCTCCTCTCGACTTGCACATGCGTTGCACTACAACCGCCCAAATCAGGAAATGCTTCCTCGGCACTGTGGGCAGGGAACACGTCACCAGTAAACAGCTCCTTCACAAAAAACTTGAAAAAGTCTTTTTGGGCTGCATGGCAAAATAGGTGAACCAGATTTTCCCATCACACTATGTCCAACAATACTCATGACCGCAAAGAAAGATCATCTGCCATTCTGTACACAGAATGAGAATACACGAAAAACGTCTTCCTATCCCTGATATCCCGATGATGGGCTCTCCTCTTAATCATCTGTAGGCTACACACTGTAGACGATATACTGTAGAGGACATACTGGAAGCATTCAATTCAATTTGGGCCTCAGGACAGCTGCCATTATCTTCCGAACACGCTTTCCCTGCAACCATTCCCAAGGCAGGAAATGACCCAAACCCGACATCTCATCTCTAACCCATTTCTCTGACGGTGATACTGTGCAAATTACTTGAAGCAATGCCACCTTCACTATTTACCCGCTACTTGGAAGAAAAAGCTTTTTTTAATGCGCCGCTCCGACTACATTCAGAATCAATCTCGCAATACAGGACAGCATAATCTCCTCCGGCGGGTACTTCACCGTACAGGACATCACTGACCACACATCTCGGTAGCTGCAGACCGTCGCAAGGCCATCAACCCGGTGTTCAACCCTGCGGTACTAGACGCCCTTTGTGAAGATCATCCGGGAAAAAGAGTGCGAAACGTTGTACCAGCCTTCCTAGCAGACTGGACATTTAAAGTACGTTATGGACGTGTAAATACGGAACACGTAAAGAAGAGCTGCGGAGTACCCCAAGGCGCCATAACGTCCCCGATCTTATGTTATATCGATATGGCCAAGCTAGTCAAAGGCGTTGCTGCAATCAGAGGGGCTACAGCACGGCTTATATTGAAGACGCGACAATCTGGACGGAGGCGAACGATCATCATACGACTGATACCACCATGCTCGGCACCTTCCACTGCAATATTCAGAGCCCGAGAATCTAAATCCGCTGCTTTTTGGTTTACCCTACTGTGCGCAGGTGTTTTTACACCCAGCCTGTTCCAGCTTTGCCATACCCGCAAACGTCACGGCGAGGAGTTAAGGCCTCTGCGCTCATTTTAGGACCCCGGAAAACGACTCCCACCCTGCAGCAACCTGCCTCATGTTCTCAGACGACAGCCCCTCCGGGATGCCCCTCTTCTCTAGACCACGCAGGAATTCAACAAACCGGATTTGCACCGAGATCCTCCATTTCGCTTTCGGACCCCGTTGTTTGCTTTGTTACACGCAGGCCATGGCATATCTAAACCGGACCTTCCGCACCTCGTCTGATTCTGCCTCAGCCTTGCCGTTCTTCGCACCCAACACTCTGCGGCTTGGGTTTTCTTTGTCACACTTCCCACGTAAAAGATGCGTTGGCAGCACTCTCAGGTTTCTGTGCGCGGCATCCATGGGGTGTCATTGTTAACGTCATCCCTGCCCTTCTCATTCCCCATGAGGTTCCGGGCTCTTCAGTAAATTTTGTTTCTCCATCTCTTCCCCCCATTGCCTATTCGAGCAATAGGAAACCCCAAAGACTAAACTCAGACCCCACATCCAGACTGGCAAGTTGGCGCTGGGAGCCGCGATCCATACACAACGTCTTCGCTAGACTGGGCAGTATTCTGAACACACGTGCAAACAACGCGAAGCCCACAATGAATCGGGCCTCTTCCCAGATCGCGGATGGGCCACAGCAAAATCCAAACAGCGGTGCCTCCGAAACTTCACTGACTGATACAAAAATACTCCGGCACGGCAGAAGAAGTGTTTTAAAAATCAAAAGCCTTAAACTTCGCTCAAAGTTGGGCTCGTCCTGCCCCTTGCTTCTTTCATCAGTAGCCCACTTAGGACGTCTACGCGACGTTCATCCTTTCAGAAATACTAGCACTAGTGCAAAAGCTCACTCGCAACAACGCAGCGCATAAGAATTGTATGCATAAACAGCGCTTACTCACTGCAATTTTGAGGAACGCCGATATTACTCCTACCCGAAAAGGCCAAGAAAGCGCTGACGGCAGGAAATCTTCACCTGTCTCCTTCACATCGTGTGCTGGAAACTATAAGAACCTATATACACAACCACTTTTTAGCGTGCATACAGAGCAATGAACTGCTCCCACTATAATGTGTGGCCTTCGGGCTAATGGTCCAGGCAGGGTATTTTTTAAACATTTCAGACATCATAGCTAGCTGCATACCTTCCCCCAAGCACTGCCTTCTCACTCTAAATAACAAGGGCGCTGTGGCAACATCTGTCGCATTTGACGATACTTGTGGCGCTCACAATAATGGGCGCGGACAAATGCATGGCAACGTGACGGTTACGCTGAGGACTGTGCTGCAACAGTTAGTCTTGGCTATCTGCGTACGTCCATTTCAAGATGCGAGTAAATGGTTACATTTACCGTACCCTCATCTAGGCCCGTTATTTAGCATTCAGCCCGAGCGGTTAAGAAGGATCTCGCATCAGAATAACATTCCAGACAACACGTAAACATTTTAACCGCCGAGCGTTTTAAAAACTTTAGTTTCCGCCATGAACGATACTTGAAGAATAGCAAACAGCTGATCGCACGGAGCGTGCGCCTCGAGAGGAGCGCTCGGCGTCGTCCAGGGCTCGCGCTTGAGCTTGCGCCACGTGGGTGCTTGCAAAAAACACCAAACATATACCAGCTCACATGAGCGTGCCCTCATGGGGAGAGCCGGAATCAGCCAGCCCCGACCTTTCAGAACACTTGCTCAGCGTTCGTTGCGTGATCTCTCGTGATGCTATTCTCCTCGCCACTGTCACGTGCGTTTGCGCCTGAGAGTGGAAAAGCACAAGACGCAGAGTTCGCGAAGGCAGTCACTCCGCGGCTCCTAGCATCGTGCTAACGCGGTCATTTTTTGGAGAGTTGGGAAAGCCTGCGGACAAACAGATCCGGGAATGCCAGTCCATGGGCACCTTTCAGGGGCAAGTTCGCAAAACAGTGTGGGAGTACAACACACGCGGTCTCCGACAAAGTCAGAGCTGTGCTCTGCTCTGCTGTTTATGCAGCCTTGCACCACGGATACAAGCGGTATAATTTTTTGGTACCTGGGAAACGTAACTCTGGACACTAACTGGCGACATGGCAGAAACACAGGATGCCATACCGCGAGCGATAACCGTTAGCATTCAATACTTCCCCACACGAGACCTGCAGTGCGCGATCGAAAATTCGGTTTTGCTGACACTTTACTCCCGGCCTTCCGAAAAGCGGGGTAAGAGTGTAGTTGAGACCGAGCTGACCACTGCATAAAGGGCAATCCCCACCATCCGCCCCGTCTACCCCTCTGTCCCTATATCCAAAAAGGCTCTGGACCGTACACCGTTCCTCGACTACGTAAACCACTATCGCAACTAATCCAACTTTTGCATGCGTGTCCGACATCCATGGAGGCTTTCAAAAAAAGATAACTTACAATAGCCGAAGGTTTTCGTATGAACTGCATCTCCTGCGGAAACCCATACCTCACCATGAAGATGTAGCAATATAACCGTAAAGATGTAACAAAAGGCTTGACTAAGCACTACCATTCGCCCAGCGTGCAAAATTGCACTCGGCGTCTCCGCAGCCTCAGATACCGAAAACGTCATCGCCTTGGGAGTTCGCGACACCTGACGACAGCTGCTAGAAGCACTGTACTTAGCTGAACCTTGGGAGCTGAAATTCGCACCTAGTTTTCGACAAGTCCGTCAAACATGAGCGCACCGCCTGGCAGCTCCAAGTGAACAAAAACTCTGTATCTGGGTGGCATCGACAGATCGCGTCCGGGTGGTACCTGTTCCTCGGAATATGCACTTCAATTACCTACTACCTTAGCGCGCCTTCATTGTCGTGTTCGAACACTCGCTCCCCGGTACAAAGAATGCCCCACTGCCGTGTAAACGGTAGGTACTAGCTACACATGACGCGCCGCCCGCGCAGACTATATACTGAAGGATCTGGTCAAAGCATTATTGCGACTACTACACCCGCAGCCTCAATCACGGTCGTCGACAAAATATTCATTGCCATAGCCGGCCCTTTCTGCGCTGAGACAGCGTTAATTCTACCTACTCGCAGACAGGCTGCCGAAACTATCAGACCGGCCGAATTACTGTTCATCCCCTTCCACTGCACTTCGCATCATCTAGAAACATAGTATGCTGCTGTACCCGCCAATGAAGCAACCCACACCGCGGCTCATTTTATTGTACACCTAGGCGCTGCCAACGATTTCAAGGCTGTCTACCCCATGGGATCAACCCCATCAGCGGAGTAGCTACGGGGGGATGCTCCACTTGGCGGTAATTCCATACTAATGCCGACCCCCATTCCAACCACGTTAGCCTCATCTTCCCTACTTAACACCCTTCTCTGTGTGGTTACGCTACCAAGTGCTTCCGTGGTGCTTCCCTCTGCTTCCCTGGCCAATCCAGACCCGGAAAGCCAACTCAACCTTGTAACCCAAGCGAGAACACCCAGTCCAAACCAGAAAACCCTGGACTAGGAATGCCCTCCACGGAGCGAGCCTCATCAACCTCTGCTCCTATATGATTAGCTTAGGCAATAACAGTTCGGGTTCATCATGGCGAGATACAGTGAGTATTACTTGGGCTGAGCGATTTCTTTTTCCGACCCGCTCCTTTGTGGATTTTCTATAACAATATTATTGATTCTCTAAGCGCCCAGAAAGGTCCAGGTGTCAACTTTCAAGCCGACTAGAAAAATGGCCTTATCTCGTATAGGTCACTTTTCATTCAACCTTTTCCTGCCATCCTCAAGGTTTCAGTCAAGCATTCCACGCTCTGACAAACGTCATTCGTCGTTTTTATCTTCTGGGCACGTGCACGATTATGCACGATTCTGTCATTTTGAACCCGTAGTCCCCCGGGCGCTCTCGATTCGGGGCTTCTGAGTCGCCGGAAAATCCATCATGGGATACTTTGCCAAAACAACACGATTATTTTCATAGCATTCAGTTTCTAGTGTTTCAAAGCTCTCATTTGCATGACCATAAAAACGCAGTTGGGGACTGGGTCTTCTTTGTATACTGCTTAACGTAACCTAAAACGAAACAACACAGAACAGAATAAAAAATATAGTACATTTTTCACTCTAAGCAGCATTTATTTCGGCAAATTGCACTCAGGGTATGTGCAACGTGTGCGACAAAACCAATCATAATATGCGATTAGGCCTCAAGCATTGGTTTTTTTCTCGTTTCTCTATTACGCCATAGCATACTTCTCTAATTCAGTCTTATTCTATCATTCTCTCCAATTACGCGTGCATGCCACACCAACCTAGAGTGTTCGCCTCCACAGACCGTATTAGTGTTAACTATTTGTCTTCCTTGGTGGGATGAATATTGAGTGTAGAGGTTTAATTTAAAGAATATGATGTCCCCGTTTCCTGAATTCGTGGCAGCTGATTCGACAAGCTGGAGAAAACAGACTGAACTATTTTTAACCAGCGTCTCTTTGTCTCCTATCAGGAGCTGATATTTCTGCAGGGGTTCACTTCGCTAATTCACCCTGAAGTATAACATATTGCTAAATAAAATTTACCTTGGTCAGTTAATGAAACATGATAAATAATGGGGAGGCCCACATGTTCGTAACGAAATGAGTAATGCAGCCGAACTCAATTCACCAGATGATGCGTGAGGCGTTCAGCCTAACAAGGAAGTGCTCTGTGATGAGGTCAAGAACGCTTCACGTTTAGAGTGGCGAATAGCCCGCTAGCTACTAGCGACTCGAGATCAGTTTCTCCAACCAGAATAGCAGCCATGCAAATCGTATGTTTAACAGCGACAAAGTAGGCTGAGAATGTTCATACGCATCTCACCAGCCCCAGACAGCGCCCGTTAAATACACCGAGCTCTTGAACTCTTGCTAGTTTGCACTATCTTACGCCTTCTTCTTACCGCACACCATCCTAAATGAAATAAGGCTACCGAGCGAAGTTTTTAGCACAGGACTTCCGACGCCACCACAAAATTTGCTTAGAACAAAGGTTGAACCTGTTAACAGATGCTGCAAAATATTCACCTTTTTTCGTGCCCCCAAGCAACTGCAAGAAGAAGAGCAGCGATTTTAATGAGCCCATTACAAAACTGTAGCATCAGGCGCAAAGCAGATGAGCTGCTGGTGCGGCCGGGTTACACCTGGAGTTAATGGTCAAGTAGCTCAGTCGGGGAAGCAGTGTTTGTTTCATTCCTGTCGTGGAAACTGCCTTGACGGCACCCGTCGTTGGAGGCTCCTAGAGTAATGCTGGATATCACAGACGCCTCAGATATGCTCTCAAAGGGCACCGCGCTGGCAAGAGTTTTACAGTCCATACTTTTTGCAGAAATAACGAAGTGAAGTGCTATCACCCGTGCCGATAACCTGCCTTATTTTGTGCCCAATACCGCCGCGTGTGCTATAATCGCTAGCGCGTAGCTTGTTGCGCACCATATATTTTGTGTGGCACGGAAAGGGGGCATAATTGTTTATAAAAATAAGAACGACCCTCAAAAGCCTAACTGCCAATTCGATACGGGATGTTACCGCACCATCGTCTTGCATTTTCATCTTTTACCTAGTCGGGATTATCACACGTCACCACTGTTGTCATCACGTCGAGGAGCTGGAACGTTAGGCAAAATTCATTTTTAGCAGATACCGAGATAAGAAGATAAGCCTATTTAAGCAGATACCTAGAATAGGAGAGGACAAATCATTTTCAAGTAATAATTATTATTGTGCAATTACTTTCAAAGTTAGTCCGTGTATAGTAGGCTGTTTTGTTCACTTGAAAATGGTTGTTTAGTTGTATATGTATGTCTGCAGATAGATGTTTATCATTTGCAATTCTTGGTGGTTTTTCGAGTACATTTTTTAGCAAACTAACTGATTCCCTGCTCATAACCACGACAAATCGGCGTTTATTCCCGCTTACGTTGTTTACCAACACAATCTCCGGGCTGTTCCAAACACGCCGAGACGCGGACACCCATGCTCAAAACCACCGTCACCTCAACCGACTTTATCCTTAGTAACTCAATCAAGCCATCAGAACCCCGAGCGAAGAGCCACCGTATCTCACGTCGCCGATCACGGGGGCACCGCCAGTAGGCAAGTCACGGCACATGTAGCCCGAAGAGGGAATGAGAGACGGAAATTGTTCAACGAACATCTCCGCACTATTCAGGTAGTCTGGTCGCGACGGCAGTAATCTGGCGTGCCGGTTATAACTTTCAAGGGTGTTTGCGCTCCCAGCTTTAAGCTGAAGTTGCAAACAATCTAGTGTGCTGTCTGATCTAGTTAATCTGTATGCCTACATATGTACAGAATTGTTTTATTCCCAGATGCTTCGCTGGTCATCCACTTCTCCAGGACAGGATGACTGCTTTTTATCCTGAATTACTGAACTTTAGTTACTATCCAAAGCACTCGTAAGTGTTGGGAAGAGCTGAGAAGGGTCGTCCTGCTCCGGCAAGAAATAAACAGCTCAGTCAAATAGGCGGTTTCTTGAGGCGCACTCGCACTTTCAAAGAGCACCTAGCGATGTTGTGTCCTTTCCCTAACCTGTTGTGACCCCCCGGGTAACTCGGTTAAGGGTGGGAAACTACCACAAACGATTCGCTGGTGTTACCAGCTTTGCAGCCGACAAGAGCGTCGGAGCTCGGACTATTCCTTAAAGGGACACTGAAGGCGACTAGCAAGTTGCCCTTATACGAAACTTCAACTGCGCCGAATCTCTCTCGGCGTTTATTTGGCTGCGAAACATGCAATTAATGGCCGCGAAAGTATTATTTCAAAAAGTTGTTTTATCATTCGCATTATTTTATTACATTTCACGCAACGTAAACGTAGGCCGGAAGCGATTGAGCCAGCGATGTGGTCCAGCAGGATAAGTACGCCCTACCAAGCGAATCATCGCGGCAGCAGTAGCCACTAGTCGCGCTCTCGGCGCATATGACAAAACAATTTTTCTCCCTTAATGTACGTCACCTGCCACCCTGTGTGCGTCAATCTTGGTGCCGCACGGGGCATGAGATGGTGGTTGAACAATGTGTATGTGCCGTGCGGCCTTTCACACTTTACCTACAAAACGTCGAGCGGACAGCGCAACCCCAGCGAGAACGTCGACAGGGCGCTCCTTGGTTTGCATTACTCGTTATGGATAGTGCGTTTTGTTAAAGTAGAATATTTCACTTGGGTGCTGTTACGTTAAAACAGATGGACCCACGTTATGGCGCCATCTGTTAGTTTACTTTGTAAAGCGCCCAAGTTAAAACGATGTCTATGTACTCCGGTGTGCGACCACGTAAATGGGAATACGTGTGCGTTTCCGCGCTAGTAATATGCAGGTGTGCCTGTACCCTTTCACACGAAAACTAAAAAAAACATGCGAGTTTTAGTATAGTCATTGTTGCGTCCGCGTACGTTGCAACGCTAAATATTTGCTCCCTGCTATGTCCCCACCATGGCGTACGTTTCAGTAGAACGTTTGGCCAGTTTTCCGTCGCGATATGTTAAAGCATATTGAGCCATCAATTGAATGTTTTGCAAAGCGAATTGCCTTTTTGCCCGTCAGCCAAAAGTGAGCTTAAAGCTTTTACGGACCGCCTAAGCACGACTTACAACGCTTTGCCGCCAGTATGGAATAAACAAATGTGCATAAAATGGTACAAATATCATTGTACCTAAGTACGCACCGTGGTGGAAGCATAGCAGCGCACAACGCCATGAACCAAAATACCCAATATTGCCCATACATTTTATTCAACTTCACGAACAACCAAGAAACGGCTTCCAACAAACACATCGTCATGGCATGCGCTTTAATGCCAAACTCTTAGATGCAGCTTTTACAGAAGCCGAGGTTAAGCCTGCCATTTATAAGCTATACACTAGGTGGGCCCCTGGCCCTGACCCCACTTTACTAATAAGATTCTTCAGCAGTTGGACGACTCATCGATGACTGGCATCGCGGCCCTTTTAATAAATGTTGGACCCACGTGTGAAAGTTTCAGAAAAATTGTGCATGGCCAACACCATACTCTTTCAAAGCCTAGGAAACAACCACACATCGATCATCTCAGACCATCTCCCTAACATCGTGCCTAGAGTAACTACTAGAGCAACTACAGCATATTGTTTTGATATGACTCACGGAAACACGCCGAAGAGACTCAGCTGTTCCCTCACACCATGCTAGGAGTTCGCCTTCGTATAAGCACTCAGGATCTCATGTTGCAACTACAACTTCACATCTTGGATCCGGCATACGCGCCAAAGCACGCAACTAAGGCTATTTTCGGTTTAGATATCTCCAAACCCTTTGGACACTGTGGGACAACTTCTGTCATACCACAGATGCTGAACAAGAATACTCTCTCCGAACTTATAGAGGCACAGCGAAACTGTACAGCTAGACAGAATGTCTAGCAGCTCTGCTGGTAGGTGCATTCTGAGATCTTTGGGCCTGGTACCACAAACACCACACTACACACGACTTGTTGTCATTCCGCCTCCTCTGAGAGATTTCATCAGAGTGTCCACCATGCGTAGGCGAATGCACCCCATCCACAATAAGGAACGCCGTGAGGCAAGAAAGAAGGCCCTTGCTACAACACCCACCGGGGGATCCTGTGGTATACACGATGCCGCCCCATATTCAAAACTGGAACGCCTTCCGTACTAGCGGTGGTCGACTCCAAGGGGAGCACCATCTCTACAGCATATGTAGGCTGCACGTCCTGTACAGAGGCAAAAGAAATGGCAATCGGTCTAACCGTAGCCCACAGCCGGTCTCTGCATCTGAACATCATAACCGTTTCCAAATCGGCCGTACTAAACTTTTTTTCAACTGCAGGGTATCATTAGAGCCTTGGCAACCCTACCGCAAGGGCCCACACCTCATAGCCGGAGCTTCCCGCATCATCTGGTCACCGGCAAATTCTGGCCTGATGGGAATGAGACTGCCGGGGATATGGTTCGCCGAGAGCCTCATAGGACCACTGAAGATAGCCCACAACCTTTCGGTTATAAGGACCCGCCTCTATACTTTCAGCGATGTGCTAGACCACTTCCGCCAGGATCGGACCGGTTTTCCACCACCGCACCCATCCCTCAGTCGAAGGTATGCAGCCGTTCTCAGCCAGCTTTAAACATGATCATTCCCCACTCCTCATCTCATGTCCATTATATATTTTGGGGAATATATATATGATACGGTTTCCTCTTCTGTTCTCTAAAACCAGCATCACTTCACCACCTCATTTGGTCATGTCCAGTTAAACCCGCATCCCATAGAGAGAAACAATCCCATCCTTCATGACATATCTTCACCAGAGTGGGAGTACTAGCCATTTCTTAGCCCAGCTCCCCACGTGCAAGAAGCCCTAGCCCAGTTCGGCTGAAGACACCGAGCTCCCAAAACACAAGGAGCCCCAGTGTCTAGGTGACTGAGCGAACGACTCAGTGGTGCAATTCTCCATACCTTTTCGGCAAAATAAAGTTTATTACTAGTATTACTACTACTACTACCTACTACTACTATTCGAACTTGACAGGCGATCGATTGCCTCCTGCCTGTCGTAAGGGTAGCACTCGATTTCTTCCGGTTGGGACGGGGGGGGAAATTACTTCACTCCGGCGGAAGCCGAGAAGGTTTTTAGAAACTCGCGCACACTCTACACGCCCGGTGCGGGTTGAATCATCGCTAGTAATATTTTTAACAGAGTAAAGTACAGTCCACCTGCAGGTGCACGTTGTCGCATTTCATTCGCGAAGCAAACACGACCACAACACACACACACAGCTTTGGCCCCTGGCCTGTCTGCAAAACTTCGCTGGGGCAGAAAATGCTACATGAGAGAGCAAACACTTCTATCAGACACACATCACTGTGCACAGAAGAGCGGAACAGTGGAAGGCTGACGCGCTACCAACCGCCATGATGTAAACAAGCTGATGACAGGCACGTGACTACGCCGAACCTGCAATAACCAGCGTAACCGCCACGGGCGCCGCGGCATTGCAGCTTGCGAATATTGGCACGGGCCGAAATATACCTGTAAATTTATAATTGTTTAAAACAAAATTTAATGAGCACAGAAATATTTTACGTGTTTCATTGAAAGATTCTGTGCGCACTTCTCGTTCTATTGTTCGACAGGTGACAATTGGCCGATCCGCTCCGTCGCCATTTACTTCATCTCTGGTGGGCTTCTGATAGTATCTTTTTTTACTATGTGCGAGATTATTTTGAAGTTACTGCCTATGAGACTGCGATATTTGTTTGTGGGGATGCCAATCTATCTATCTGGAACAACTTTGGTTTTGTCTTCAGTGTCCCTCTAAGCAGATGCACTTAAACGGGACCAGGCACATTCGCGTTCTCATTCAGCCGATTCAGCTACTCAAAGTTTATTTAGGAGGTCCAGGATAGTTTCGCCACCGTCCCCAAAAAAGCACTTTCTTAAACAGCCATTCCGAAGCTTCAATCTGTCTTGGATGAAAACCAAAATTTCCGGATTCTCTAGGGTAAAAGAACTGGTAAAACTGTGGAAGGACTAATATTCTCACATTCCGCATAAAATAAGATAATTGAGTGTTCCAAAGTTGAAGCAGGCTTCACCAATTTCAGTGAAAGTTGGGCGTTCGTTTTTCCAACAGAAATATCGACTAAACAGAGGCACAACTTCAAGCTGTAAAACTTTGAAATGCCGCTGGTTCTTCATTGCTTTTAAAGTCTTTGTCCTAGTGTCAAAGTACCGTACACTTCACGTAAATATTTCGATATGGCAATACTGTATGGCTTATTTTTATGTATAAAAGTAAATTACGTTCCCACAGAACAAGATTTGTCCGCTGTGTGCCTTGTAGTGAAGAATTTCTACTGTAATCGCTGCTGAGATAAATACGAGTTGAGCCAATATATGCCTAAAGTAGAGTTTTTAAAGACTATATTTGCCGCAATGACACTTCTGCAGCGCCTATGACAGGCGCCTAAAACCTTGATTTTTCGTGCCTTAATTTCCGGTCTCGACTCGTCACCTTGTTACGGTCTCTCCGTTCGGAAATGAAGCCCTTCTTTCACCTAAGGTCAAATAAAGCCGGTCTTGAGGTTTCCTTCACAAGCTGTTTAATGCATGATATACCATTTTTAGGTTTAGTCAACAAATCGGCCTTCTCCTCCTGGATAAATCTTTGCCACGGCCTTTTCCCCACACGCAAGCACGTCCCTAAACACGAGGTGTAAAACTTTTATGTCATCTTGCAGCTAATAAAAATTCTGGTTCGCTGTGGAAAACAATGATGTATATCCCAAAGAGGTAATTTTGCTTTCTTTATCATGCTTCTTGATTTTTTCCTTTCGGTGCTCTTCCAAAACGTCACTGGTAGATACAAATGTTATCCAGTCGGTTGTCAGGATGACAAAAAATGGCATTATCACGCAAAGATCTGCAAGGCAACATTTTAGTAGCCTCGATAAATGTACGCACAAACAATCTGCTGTAAAAAACTGCCATCATGGTGTTTGCCGAGGGGCACACCCAGGCAAACGCTGACCTTATTTGGGACTTGAAGTAGCCTTGCAATGCTACCTACATAGATCCAGATTGAACCCCGCAGTTAGCCTTATCCAATTTATTTTGTCACGCTACATTGCGGACACTATATAACAACACGCTGTCAGAAACGTGACCTAAAGTTTCCTCACAGAACAAATTTCCCATTCTTAGGCTTCACGAGCACGAACGCGTTCGCTCTCATTTTTATTCGATCCATAAGGTCGGGTGAAAATTTGCGACATGTCCCTTAGGCAACGCATGCAACGATAAAGCTCTATCATTTACCACTTCACTTGAGCTCACAGCACGGTAAACTCTTTCTCGACTCTCTACTCCAACAGCCATCCTCCTCTGATGAAATCCAGATTGTTTTCAGCAACTCTGTTGGCCTCCGATGTCTGCGGGAAAAACGAATGTAGTGTTTTTTCCACTGGATCGCGGTGAGCATCTAATCCGGAAGAATAATTTCCTTCTTCCTGGTTTGACGTGGTCAATCTAAACTTGATTTTCCGGGTAAAAGCCGGGGCTGTTTTGAGTTAGCACTGCATAATCCCATGTAGACGTTTTGTGTAAAGCCTACAGCCAGGGTGGCGCGGCTTCGAGAGACAGGCTGTTACGCATGGGTTTACTTTTTTTGTTGCAGAAGTTTGCTCTTCAGCATAACGAGAATTGAAATGTACAGATACACTCTGGATTCCCGAAGTAATTTGAGCAGGGGCCATGATCTGGAACTCGTATCCACGCCATGAAATCTAGTGGACGTCCGGGGCGCGGGCCGCAGGTGGCGATGTGCACACCGCGTAGGCTTCCAGAACAGAGCAACTCCACTCCAGGTGCTCTGCTGTGGCCTGGTCAACAGGAGACGGGCAAAAGGGGCACATTGAGTATTGAGGTGGCCAGGACCTCGTCACAGCTGGCGTGAGGGCAACTCCCAGGCGAAAACGTCTAAGCAGGACCTCATCTCGGCGAGAAAACCCGCCAGAGAGATACGTACCTCGGACGTAGGAGAGCGCGTGCAGTGCGCCATAGGCGTTCTTTTAGATGCAAAGCCTCTCTTAGTCGACCCTCCGTCGTCCGGCGTCCACACCTCCCCTCCTACACTATAAAAAAAGAAATAGTTAGCGACGCCCGGTTTCGATCCCACGACTCTCTGGCAGCAACGGAGGTACGTGGCACTATTCCCACTGCGCTACAAAACCGGTACAGGAGCAAGTGCTACGAAAGCGCCTTATGTCCTTGACTCATTCAAAATTCGTCAAGAAGCTACCGATACAACGAAGGCCACGCGAAGCTGAACGTCAACGGAAAACGACGAACTGAAAACCTTTTAGAGGAGGATGTTGAATTCCTGTGGGAAAGCTGTGGTGGGAAGTCGCTACGTGCCTTCCAGCTCAACCAGAGAAGAGGACGGAGAGGGCGGGCAGCGGGTGGTAGGAGCGTGAGCACGCAATAAAGACAGACGAGAACCAGGAGGTTGTCGATCAGGTAACGCCGGTGTCGGTTCTCTTCGCTGTCTCTATCATTTCTATGCATTTCTCTGACTCTACATGGGGTTCATACTACGTTCCCATTCGCGCCTCCAATAAATGAAAACAACATAACGGCAACACAATGGAACCTACACAGAACCAGTATGATGCTTTCGCGTGCTCCTCGTGGTTCCCCACAGGAAGATGGTGTAATTTTTTTCACTGCAAGACGAACACCATTTGACGAAGGTGCAAAAGGAGCTGGATATTGCACACGCACGGGGTGTGTTCCGGCATCTGCAGCCTACATTGCGGGATGGCTGTTCCGTTGGGGCCATGACACGCGCACCTACATGGGTAAGTGCCCACTATGTTCTGGATTTCTAGCAGAAGTTCGTTGGACGTAAATGTTTTACGAAGCTCTCGTACAGCTGCGGACGAATCAGTGAAATTGTCGGACTGATCAGTGAAAGCGTAGTTGATTATCAACGATGTGTGTAGTAGAGCATACCGCACTGCAAGCAGTTCTGCTTGCGTTGATGGCCACTTCTCCGTTGTTATGTAAGTGAAGCTCACTGGATCGGTACCCACAGTCGGGAAAACCAGAGCGCTATGAAGTAAGGTATCGGAAGCACTGTCGTCGACAAACATCAGCGTAGAGGAAGGGCTAGCGATGTCCATATAAGGCGGAATAGGAGCACCAACTGTTCGGGAGTGAATACAGGCAACAGGTCGTGTATCCGGTAATGGTGGAACTTCCAGGGGGGCCGTATGTTGGTGCTTGATAGTGGTGGGACTGGTGAACTAGTAATGTAAGCTGCAAGAGTGGCGGAATCTGGGTCAAGGGCTTCTTTTTTGGAGGCGGGCTTGTCGACGCTGATGCACTAGCTCATCAAATGTGTTGAGCTGTGCTTCTTGTTGCAGAATAGGGACGGGGGTGAGGGCTCGGAAGACAAGTTATAGCTGGCATAGCCAAATTGTTTATTGATTCGAGTAGTGCCCAGTCTGACATTGTAAGAAAGTGCAATTGAGCTTCATAAACTATGCGAGGCTGAAGAATGGCTCGACGAGCATGCGGGCCATCTTGGAGGCCGCACCGCCGGCTTTTTGGACATGCGACGGAACAAATGCAGCGACTTTGAAGCTTGATGCTTTGCAGAGCGAATTAAAGGTTTTCGCAGAACCGGTGGCCGTAATATCCAAGCCCAACATGCGTAGGGTAGATGCTGTTGGTATAGGCGTGCCTTGAACAGAAATACAGATAGGGGAGGTTGCCAAGGTCCGACGGCCCCATGCGTTCGCCATGGTGAGAAGTGCTGTTTTGTTAGGAGAAAGCGTGAGGCCAAGATACCTGCACCAAGAATTGGTTTTACCTAGAGCTTGTTGCAGGCGGACACTTTGGACGTGGAGGTTAGAGTGAACAGACCACACCGTGATGTCATCTGCATAGATGATCCTATAGATGTGTGGAACAGCACCAAGAGGCCAGGCAAGAGGTATGATTGCCATGTTAAAAAGCAAGGGGGCCAAGACAGATTCGTGAGGAACACCACGGCGGGGCTGTAAGAAACCTATGCGAGGTCCGTTGAGATGGATGGAGAGGGTGCGGTTTCGTAGGGAGGATGAAATGCAATTACATAAGCGGGATGGCAGGTGAAGTAGATGAAGTACCAGAATGAAGGCGGGGTGGCCAAGGTGATAGTACGCTTTGTGAACGTTCATGCCCAGGTACAGAGCGAACACGGTGGGATGGGCGGCCAATAAGGATCATCTCGGAGAGGTGGCCCAGACCATCCTCTGCACCAAGGGGGGTACGAAATCCAATTTGGCATGGGTGATTTAGATGGTGCTCGTTGAGCTATCACTGAAGGCGTGTGGCAATCATCCGTTCCAACAGCTTCCAAATCGTCGCCGTGAGTGCTGATTGGTCGGAGGTTGCGGATATCTGTACTCGGTTTACGGGGTTTCGGGATAGTGAAACATCGGCTTGAAGCCAGGCCGGGGGTTCGTACACTTGAGCCAAACCCGGTTTTACGTGAGTTTACTTGTTACCATCAAAGTTAAAACGTTATTGGATCAAATGTCGACAGAAACTGTAAAGCGCGAAGCTAAAGAGTCGGACACGTTCTCTGAAATCTTTGTTCTACCGCTCGTAGGTTGATGGGATGGCACAGACGCTAGAACGTCGAGCGTCAGCGGTGGAGAGGCGGGTTTTTATCTGTAGTGTCGCGTTGACGACGGCCCCGAAGGGCGACGAGAACACGCGGGCGATTGGATTGCAGAGTCACGCCAAGGGTAGTTTTATTTAAAATTACGTCGCATGTATACCCTAGAGTTAGCCCCCTTGAGGCAGAACCACAGACATAGAAACCGAAACTCCGGATACTAAATTCTTCCCCCTTTGAAACAATTTTTTGCAGTTCACTGGATGGAGCACTTCACCGCGCAGTCACAACAGCCGCAAACACGTACTCTGGTTCTGGCTAACGCCTATTGCACTTCACGTTCACCACACGCACTCTGTACGTACGCACGTACGCACACACACACACACACACACTCGCACGCACGCACGCACACACACGAACGAACACACACACACACACTTTTCTTTTTTTCTTTTTCGTCTTTTTTCTGTCCTTGGTGAACTGGAAATTGTAGTGTCGCGTCGGCGACGGCCCCGAAGGGCGACGAGAACAGACGTGCGCTAGAGGTTGCAGAGGTCAAGCCAAGGAGAGTTTTTTTTCAGAATGACATTACATATATACCTCAGGGGTTAGCCCCCTGGTGGTAGAACCACCGACATTGAAACCGAAACCCCGGATACTACGATATCCTATTGGATAAGATTTGTGCTTTTATTTATTAACTCTTCGTAGCCGCCGGCCGATTTCTTGACCCGAGCTCCGCTGCCAAGCACCACGCCTCGAGGAAGCGGGGGCCCGAGGCATATTTGTCCTCGGTTTCACTGGCGTTGTTCAAGGAACTAGAAAAGTCGGCTCTCTTGAATCCCAGAGAAGAGAATCCAGAAATAAGGAAAATAAGATTACTGTCACTTCTTACATGCAAACGTTTTCCCAGAGACGAAATAAAATTGCGCAAGATTCAGAAGTAACATTGGTTTTTCTGCCCCGACAAGTTGTCTCGACTCTGTAGAAAAGTTAACACTGAGGCGTCCTAGGAGCGCAGGTGCAATATTGCAGCACCGAGCAAACTTTGTGCAGTGTGTAAAGGCACACGTGTGTTCCCTACATTTTCAATGATGTAACAAGGACCACGTCGGCTGCACAGAGCTGCAGTTCTATGCGAACAGAGCAGCGTTTCAATTCATCGAAGTGGCCATTTGGGCTCACATTGCATCCGCTGCGGCTGCAGGCCGCGTGCGTGCACCCATGCACTGGTTATAGGCGGACAGATATGTGAAACCACCTCAGAAATTATTGAAGCGGCGGAAATTCATAGAATATGTGAACAGCGTATCAGCGTATATTCTGTATTCCTCCAAGAACTCAACTGCACTATCTATCGGCTCGTGTATAACTGAAATGTTTGGCTCAGTGTACCAAGTGACAATATATTTCACAGGTATTTTTAGGGCTCCCTGATATTTTTTTGTTTTATAGTTAAGAATGTTAGTATATAGAAGCTATGTTTTTTTAAATAAAAGTTAAATTGATAGGCGCGTTCCCATCAATTTATATCCGTCCTTAACGATAAGTACCCACACCAGCTTTTTTGAAATTTCTCATTCTTTTTCGTGCCCTTCTAAGGAAGATTGAAACAGGAACCTTAGGGTCTTACCACCTCGTCTTTGGACGCTTATACATCATCTTCTACTAAAATTTACCCGCATGACAACTGCAGCCTGTATCATGACAGTCATCTTTCATGAATATCGATTATACGAGATACCTTCAAAAATTTAGTTATGGTGTCTTGTCGGCTGATGGATTGATCTTTTTCCTCATTGTAGAACACATTCTTCAACACCACATTAAGAATTCTATCATCTTCCCAGGTTTCCAGAGCGTTGTGCGTGCATTGCCATCTCAGAAGCCCTGCTGAAACCACCAAGTAAATCTAGTTTATAACACCATCATGTCTGCGTCTGCTCAGAAACTTTAATTTGCGATGTGCTGGGTTCCATGTCAAGCTGGTATTGCTTACGACAAGGTGGCGGAAAAAAGGACCGCGGCTGCTGATGTCCTTACGAACACAAAGGACATAAAAATATTACGCCGCGCTGACCTCAAGCCCTACGTGAGACAACACTTTCATAAAAAATGACGAACAGAGTGAAGTAAACCGACAAACAAAACACTACGCGTCGCAAAACCACGCCTGGGACCATACACAACTGTCCCGCACAACAAATTCACTGAAGGTGCCTTATACGGGTTGCGTACAAGTCACACATGCAACAACCACACACCTTCTCACAGGATCGCCAACACCCCTGTGCAGCAGGTGCAGAGAGCGCACATCCGTAATTCAGATTCCGTATTACGGATGTACATGCGTAATAGAGAAATATGACACAACACGATACAAACATTACCCAGAACTCTGCCGGCAACACATTGCAACACACCTATCGTACTTTTTGGTAGATAATCGCATGTTTCCCATTAAACGCGTTTTTACACATCAATCAGAGGTTACATTTATACAACTTACCACACATATTCGCAACTCGACCCTTTACACCTACTGTGTTTTAAACTACGGTCACTGAACAAATATAGGGTTTAGACTACTTGTATTTTTCTATTTTTGGCGCTGTATGCCCTCCAGCCGGCCTTGCTTGGGTAAGTGTAATCATCATCATTCTAATACCTAAACCACAGCCACAATTCTTACGTGTGTGGGTATGAAAATTGTGTTCAAGGGAGAGTTGAATCCATCCCCGTCAAGCCTGTGCGTCCCAAAACATTCCACCGCGTTATGCGTTTTTTGTTTTTAATTCGCAAAGTGTTATCTCTGTGTGGTGGAGCAAGTACGGAAGACAGAGAAAATGGGTCACATAGCGTCCCCAAGTAATCATATAAGTGGAACTCGCCCTGAAACGTTCACTTCAATAACCACTTTTCTACAGAAATCATAACATGTATCGGTACTTTATTGCCATGCTTTCCTACAAACTGCCCTGTGCTTGCGCTATGACAAGATCCGTGTTTCGGTATGCCCGATTTTCGTAACCGTGAACCCGATAATTTTCTGTTCAATGCACGGATGCTTTACTTTCTTGTGACCTTACGTCGAGTTGTCAACATTTTCAATTCTACTGAGAGACAAGTTCTGCTGTTTTTGCGGTGAATGCTAACACACCTTTTACACTGAATTTTTCCGCAAACGCGAAACAGTGTGCGTATTGCTAGAAACAGCTACGTAAAAATCATTTTGATGCGCAAGATACAACCTCTATTAAGTCCGTAGACGTTTAAACTTAGAGAAACTTCCCACGTAGTCTAGGGGCTCGAGTACTGTTTTTAATCACTCGAATCATAACGCCTTCAGGTTTTTTTTTGTTTTTTTTCACGAAACGCACAAATGCAAACTTCTCACTATTTCTCACGTCATCTTCTGTTTTGACTACGTACAAAAAACACTTGGCTGTCGGAAAGTACTGACGCAGCTATTCACAAGCCCTATTATTCCGAATCAAGAGCAAGAAGGTAATGCGAATAAAAACTCCGTGCATTGTTACGACCTGACGCTAATTAAGTCAAAAACACTTTCTAACCTTTGATATGTATGCCCACTACGTTCTCCCTTCCTTCCTACGCAGTTCTGCGGACCTTTCGGAGACATAAAATGAAATTATTGAGTAAATTTTAAAAACCGACGACGACTGACAATAAAATGACACAGGAAACTGCAAAAAATTCAGACAACTTCGAATAACCTCACCCATTTGGGCAATAAAGTCGCGGAACCTAAGCTATTTTGCACACATGTTAAGAAATATACAATATCAAAACCTGGACTATCCACTTATGCCCAGATACCTTTGCAAGGAGACGAAAATCAACCCGGAGCTGATCGGCCTCTGCCCACTGATACTGTATATAAGAGAATCAGAAATGATCCAGCAGGCCAATAAGCGATACTGTTGACGCGTTGCCTCCGAAACACTTGTTGCCTCCGAAAGAAAATATTTTTTATGTTTTTTTTATAGTGCAGCTTTGTTCAACCAAAACAAACGAAGAACCTAGTTAACGGGAATATGGCATACTTCAAGTACCACGGTCCTGAAATAGTTTTGTAGCTAAAGCAATCTGAAGTCCTCTTCTAGCCGAGTCATAGCTCAAAGAAGTGAGAAAACAACCGGCCAAACCACTTTCATTGTCACCTCCAACCACTAGTCCTGACACGGCAGCAGCAACACCAACAAGAACGCCGCCCACTAGCAAACAAACGAACACGGTATTCCAATGCTGCGGGAGACCTAGTTATTATTTTATGCGTCCCCTGTCATCCATGGATTAGCCAGTAAAGCTAATTATTTTGAAAACTATCACAAAACGGAGCGCGGTGAGACAGCCCACATGAAACCAGCCCTGTGGAAATAGCACGGTTAGAGAACAGGTTTCAAAAACAGCAAGGTGGCTGAACGGCACGACATGAGAGCACAGCTAAGAAATGACGCGACAGGAAACTGCAGTTTTCTTCACCAACACTGTACGCTACGAAGAACAAAATCTGCGCAAAGACCTCAAACTGCAACGTCATCAACTGATAATAGCATCAACGTCCTATGTATCGTTCTTTGCTCTTACGTCCTGCGCTAAAAACCTTATAATATCTTTTCAGAAGCGGCTCCACCTGCGCCTGGCGTGTCTCGCGAATGATCGTTGGGGCAATTCCAGCTTCACCGCATTGAGCAAATGTTCGCTCCGAAGGGTACCTTGGCCATGTGTATCCCACGCATTTGAGAACAGTGCTCGCTAGGTGAGGTCCGGGAAACTGTCGGTCTGCTTGGCTTGGTAGGCGAGGTGCATAAGACTGAATCAATGGAGGCAATTCAAGCACTTCGATTACACAAAACTGTTGGTCGCACTGCACGCAGAACGAAGAAATTCATTGTGGACTGTCAAAAGAGTGGCCTACAACACCAAACCTGATGGGTCCCTGTACATGAAGGGATGGAAGGCAACGAGGAGGCCCGCACAGTCGCCCGAGAGCAACTAGCGCATTCATCCCCAGCTATACTGCGTAGAATCTGCTGATCGGGTGCGGAGCCCGGCATCCACACACACGATGGCTTTGGCGGAGGCCGAGAAAAAATTACACCATCTTCCCGTAGGGGAACCCTGAGTAGTATGCGAACCAGCCATGGGTTCGACTGAAGTTCCCATTACTTTTCATTTTGTCGTTTCCGTTGACGTTCAGCTTCGCGTGCGTTCGATGTATCAGCAGCTTATTGACGTAGTTTGAATGAGTGAATGACATAAGGCGCGTTCGTAGCAAACGCTCCCGTCATGGTTTGTAGCACTATTCAAGTGTTGCGCTGTTCGCAAGTGAATGTGCAGAAGATACATCAGGTTCTTGCAGTGTTTGTTTGGGATTCAACTTGGGAAAGAACTAGCAGAACAAACCTTTTTAGGCGGGTCCGCGAGGGCGGTCTTGGATTAACCCACCTGTTTTTGAGGCAAGTTGTTAATCGATTTATTTTCCATAGAGATGTTACCGATCCTTGTCTTCGCTCGGTCTGCCAATTAAGGCTAGGATCTGCGTTACCTGAGTATGTTGTGACCACAGAATATTTGCGTGGTGGAGTACGCGGCTATTTCAAGGAAGTTGTTTTGTCTTTTCGTTTCCTTAGTGCAAGGTTTTCACTTGATTGCTTGAGTACAGTCACGAGAAAAAAGCTGTACAAATATATTGTAGATATAACATTGCCTATACCATTGTATCGCAGTATGTACACCCTGTGGATCGAGCGGGACGTATTAAAATGGTAAAGAATATGTTTGTTTCATCCGGCGTAAAAAATTTCTTTTTCAAAATGCACACGGGCACACTCGAGGTTAAGACATGGATGGAGCAGAAGCAGTTGTTAGTCCCTTGGGGACCGGACTGCTTTGTTTGTAAGAAACCAGAGACGATCGAGCACGTCTTTTTAGATTGTTGGGAGGCCGTGTTCTTTCGGGACATTCTGCAACGAACAATTGAAGAAGAATTCCCGCTGGATTTTCAGGGTATAAGGTTCCTATGTGTCCAAATGAGAATGGTATCTCATATGACACAATCATGCTGTTAGCATTACACAGCATATAACGTAATAGATTGGCCGTAAGATACAGCGATAATAATGTTAGAAGAATACCTGACCATTTTAAGGAATCAATGCATCAGTTGGTAGGAATGTACAAAGTGCGAGATACTGAACCGGAGTGGATGCACATTTTCGAAAAACTTTTGAAACTGAAAGAATACTGAAGCACCAGCGTCAGTCTAAGCCAGACTGACGTGCTTTTATCAACTGACCGAAGTGTGCATGTTCCTTTTCACATGTAAAAAGGCAACAAACAAGGGGGTGGTTTGTAGCTCAGTGAAAAGAGCGCCACGTACCTCCCGTTGCGGCCAGAGAGTCGTGGGATCGAAACCGGGCGCCGCATAACTATTTCTTTTTCTAGTGGACTGCGCTGACGTCAGCCCAAACGCTGACGGAGCTCCAGAGACGCGCATGCGCAGTAGAGTGTGGACGGCGGACAACGACAACGACAACAATGAAGCGGCCCGTGCCGCAGCGCGAGCTGGGCACTCCCGGACATTCGCCACCACCCCGCACGAACGCCCATAACCTCCACAATTCTCTCAATGATACTTATAATACCCTTCTCTCTCACTACGCCCTCACCCGCCGGGTCTAACTACGCACCCCTCCCTAACCAACCAGCAAGCCATAATCTATCATCGCCTTGGGACCGGCACCTTCTACAGTCCCGTCATCCTCCGCCAGGTCGCGCCCACCCCCTTCCCCCCGTCAATGCCAACACTGCGCCACCCCCCTCACCACTTTCCACCTCGTATAATCCCGTCCCTACTCCCCTAGCCCACCCTTCTTCCCACCCCGAAGCTGTGGGAGACTGATTTGACCATCCCAGACCCGGCCCGCTAGGGGGCTTTGGTTTTTTGCGCCGTAGAGTCGGTCCGGTCAAGAGTCATCCTGTACTAGGTACGCTTCACCTCCATCCTTTTTCCTTTTTTTCGATCTAAGTAAGCATTTTCTGCTACATTATTCTCCATTTATCTTTCCACTTTCATGGCGCTTTTTGCCGTAGTTGGCCTTGCGCCATTAACATCCAACTATCGTCATCATTATAATCAATACGCTTGGAGCCGCACCACATAGGATGCCACTGAGTGACACTGCTGATTTTCATGGGAGAAGCTGGCACTGAAGACTGTTGTTCTCCCCACTGCTTGCTACCTATCCCATTGACGACTTTTGATCAAGGCCTCGGGTGAAGTCAAGTCGGCTTCTTTTTCAATAAACTTACATTCATTTATTCATTGTTTTTAAGTCAACAATTAAAAGCGAAGCTTTCTATGTCTCGGTCATGGCGTCCATGCGCCCTGAAAAACGCACCGCAGAACGCCAACTTTACACAAGCGCCTCATAGACAAACTGCTTCCCGTAGTCGGAATTGAAACTGGGTCCCTCGCGTTATGAAGCCTACGTCTATCCGATGCGCCAGTCACATACCGTGAGGCAGTTTTAACTGCACCAGTATGATAACGCCTACTTTCCACATTCTCCCTTCAATTTTTCTTTTTCTTATTTTGCTTACGGCGTTCACGCCTCTGAGTGCATTTTCTATATTTCTGTCGTAATAAACATTCAGTTGTTAGTCAGCGCTCGTACCGTGTCTTTCTGCTCCTCGTCTCGTTCCCTGCGCTGTATATTATGAAGCAGTTTTAGTTTTAATGCAAGCCTTCTTCTCTTCAGTGATGGCGACAGTCCACACCAAAACACACTCCAGGAAAGCCAGCTTTCTCTTATGGTGATCATCATCATAGGTAAAATGAAAATAGTTTAGACGCGTATTTTTCCCCAGTCGAAAGCCATTTCTTCAGAGTCCGAATGCCAAAGTCGGAATTGTTACGCTCAGCATGCTCAATAGAGAAGTCAACTTCCACAATGGGTTTCCGCAAAACCACCTAAAGAGCATGTAGAGTCAACACTTTATCCCTGTGCAGTCACCCCTATTGGATACGTACCAGCACTTCAACACCATCATCATCCTCATCATTATCATCATCATCATTGTCGTGGTCGTCGTCGTCTTGGTCGTCATCTTTATCAGCGCACGTGGAAAAGTAGGCTTTGGCGTTACATGCACGTGTACATATCCTGCATCGCGATTACGAGACGGTGCACCGGCCGCTGCCGTCTTTGTCCGACGACAACAACCGAATCACTCACGATTTTGAACATTGTACCGACGCGGTGTCCGGCGGGATTCGCCTTTCAACCAATTTTTTCGTTACATTGATGGCTTTGATTTTTTTAACCTGCTCCAAAGACTCCAAACAAAGGCGCTTTCGCTTTTCTGCAGCTACGGCAGCCGGGATTGAATTCGTGCCCTTGGGCTGAGCTACCAAGGTACTAGAACTTGTTCTACAGGTCATGCACGTCCACATTAGATGGCGAAGAAGGACAAGCAGGTATATTTAGAGTAAAATATAGTTAGTGCGTAGCACAGGTAATTAAAAATGCCAACTTGTCAGCTTGTTTCAGGTGAAAAGTCGGGAAAATCCTTCCCTCGTACGTAACACCGTCGTCTATGTGCAACACCTCATGTTGATCGTCTATGTGCGACACCTCATGTTGATCCTCCCACGTTCAGGTCTGTTCATGGTGAATAGATTCAAGGTTTAATTTCTGCGTTCGGAGCCTTCGCACGCCCTTGTTTGTGACCTTTTGTTTTTGTGGTTTTTGGAACTATTCATGCCAGTATCTTTTATTAACTGTTTGCTTGTGCCGCGCATGTTTACTGAGGCGCACAGTTTTTATTCTGTGATTTTGATTAAAATCTCTATCAAGTTCTTGTTTGCTTCTACTTTGCATCATTTCGCAGTGTGCGCAGTTTTAAAGGAATACTGACACCAAATTTTGACGACTAAAAAATGATATAATTGGCTTCAGTAGTTTGTGCAGATGCCTCACAGAAATTTTTGCAGGGATCCGAGGCCGCAATCACATCTAAAATCGAGTTTGATTGTCCCGCCCGCGAGCTTCCACAAATCGGCAGCATTAGCGAAATCGCTTTCGGCGTGACGAAACATCGGCCTGCGTGTCTGGCCGGTTCACGGTGACGTCATATAGTCGTTTTCGGAACTGGAAACGATATCCTGCGCTGCTGTTGTCGGTGGTATTCGTTTGGGCAGGAGACGTGGGTGTAGCTGTGTGAGCAATGCTTGTAAACTTTGCGCACATTGCGTGTTCGACGTCTTTGCTCTTCAGTTCGTGGCCGGCGCATGGTGTTCCCTTGCACTGGTGCCAAAAACTGCGCGGTCCCGGCACCGCGCGGTGCGCGATGTCGACGGGCACCGCGGCGACGCGGCGGTGCGCGTCGCCGAGCTCGCCCAAGTTGTGCTATGGCAAGCTCGCGGTATGCGAAGTACTGCTCGTGGAAGCGTCTCCGAGCAACTCGACGACGACGCCAAGCTGCATTATTTTCCACGCGACGACATGCAGCGCTAAACGTGGACTGAGTTCGTGCGCGGCGGCGGCCGCAAGAACTGTCGCCCAAGCCAGCGGACTCGGCAATGCTCGGTTCAGTTTGGGTGTTGGGAACTTTAAGCTTAGTATCGTGGCGAATATTTGATCGCCGGTATCTGTACAACTGCGAATGGCCATCCCTTACACAAGTTTTCAATCCACTATCGTCCCCTTTTTCGCATATAGAGCGTTATTTTGGCGATAACTCCCGTTTCAGCGATCGGTGATCAAGACATCTGCCATGGCTTGTTTTGATTAGCGCGCAGGTGGCGGCATCTTTCGGCTGCTTGCCGCACCGCGGTGCCGGCAGTGCTGGGTAAGAGCATCGCCTTCTTTAAAGGGACACTGAAGTGATATGTAAACATTGCGGGATTACTTGCGCAAATTGTAGTCCGGAGTTCCCAGACCATGTTTCGACCACCCTGGGCGCGTTTACGCGATTTTATTTAGTAGAAAAATTAATTCGAAAATGCTGTCCTCCTCTCTTTACGCTCGCCCATTTTCTGCGGCGTTTTCGTGTGACGTCGAGAGGAGCCGAGCTCGCAATTGGCTGCGCTGCTGCACGGCTCCCCTGCCTTCAGACAGTCAGTCGGCCCAGCGTTTCGTCCGCCGGTCGCCGACGGGTCGTCGCAATTCGTTCGCTCAGTTGAAACGAAGCCAGGACACGTTTGTGAATGGAAGAATGTGCCTTTCTTTACTTCGTTAGTTTGTACACTGTATCTAGCTCTAAGACAAGGTCGCTTCACACAAGCGCTGCACAAGCGCACATGCGACGCTTCGCTGACTGGTACGCCAGTAGGAAAATATAAGGCCTCTTGAAGGCGGGAGAAGAGTCAGCGAAGTCAATATAGGTACTAAGGAAATAAAATCAACTGATATTTTTGCCGTACAGCGTAAAACTAGGGTGCGGGAAGCACTTTTTTGCGCTGGGCGAACAAGCACAGCGGTCAGCAGCACGACTACGCATCTGCGAACGCTTTTCCGTTTACGAAATGCAGTTGCTAGACGTTAGCTATTGTGGAAACTCGGGCGACGCTTACTGCACGAGCGCAATACAACAAATAGTCACCTAAGCTGCTTGAAATGCCAAAACTAAATAAAAGTGCAAACTGGTTGTACAATATATACCCTATATTAGCAAGATAAACGGATCCCGCTCCGTGGCCGAGTTGTTTGAGGCGCTAGATATGCCATCGCAAGTGTTTTGCAAGTCAGGAGTTCGAATCCCCGCGGGTACGTGCTTTTTTTTTTCTGTACGTTAACTTTTTCGTTTTCCGCCGATGTTTTCTATATTGGGTTCACCTTTTTTTGGGCCGCAACGTTCATGGCTCCACGAACTAGTTCACAAAACGCGCGCAGGCTGGTACTGGCGCGCTAGCGAGTTCTCGTTGGCGTGCTGTTGCCATAAGCACCTACTGCTGGCAGGCAGTGGGACCAGGCCAGTATGAACAGACCCTTGGCCTGGTGCGAACACGCTTTTTACGATACAGGCATGAGGGAGGCAAGCTCCAAATATGGGGGAAAAGCGCATGACATTTGGGCGTCTGCGGGTACGCGGAGGGCGTTCATGCACTGCGTAGGTTTCGGCTAGTGAATGCTACGATTCCAAGCCGTCCTAGGAGGCTTATCTTTATGCATTTTTGCAGCTGACAACATGGCAGAAGCGCGGTACGATGATTACTGAGTTATTGAGAATGCCCATCCAACAACGCCACCGGTTGTGTTTTACAGAACCGAAACCGAAACCGAAACTTGTTTGGTTGCTCACCTTGGGCATCGTCCAATGACGGTGCCCGCTCCTCCTAACGTCACAGCTTTAGTTGGTGCGGCCGCCGCAAACCGCGCATGGTAGTTTTTCTTCTTTCGCGCTTTGTAAAATAATTACCGATTTGTCAATCGTAAAAACGATGAAAAGTGTGTTAATTTGAGCCAGTCTGCACAGTGCAAGCAAAAACGGGAGCTTGACAAATTCACTTCAGTGTCCCTTTAAAGGAGGAGATGGTCAGAGCGCCGAACCTCCGCTGCCGGTCGGCGTAGGCTTACCGTCGCGGCATATATCTGAACGCCGCTTTTAAATTCAGCGCTGATAACAACCCCTAGCACAATTTTTCACCACACTAACATCTACTTTCTCGCATGTGGAACTTCTTTTTTGCGATCAGATTGATTAGAAGAGTGGCGACAAGCTGTTGCTATCACGGTCGGCGCCGGTTCGAGCCGCAGTGATATTAAAAAACGGACGACGGCGAAGACATCGCCGGCCTAATCGCCTGGCCAAATAAAGTTGTTCTGTCTGTCGGGTGGCAGCGACTCATCCGAGTCTGGCGATTCAGACGACATATCGACTGCGCGGGCGAGTGCGGACCATGTCGTAGCATACGATGCGACGAACGTCCCTGACGTCACGGGTGAGACCGTGACGTAAGGCTGGCCCGCTTGCAGACTGGCCTTCGAACAGCCATTTCCCCGCGTGGCGACCGAATTTGAAAGTGGTTGCAATAAACGTGCTATAATGAATTCTATGCTGGCGGCTGACGGCTTTCGGTTCGATTTTCGTAATTACTGGGTCAATAAGTATTCTTTACAGCATAAAACCTGAAAGCGAGAAAATTCGTGTCAGTACTCCTTTAAGCACTTGGTTTTTATTGCCTTCTCTTAAAGCTAACCCAGCGTTTATTTCGAAATAAAAAAACGGTGGTATCTTCGGCTATCAACTTATAATTTGCGTAAAATATTGTGTGGCATGTTCTGTGCTTCTTAATGTTGACATGTATGATCCGTGGCCGAAGTTTTGGAAGCTTTGAAAGGGCTTGCTTACGTATACTACCTATCCAAGCATTGTTTAACTCTCTTCTGTCCTGGCGGTTCGCTCTTAGGTACACCAAAAGCGGCTGTCATCTTCAACAGGCCGCGTGTCAATGACAGTGTAGAAGAGAGGCCATATAAAATGAAAAACTAAAACAAAAATACGGACTCGAGCAGTCATAAGAATTGCAAAAACAAAACGTCCGAACATGTGTAGATAGAGCTGTGGGATCTTGTGAAAATTCTGCACAAGTGAGCAAAGTGGATCGCATTTCTGTATTGGAGGTGCTACACGAGAGGTGAATATCATGATAAATCAGAGGGGAAAGAGCTAAGAGTGCGACCTGGCAGGCGTAGCAGATTGCTGTCATCCTTCGACAATATTTGCCGCGAAGCAAGCAAATATGTGGCCACTGCCTGCCTGCTTTGCTCCCATGTGCGTTTGCAGGGCCTATCCTCAAAGACACAAGCAATTAAAAACGCCCTTTGATGCTTTCTCCACGATGTCACTGTTTCTCTGGGCAAAGAACTCACAGTCAACACGACATGCGAAGAGACCCGAATGATCGTCAATCCGAAAGTACCAAATGTTTATTGAATATTTATCGCTACACATCGTCATAGATTGAAAGCTTTGGCGAGGATTGCGGGTGAAGAGGCGGGGCAAATGAATTCGTGCCGTACGTAAACACTCCACGGCGCAAGAACAAGTCCTTTACAACAGGGAGGTTCAACGCCCCTACAGGATGGTGCAGCACGGGATGTAAAATAAACTTATAATATTATTACGTGAAGGCGATGTAACGAGTCAAGGTAAAAATTGTTGACGAATGCGAGTTCCGTGTTGAGGATTAAGCCACAAAGTCGCACTCGCAGTAGCCTGGTCCTGTGAGAGGCCGTACTTCAAGGCCGCGCCTGCGAAGGAAAATATACCGTTTCAGTGCTGCGCAAATGATACTTCAAACACATATTTGCCTTTTTACGCCATAACAACTAATTTCACATATGTACCAAACACGTGTTTAAGGCTATTGCAATGACTCGGGAGCATTATAGAACTCATTCAGGACGATTACACTGGATTCCTTCACAACGCAGAGTCTGTACCTTCAAGGTGTGATGGAAACGAAATGCAAGTTTATTTATGCAAAACATTCGGTCTTTTATAGTCCCCATAGCGCTTGTGCGGCTGCAAACGATACCTTATTCACTGAGAAATTAGGAATTGAAGTTAAATTTTTCGTTCTCCCACCAAATCGTGGTGTCTCGTGATGTGTGCGATGACGTAACAAGCACAGGTTTTCAAGCGACCGTTAGTGTGCGGTTTACTCTGGCGGTGGACTGTGGAACTCCTTTTTAGCGTTAGTTTGCCTTGGTAATGCCCCATACTGCGCAGGACTGCTGTATATTTTTGTTTTATTTCTAGCTGTAGTTGCACCTGGCTTGTTTTCGCTAAGGTAGATTGTAATCAGTTTTGTTAAACATAAGGTACGCTCGACAAACAAGGTGACGTAAGACACTATCGCTTGCGCCAATCGGCCTGTGTTGTGTGAGCAACCCCAGAGCGCCTCACTGCTTTGTGGCTATAACGAGCACAGTGCGCGCAGTACCGACAGCAGTACGTACTACTATGCTTACGTGTATTTTGTAACCTCCATTGCTAGCCCCACTATTCTTACAGCTATAAAACAAATACGCATTACATTTGAGGCAAAATAGCTCTGCTCCAAGCTTATACGCCGCCCTGCCTGACTTGCATTGGCTTTTGCCGGCCTCTGCCAATTGCAAAGCTGTCCATATTAGGTGATAAATACTAGCGCGGGAAACGAGCGAGTGAGTAGCATGGCCGCTCCCTTTTTTCCGAAAAACGGCGGCATTTGAAACCACTGCCCTTTAAGGGGAAAAAAGCTGATTTTTTATCATACTCCCCCTCGGCCAACAGTGGCATTGCCACCACTTGTCACTAATATGAGGAAGATGTTTCTGACTACATTTGAATATGAGGGCTGTTTCTCTCGAGGTATACGAACTATCAAAGTTGTTCCGCGTCGCGTTGCATACAAATGTTCCCCTCGGTCTTTTTTGTGACGCAAAGTTACGCGAAGGTTTAAGTTCCCCCGCAGTAGAACAGTACGGAATAATTTAAACCATCTGAACAGTTTAATGTGCGGGAAGATCAAGGCGCAAGATGTTTGTCGACTTTACATGAAAAGCACCCAGGGCTTCAGGGAATAAAATAAGCTTCGCTGTGGATAGTAGCGAAGGTCTTTACCGACTGGGCCAACCTGGGATGTGCGTCAGAAGGACGTGCCAAGCTAATCGTTACCTTCAATGTGATAGCCCCCATAACCATTTTGTATGAAAACATGGTACGTGAGATACAATGAACACCTTCATAATTATGCGCACACAAACAAGCATATGATTATCTTTACACGTTCACGCACGCACGCAACACTTGTATCGTCATTACCATCCCCCATCCGCCTGCTGTTCGGCTTCCGGACAAAGTCATTTTTCCCGATTTCTTACCAGTATCATGAAAACCCATTTCTTCTATTCCACACTCTTTATCCTTATTCCCCCTATCAAGTTACCTGTCTTCTGCAAGCTTTGCAAGTGTAAAGTGTATGAGTAGCCATTCTTTTACTCCGGTCGTCCACAACCTGTTTTTCATCTGTATGACATGGCTGATCCAATTTTACTTTCTCCCAACCAAATATCGGCCATTGATGAACTAGTTCAGCTTAGTTCACGTTAGGTACCCTAATTTACAATTATTACTTCACTTTATTTGAGATATAGGCTTACCTCAAACCACACTGCACCTCACCCCCCGACGCAAGTTTTTATTTCAGGTGATCAGTAAGTCCCGGTCACCCCTACGCCCTACTCCTCCAAAACAAAAAGACGAGCAATTCAGCCCTACATATTCCCCTCTCTCTCATAAAGGCACGCTTTGCCCCTTCGTTCCATGAGATAGAGAAAACTCCACTGAATTGTCTGAGCGAAATCCTATCAGGATCGGTAACACTGAGGACGTGTCGTGCCGAATGTGGGTGCAAAGGAACACGTTTTTATCCAAACAACATATTACGTCTTCTGTATCCCACCGTCATTTACTGATGTTTGTTCTTCCCGACAGTTTCAAACGGTGCTTGGCAAGCCCTTTACACCCTAACTGACGCCATCCAGGGACAACATTAAATCAGGTTGTTATAAAAGACTCCAAAAAGTGCCCAGAACCAGTAAAAACTCCTCCACATGAGCAAAAAAGGGTTACATATCTTCTAAATTGAAAGAGTACCCGTTTAAAAGGATATAAATACAGGAATACAGAAATAATTGAATAAACCGCTCACTTCAGCATCCGGCACCGATGTTCGTCCAATCTGACTCTTGCCGTGTCGACGTCGGTGTGCTTTTTCAGGCTCCAAAGCCTCTCAGCCGCCAGAGAAGCCGCAGGCCTGGTAGAAAACAATAAATATTCCGTAAACGAGTTTTCTTTATCCTAGTGGTTGTGCGCCCATGAAGCCACAGAGAATTTTTTTTTAAATTCGGTGGCAGCTTTCCTGGTTTTCCTGAATAAGCCCAAGTGAATTACCTATTATATCGCTTTTTTAGAAAACATTCTCCTGTTCTTTCACAAATCCGGAGTATTTTTACTGGTATGGGTGCACGTGTGAGATTCCACTTGCGCGACAAGGCCCAGGTAAGAAAAAACACCGCAGAACCCATGTCCAGGCATTGTCATTGCGATGCTATTAGAATGTTACGTGTTATGAAGCAAATATGCGTGAACCTAAATTATCCTCACCCACCCCCATCCTCCTCCTCTTTTCTGCACGTTTTCTGCGCAGCCGCGTAAACACCCCAACTCGGCACTTCAAACCGGACCAGTAGTTCCTATTTTAAAGCTACGGAAATAACCTGCAAGACTCAAGACAAATTTCGGTCTTCTCTCCCTCATTCAGTGTTCTCCGCTAATCTTTCCTCGCCGCGATCACCTTAACAAAGTGAAACACATTTTGTGCCGGTCATCCACATACGCGCAATCCTTCATACCACGCACTATCATTGCTTGGAACGATTTACCCTCACACATAGCTATAGAAACTTATGTAGCCACGTTCAAGGAATTAATTTGCACTACAGTAGCGTGCTGATAAATCGTCTGTTCTTTTTTTTTCTGTGTATCTTTGATACTTTTGATGCTTTGTAAGTTGTTGCTTGCTCTTCATGTTTTTATATACGTTGTTGTTTTATTTTTATCACTGTTTGGTTCTTTCACTTCACATGCAGTGATGAGCTGCATTGGTTTGTTGCGTGGTAAAACAAAAAAAAAACTTCTGATGGTGGTTATTTCGTGATCTCTTTCCTTTATGTATGCTGTATCTGAATGTACATGTAGTCTGGTTGTTTTTCGAAGCCCCCCCACCTCTATGCACTGCTCTCCTTCGAGGGCCTTTAGGGGTATCATAAATAAATAAATAAATAATAAATAAATAAATAAGCAAATAAATAAATAATAAATAAATAAATACTATCAGCCGCTCTAGCCAACCGAGTTCCCTTTTCCCAGTAAAAGACTGTATTACTACCCTTCCACTCCCTCTACAGTCTTCGGTTTGATTATCAAACTGCTCTTCTTCCTCAATGTTTTTCTCATGTCCCATCAGTACTTCCCCTTCTCGAGTTCAATACAAAATTCAGGCTGTGCAGCGGGAGAATGGTTCCACAGATCCTAACAGAAAAACTAATATTCCGCTTTTGTGCCAAATTAATGGTTGACGAGTTGAATTCCATCTACCAATCCCCATTCGCTTGTGTATTCCAACCTCTATTTTAGTCAAACCGAATTCTAAATTGTGACGTCTGCTGCCTTCTTCCTACCCACTCCCGCCTATACAGCCCCAGCCTCATGCCTCCAGTAACCCTCTTCTTTAATGAGCTATTATGGTTGCCTACTCCAGAAACGGTGACAAATATGTGGCCATACTATGAAAACCGCAGAAGAAGACAAAATGCAACAGAAATAAAAATAACGTTCAATCTCTCACAAAAATAGAAACAGTAATATTTACGATAGTAGGCACCAGTGTATTCATACTCAGCTAAACAATCCCCACTTCGCTCTCCGCTTCCATTAGCTTGAAGCGAAATGCCATTGTAGTCTCATGATCCCGATCCAGATTATGGTCCAACTCGTCAAGAGGGAAAATTTAATGCCATTTCCACTTAAGGCTTCACATTACGCCTATTGTCTTTCCGCCAAACTAACAATGAAAGTGAAGGCGGGAGCTACCGAACGCTGGCTCCCGTAGTAGTACGGTCATGGTGCTGTTCATAACTCTACGAGATCTTACCAACCAGAAATCAAGAGACACTAATGAGCTCATTGGGACCATTGGGAAGCCTAAGGCGAGGCAGATCAAAGGAATGTTCGGATGTCCTGACGCACCCCCGCCTTGAAGTATCCTTTCCATACCCTTTGACAGCACAGCTCACAGCAGGATTCCGCCTCGTTGTGTCGCACAAGATCGTCTCACTAGATAAGGTATCACAGTACCGCCACTGAAGCACACAAGGTAACAACCGCGGCCATTTTGGTGTGTATCAGTGTTGCAAGATTGCCGCTCCTACTGCCTCTCTGCTCAATTCGACCCGGTCGTTTGTTAACAACCCTACCGAAGATGCAGAGAACCGCATCTCTGGACACACTTCTGATTCTAAAATGCTCTTACATGCGTTATCTTTGATGCGTATTCAGAACCACGTCAGGCGCGCGTAGCCGCCGAGCAGGAAGGGCAAGCTAAGCCTACTAGAAATGACCGACTAAAACGCAAAAACAACAACATCGTGGCTTCCATGAGCCCTCGCTGTGAACAAAAATGTCACGTGATGCGAATTGACCAATAATCATGGCGGCGGCATGGAACAATAGAGAAAAGAGTGCCAATACTCTGAAACCTTGTCTACTGATAGCAGAAGATGTACTGGAGCTTATGCAGACGGATGCAGCCTTCAGTCATAGGAGGCCATAGAAAGACTTTTGTGAAGAGTCGACCAAATAAGTTATCTTGGGATTGCCAAAGCGCTGACCTGCATGACAGCCCTTCCTACTTGCTAGTTTAAGGTATCGATACTGTATCATTCAAGGCGAAGGTTTACACGGCAAGAGTTGTGATGTTCACTTTTTCTGGGGATTTCCAAAAAAACCTTATGGCAAAACCAAATGCTCATGACAGCGTGACTGTAACAGGTGCTTTATCGTATTTTTCGCAACACAAATATGCGACAATTGGCCGCTGAGATGACGATAGCATTAGTAAGAGCTTTATTTACATCTAAATTCTCAGTGGCCTTGTTAACGCTCAAAGGTTCCTCCTCTGCTATAAAGCACATGGGCACCTATGCGAAGACTAAGACTAGAGGAAGCGGCTGTAACTCTTCTCCATCACAACATTCTTAACCAAAACTATAGCAAATTTGGTCGGCCGGAGAAGGTAGCACTGCCTTCTGGAAGATAAATATCGCGATACACGTATTAAAAGTCTAAAATATTCATACTACGATAAATTTGCTTCACCGTATTGGAATATTTCGGAAATGCTTTTCAGACAGATAAAAAATGTATTGTTAGATACAAAGCACACAGCCACAGAAACACTTTATTGCTGCAGCGTAATCTCGTAAAAATGTATTTGTTAGGTTATCGAAGTCAAATACATGACATAAAATTGAATCAGTGATAGCAGCGTGCCAAAAAAAATTATAGATTTATTTCCATTGCGAGGAAGCGACAATTACCGCACCTAACTAAATGAGGCTTCGCAGTTAGCTGTGCAGCATGTGTGCGTCATTCTGTCTGACAACTTTATGGGCGTTTTATGCCGCGACGGTTTGTTTTGGAGCCTCAGTTCACTCTCATAAGCCATTCCTATACAAGAAACTTCGTCATCACTGACCTTACGGAAACATTGAGGCAGTAACGTTTCTTCGGAATAGTTAGCTCTTTCTCTTGGACTCAACACGCAGTTTTTATTCTACCAATGCGACCGCGTTATGCTTCAAAAGCCTGAGGGAAAATTGTATTAGAAAAATCCTCAGTGCTCGAAGCGGTGAAATTTTGTCACAGGGAATTGCAAAATACACAAAAAACGATTTTCAAAAATTAACGTGCCTTGTTTCGGCGTCCGCTACTCCCTTATTAAGAGTGAAACACCGAGTGAATGAAAGGTGGAGAGGAGGGGCAGGTAGACAATACCCCATAGCCCAGTTTCTCGCGTGTCAAATCGCTAAGACCGACAATCGCGTCGAAAGCGCACTATATTTCCTCGAACTAGCTGAATTTTTTATACAACACCGGAATAAGTGGCGACGAAATACGTTGTAAATCTACCTTTCCCGCAGCTGCCAGCGACGCAGTTCTAGGAAACACAATTAAGTCCGAGTACGCCCACACGTCATATACATGAAGGCTTCTGTGCAAAGCCATTCATCTTGCCAGCGCTTCGACTCACTTTATAAACTGCGGAGACATGCCCCCCGTCGGCACGTAGGCCGACTTTTTATTTCTTCGTATGACTGACGTAAATTATCACGCACTCATCTGTCTTAGGGAGACAATTATATGCGGGGCCGCTTAATCCACGCCTCTTAACGTAAAATTGCCTGCCGCTGTAAGAAATCCATGGGCTGCAAAATTAAAGACACCTGTACCGTACAAGGCGAGTAGTCTCCGCAGCTTCGAATACAAAAGTGTGGCAGTTGAGAATATGAATTTTTTTAAATATTACCGTGAGCATGGGACAACTGCCTTGCCACCACTCCCACCACTAAACTGGCATGAGCAAAAGACGGCAAAATGCCGGCAATAATTTCACTATCAGCGCTGAGACCTCGGTATTATCTAATGCGGGGAGATGATGGGATTGCGCTAGAGAGAAACCGGCGGGCATTCATCCCGTTGATTCGGTGAACCGGTAGGCGTGATGTCTTGTCTGATATTTCAGCGACTTCAAACGCTGCTTGGCAATCACGGAAATGCCCGGCCTCTGCAGAGCCCTACTACACTCAATTTAGAGCGGGCCACTAGATTGCATAACGGGAGGCTGGTGGCTATGGGACTCGTCACGGTCGGGCGAAAAGACCGCCGCAGCGATGTAGCTGCAGTTGGGACCTTCATACGGTTGTTGGGTGCTGTTGAAGTTCATACTTATTCAATTATTTAGTGTGACAATACTTTCGTAGAAAAGGAAGACGTAGTATTTCCCTTTGTCTCTATTCTTGCACAGCAACAGGATGCACAGGCTGATGATACGTCAGTGGCTGAAGTATACAAAAGACGCTGTTTAATAAACGAAGAACTTTTTCCGCACCGGCTACTTCAGTTTGGCGCCATTCTCTCACTCGCATCACTGTTCCCACAAAGAACACGCGACAGTCATGTTCCTGATCGTATGTCCTACAAGTTGAACTCTGTTTAGGAAATCCTCGTCCCTCAATCTGCTAATGGCGTATGTAGCGAGAGGTTGTGAGGTAGCTGCTACGGACGCTTTTTTTGGCGACTCATCTATGAGAAGAACTATAGGTTTCTTTTGAATTGTAACCAGGAACATGATTATTCAATTACGCCAAACAAGTTCAAGAATCATTTTTGCCTGAGGCACAAACTCACCAGGTTTGTGACATGATGTTAGTGCGGTCGACCTGTTGCCCCCACACGCATACTTCACCTCCAATCACAAGTGCTTTTTGGTGGTCTGTACCTGTGGAAAAAAAGATAATTACCGGTTCCTTTACGCCCGTTTTTTGCAGATGCGAAAAAAACAAGACATTCATTTTATGCGGAAACCCCACCTGCACAGGAAAGGGGGAAGTCATTAGAATTGTGTAGATGTTTCAAACTGTTGCATTGTAATTGCATTCAGATTTGAGAAGACCGTAGTAATACAAAAGCTCTAAAGCTGTGTCATGTTGAAAATTGCAGTATATAACGGCAACAAATCGTAGCCGTAACCATCACCGCGTTGTTCACTTGTTGTGGCCCCGATTGTACGATGACTCTGAAATATTTTGTACCCCGCCGTTTTTAGACTTCACATACCTTTGTATATTGATTGGGAGAAAAAGAAAAGTGACCACGGCCTGTGACGTCTGACACCTACGTGGAGCAATAATACAAGAACGTTTGATGGTTGGGGGGGGTTTATTCTCCGAAGCTACGCCTGTGCGGTGATGCGCGCCGTAGTGGACGGCTGTGGCCTAATTTTGACCACCTTGGGACCGTTAACAAGCGTCGAAGTCAAACAAGAAGAAATGATTCAGATTCCCGTCGCTGAATGTTGCTAATTGGGTTTCTGTGTAAACATGTTGTTACTCATCTTGTAAATGTAAATGTTAGAGGGCATTTGCCATCTGAAGATTAAACTTCGTTTAGATCGCTCGACAGCAGACGGCCGTGTCAGCTTGGGCAGTCATATCATCCGGAAAGCACTGCTGCTATTTACGGTCAAATGAATGCAATTGTGAATTCGATATGGCAGTTCACGGATGAAGACGTATTTCTGTCGTCTTATATGCCCCTTGAGAACTAGATTCGAAGTTTTTAAACTCTTTCAGAAAAGTTTTACGCCGCCTCTTGTCTATTTGTTTCTGTCTAGCTGTAAAACAGCCAACCTTTCCCTATATTCACCGTTACATAATCGGATTGTCTTTGCGCTCCTCACGGTGAAGAGACGCAACCGGTATTTGCCAATCATAGTCATCAGCGAGTACAGGTCACCTCGCCTCTTCTGAGCACGCATGGCTCCATGTATTGTACTAAATGCCCCAATCACGTCACGCGTGTTTTCGAACAAATGTGACATGTCGGATTGTAAATTCCTGTATATATGCGCGATGAGAGACTACAAACATGTAAACACCGTCATTTTTATGCATGTCCCTGTGATGTAACGCGACTATGCCGACTTCATTGAAACTTCGTTAGCTAAAGAATGGAAAGCCCATGCTCCAAATTATGTACGCGTGCCTCCTTACCCCGTTTCGATGTAATACTGTATGATTACGGATAGTCACAAATTAGTTTTCTTGCATCTAGCCAAATAAGCATCCGGGTAAGCAGTACTATTATTGCGCAAAAATTCCACTTTCCCAGTGTATTTGGGCGGTATACACTATAAGAACACACAACATTGCTTTCATTCAGACGCTCTGTCTGCACTCGTAAAGTCCAAAAAACGTGAACGTTCCTCGCTCTGTTGTGGAAACAGAAGTTCCATGATATGTGGCACGAGTATTGACGCGAAAGGCAGCTACAGGCCCGTCAATTCTCGGACGACACTAAACGGTGTCCTTGGATATAACGTGGCGCCGTGTTAAACTATTTTCGTTTATGTCGCCACCCCTTAAATCGGTCCGTTGCGACCGCGTTTTGCAAACAGTAGAGCAAAGAAAATCATTTTTACTTTGAAAGTCGTACTTTTGAATGAGGGTGTGTTGTGCTCAACCAAGAATCGTTCTAATCGCTCGCACAGCGTTTAAGCGCAGAAGGAACCGCTATATAATTTAATAGTCAGGGCACTTCCTTCACGGGGCCGCAGAAAGTTAGCTGTGGGGCGTGTAGGGCATTCCTAATCCGGTAAACAACTGCTTGTCAACGGCGTAGATATTTTGAATATTTTAATAGCCGTGACTGAGTAAACTTCTACCGCGGCTCGTTCATTGTGTACTGAATATTAGTTCTGCCCAGGTAAAAACCAGAAGAACTGTGCGAGAAACACAGGAAATTGTCCCAGTGAACATGCCTCTCTCTATAATGGGGAGGCGTAACACAAATGTTTATCGGCGATGTGTACAGGACCGTCCGCCAGCTAACACCTACGCTCTGTGTCTATAACTGACGCCCCAATCTTCCAGCTGCATGTGCTATAACAAAATATTACGGACAATGACATAAAATAACGTTACTAGTAGTCGCTCGCTATGGCCACGGTCGTCGTACCGATCACAGCGTATCACGCTGGTGGTCAACTAGTGAATAATGAACCAATCTATTGCAGTTCTCTTACCTTGGCTACACCAAAAACAGGCTGCAACTGTTGTGTTCCCATGAGGAATGGAGGTGGCAGCAGAGCCTTAGTGATACGATTGACCTGTTCTTTTTTTTCACACTCAACACTACAGGAGCAGCACTCTTGTATGTATGTTTTGCTTATGTCCGCTAGGGTTCTTCTGGGAACCCTCGGTATCCACTCTCTCACTGGTGTATACTTATCATTTTTGCTGTTATAGGTGCAAGTGGTCATGCTTTGAGCATGTCTACTTCCTTTTTCTCTTCCAGGATAACGTCTTCGCCGTTAAGTTAAGCGTGATTCGCGTTCCTAAACTTATGATAAACTGTACCGCTCAGTGCCTTCAACAGAAGAAACATTTTACGGGGAATAGTGCTTTTTACATGCATGCGATAAGACGGGCATTACTAGCAGCCGAAACATTACAGCCATTTTCATTAAGGCTAACCCGCCTCTTTTGATGAACTGGTGGGGTAGGTCGTATCATGCGCAGCATGACGTCTTGGGAAGCAATACCGGCTGTGCCGGCACCCTCTACGAATAACGCGTCCGTTTCACACGATGCGTGCAACAAGTACGAAAATGCGAAGTCTGCTGGCCCTCCCTTTTACGTGACGCTGGATCGCTCAATTGCTACGGTTTATTCTACACAATGTTAATCGTTTGCGTGCAATTACGATTGTTGGAAGCCATACAGGTATCTCTAGTGCCTAGAAAGCAAAGAGAGCATACCGGGAAAGTCCTCTGGGTCGCAGAGGTACAGCTTTTCCCAGCTTCCCACGTAGTGGAAGGCGTCTAGGTGCCAGCATGCAGAGGCCACCACACGGTGACCCCTGGCGGTGACCGTGCGCAGCAGCGCGGTATGCTTCCTGTCCGGCCGCCAGAGCTGCACGATGGTGTCCTGGGGAAGCTACGAACGCAACCAAGCACGAAAGGAGGAAGTGTCTGACATGGTCATGCCAATCAAATTCGATTTCTAAACCGATACTACTGCTCATAGACGTTGGTCAGCATCTGAGTATGTTACCCCATTGCCCCAGCATCCCGATCAGGAACAGCAGCAGCCTTTTCTTTTTCAAAATTTATCAGATAACTGTCTTATGGCGGCAAGCGGCATGTCGTACTGTTCCTGGTATTTAAGAGTGTAGTACATCTTCCAATCGAACTAACAAAAGAGTGGTAGGTCGCCCCCGGCATTCACTATGTAAATACAAAAAGCGCGAATATAAGCTAGATCGCGCTCTGCTCCTCATGAGAGGAAGCTTTAAAAAACATTCTAAGAAACGCCTAAAACAAGAAGATTAGCGCTGTTATTAGCTTTCAAAAAATTGCTGCTTTTGCGAGCAATTGCTGTATCTTTTTTAGAGCACCGCATTGTTCGCTGCGTACTGAATACCAAAATAGACCCTAGGGCGGGATTCAATACAACAACCGTGTGTTTTGGGTCTGGCGTAAAAATTCCTGTAAAAAGATGACAGGTCAGGATAATCAGAAACCGAAAATCTAGCTTGCTGCCGCACAGAATGAGAGCTTCTGAGTAGGAGAAGAAAACTACAACAGTTGGAATGCTGGGGTTTATAAAAAGGGTAATGGGTAAGGCGAAAATGACCTAAAGAAAAATGAAATAGAGGAAGGGAAGATAGGTAGAACGGGAAACAAGGAGCAGATTATTTTCAGGCAGAGTAAATAACGAGAAGGTACGAGGGTATAAAAGGAAGAAAATTTCGGAATTTGTGAAGCAAGATGGGTGCAGTGGACATAGGAGGCTGGAGAAGGCTGAAGGAGTGAACGGAAATGACAGGACGTACAATGACAGGTAATTGGAAGAGTACAAGGTGAGGGTCGCAAAAGTGCCAGCGAGACGAGGAATGGATAGAAGGAGAATACGAGGGGAAGAGTGCGAGAGGCAGGTCGGTAAAATGCAGATTTGTGCACTTCACCCACCCATGAGACGTCGTCGACGGCTATAGCACAGGGGCGATTCTTCCCGAAACTACCCACATATTTCTCTCTCGCTATCAAACCTACACTTGTTGTCATAACTCCCTCGCTACCCTTGCTGATTTACCTCATTCCAATTTTAAATCCCGGCGGATCATCTATCCGGCTCGTATCCCTCGCCATGTCTTTCCATCGCCACCTGGCTGGACTGGCTAACTCGGAAGATGAAGACGAACAGCGAAGACTGATCACCCAGGCGTTCGACATGCGACATGCACAATACAAAATTTTCTATATTGCTATACTGTGAGTGATAAACACTTAGCCTTGGGAGTATACAAACAACAATTTTATAGGCCACACAGGAGGTCTAAAGGGTGATTTGTAAATTAATAGGAATACATTTTTTGAGTTAACATTACACATTTGTGAAGGCACCACGACAGTCAAATTAAGCTTAATTTATGTTGTTTTAGATGCGCTGTATTGTTGGAGGCGTCGAAGCCAGCAATTTGCGATCGCAGGATTCCTTCCAGTTTTTACTCCGTTGCCAATCATCCCTTTCAACATCCCCGCAGCCACAAGTGATGCTGTGGGTCCAACAAAAAAAAGCAGATTATGCTCTGTCACCGGCATATATGAGCGTGATTCTGCAATATATACTAAAGTAACGAAAACAATGCCACCATCATCCTCAATAATATTCGGCTTGTGTAGCCGAAGTCACTGCAGCTTCGTTTAAATTATTGGACAATGCACTGCATCGTGTCAGTATCCCTGGGTAAATGCAGGCGCTGCACAATATTGTACAGTGACGAGGCGGTTTCAAAGAACAACGCAAGTTAAGAGCACACTCACCCGAACTTTGCTTGTAAATACTTCTTGCCAGACAACGGGGCTCTTTCTTAGTTTGCTAGCAATTTTGAGCAATCTGAAAAAAAAAACGCAGCCTTATAAGAAACCGTCGGCCTAAAACTCAATGCAAGCAACCTTTTAAACTACACAATAAACGCAGGCACGATAAACAATGAACCAAGCAAACATTAGAGCGTTGTATTTCAACCACCACCGAAACTTTAGTCTCCAACCTAGCTAAACAATACGAAGTATTCATCAATCTCGTGACAAAACCGAGCTTCCAGGTAGCAGCATTAGAAGATTGTTGGGGAAACTACTGTCACGCCCTCCTTCCAAACAATTTTCAAATCTTACGTCACACCTTCCATGGCAACTCCTTGTTATAATATTTATAACATTGGCAGTGGAATTGTCGTGGGCACTGACGTAAGCGCGGCAACCTACAATAAATCGTTGATAATCAAAATCTAGGTCCTCCTCAGATGTCTTGTGCGTTGAGAAGGAAAGTATCGTTGCCTGCCGAACTATTGGAATATAAATCCTTCCCCGACTCACAACCCAGTCCTACCAAAACAACTATTTTGGTCCAGCGCAGCATCCCTGTTGTACAACACACTTTCTAAAGCGAGATAGACAACGTTGTGTGGAAAATATCTCGTCAAAAAAGCGTCCTCAGCCTCTCTATTCTTAAAGTTTACAGCAGCCCTCCCCTTCAAAGTCATCGATTTGAATCACTTTTTAAAAAGGGCTGTTGTTTCACGAAAACATGCAATCATCGTAACAGGTGACTTTAATGCGCTACTTCTAGCGTGGGGCTAACGAAAGGGCCCAACCAAAGTCAGAGCATTGTAGGAAGCAGCACAACAGGAACAAATCCATACCCAACAAGGCTCGGCAGCAGTCTTCGCGTCAGCACTACCCCAGACCTGAGCTTATGTGAACCTTCAACCGAGTTGGGTAAACAACAAACAGCATCTAGGCAGTGCTCACAAATAGTGGGCATCGCAGTACCCCATAAACTCGTATCCTGACAGTTCAACTCTTCCATTATCATCGATTAGGACGCCTGTAGATGCTCCAAACAATCTCCTCGTCTCCCTAGGGAAGGCGTTTCTAAGTGCAAGGACGGTCTGCTCAATCGCGTTAAGTTGGCTACAAGGTAATCATGAATTCATGCGACTCTCCCTCAACCAGACTGACGCCACGCTCCTATATGGCAAGCTAAAATTAGCATGCTAAAACGCCTCTCCCAAAAACACAACCGGCACCTCCGAAGATGACTCGTCCAAATCAAAAAATGAAGAAATTATGTCTTAAACTTGTGGCCCAAAATTGGTAGGCCATATGCGGGAATAGTATTACAATTTCTATTCGAAAAAAACGTCGAACATCATCCGCCATCTAATTCACTTCACCACAACTAAAACAGCACCATTCCCACTCATAGTGCACATCATTTAAAACATCGACGGGCAAGAGCAAAATCTTCTAAACTGCATCACCAGAAAATGTGTGCTAGGGGGTGCACCTAACCAGCGCTGCTCATCCACAGACTAAGATACTCCCCTAATAAAGACAATGTGAGGGTGGCCATGGAGTTTAAACAACCGATCCACCCCTGGACCAGATTTTGTAAGCACCAAATTTTACCTAACCCGGATAGAATGATCAGTGGACGATGTCACGCGACTCTTCAAGGCGTGCTGCGAGTCTGCGAACGGTCCATATTTATAAACCCGGCAAACGACCACATGTAAATCACCTTCGCCCCATTTCCCTGACATCGTGCTTGGGTAGGCTATTCAAACATGTTATCCTTTCCAGACTAAATACTCTTGACGAACAGACATATTTCTTTCAACTCTCTATGTTTCGCTCTCACCCTAATTTGTCCACGTAGGATTATATTAATTACCCAGCTTTTTCTTTTCTTCTGTGCGGACTACGAAGGCTATCCTCGGGATATGTATCACCCGAGCATTCGAGCTTATCACCATTCGGCCATTCTCACTGGCTTTAACAAACTGACATTTGGTAGAGCAGACTTACACCTATTTTTGTTCTTTTCTATTGGACAGAACACTTACTCTAAACCTGGGTGGCACTAAAACGTCTTCTATATGTTTAGGAAGCACTGGAACTCCAGAGGGTCCAGTGCTATCACCCTTTCTTTTCATTATCGCCACGAAATTCCTTAGTCCTTTACTATAAACCCTACCTGACTTAAATCATTTCTTTTACGCTGAGGACATCAGACTTTGAATCTCCAAGGGGGAGGACGGACACATTCAAGACTAACTTCAAACATCTACAAAAATAATTGAAAGATACACATCTAGCCGTGAGCTCTCCCGCTCCACAACAAAAGTCCGAGCTTTTCCTTTTTACGCCCACCACACATGACACCCCCAACATCTCGATTACCACTTAATCAGCCAACATCCTCCCTACCGTCTACACCATCAGGGTGCTTGGTCTGCACCTGCGTAGCAAAGGACACAACTGGACACTATCCGTGAACTCGAACGTGGCGTATACCAAACTACCAGACTAATATCTCGAATAGCTTTGAAGCATCAGGATGTCACTGAGGGCAACCTCATTCGACTCATTCAAGCCGCTTGTCCTGTCCCGAATAGCATACTCGACCTCCTTCCGTATTATAAACTAAGCCAACGAACTACAATTGACGGCATGATACCGAAATCGTTCAGGGTTGCCCTCGTACTCCCTCCAAAAACATCCAATGACCCCCTCCTTGAACTGGGTGTCCATAACTCCCTCGCCGAGATAGTGGAAGCTCAACGACTCCTTTGATTAGAAAGCCTAAGAGTCACACGGGGCGGCACTTGACTACCTCCTTAGGCATTTCACAACGCAGCTCCAACTATCAGCGATTAGGTAGACATATCACCCTTTATCCGCCAGATGCTCCGAATCAAACTTCTCTCGCGACACTGCATCCCATCCACAGTTAGGGTCACAGACTGGCTCGCACGAAAGCCCTTGAATGGGCGTGTAAGGCCAGGCTGACCCCCGTGACCCAAACCCCCAAGTCCAAGAAGACATAGCACGCTTGGCCGATGGCACCGTACCCCTGCTCAAAAGAGGCCCTGCTCCCAGAATAATGACGGCTAAGACGTCTCCAGCCTCCTCACCCCAGGTGTGGCCAAATGAAGTTATTCTCTCTGTCTGTATCAGCATTAAACTTTAACGCAGCCTTTGTTCATAGTTTTGAATCAGAGTCGTTTAGGTGACTCATTGAAAACTCGTTAATTTTAATATCAGTGATACGAATTTATGGATTACTCGAACTGTACGGTTTAGTGCCGCCAAGCCTCTGTAGAAGTATGTGTATAAAAAGGGCGTTAATTCGAACGCGAGTGGCGTGCGGCACAAATAATTTGAACTACAAGTCACCCCGCCGGCAGCTTGGGGACCTGATAGGCGGCCGGTGGAACACACCCGCTGCCTACACACGAGTCGGTGTCGCCTCTGGAAGGCAGAGAAGAACGTAGAAAAATGTAATTCGGGTAAAACCATGTCTAAAGCTTCCATTCGGGGCACTTTAAGAGAATTTTTTGCGGACAACGTCGCAGTAGGCACCACTTCAGAGGGTGGGAGTGCCGACAGATGGCACCATTTTTGATGCCATCGGTAGCATAGAACTTGTCACTGCCAGTGACTACGAGAACAAGTTCGCGCAAAGCACCAGTGTGGGCAGCTGCTCGGAAGGAATGACAGGATGCAAAACCGCCCGCCTGTCCTTCAACTTTTGGAGTACACGTGTAAAGGAAGCCTTCCGCTACATTCTCTCGTTAGAGCAAGAAGTGTTGGTTTTCGCTTACAAGGATAAAAGGCAGGCTTCGATCGCGGATTTTCCTCATCAATGCGTGGCTGGCTTGCTCTGATGCTCCCAATCACACTATACAGCTTCTGTTATTCACTTTCGTTAGATCAAGCTTTCGTTAATTGAAACTGAGGAGGCATTCCCTTGCACTACAAGTTAACGAGCTTTTACTATGCATAGCAATCAGCACGTTGATGCACAACCGTGGTGCAAGGAAGGCCCGTTTGTATAACTCAGGAGCACTCGCGCCATTAAAATTATCTTCATTTCAGACGAAACCATGAATTATTCTTTGCAACAACTACTATTCGCATCGATCAGCTCTATGAAACTCCTGGCGGACCATTATCCTATCTTGAATCGTTCAACTTCAGACTTCGTCTGCGCTTGCAGTATTTCGGTGTACTTTCACAAAAACGCTCCCTAATTTGTTGGCATTCTTGGGATAGTAACGCAGGTTTCGGTCACTGTGAGCCTCAGTTTTCATGCTGTGGGACTCCAATTTGACGTTCGAACTGACCTTGTTTGTAGGAGGGGGTAGGGGTATGTGTAACAACTACAGAAAGGAGAGGGCGTAAAGAGGGTAAGGTAAACACGCAATTTTACCTTGGAAAAAGAGAGGTTTGAGGGAGTGGCGGGTTGGTGAGAGGGACTTAATGGCAGGAGAGAGGTCGAGGATAGGGTAGTGTGGGTAATTTAGTGAACTGCACCACGGCAATAATGCTAATCCCTTCATCTCACCGACCGCCATCGGAGACAGGTTCAGCCCTTTTTTGTAGACTCTACCTAGGCTATCTTTAGAGCTGTTGGGACAAAGTAACTTTCCTTATAATGCCAAACGCAATGTGGGACAATTTTCCGCAATCAGTCACTTGCGTCTCGTTTCTCTTCTTCTACAGACTCTACAAGTTAAAATCAAGGAGGTCACTTTACCTGTCAAAGTAAAGCCTGAGGAGGGCGTCGTAATTCCTTGATATATTCGTCGTCTTCATGGTCTTCCCAATTTTCATGTCAAGTTTCCTGTGGGACAAACAAAGTAGACGAACATCATAACACCACAAATAGTTGGTATTCACCTTCACTGTGTTTTGTCTGGTACGAAGACAATAATAAAAACACTGAAGTGAGAACAGAAATTAGTACAGCCAAAATCAGCAAGAGTTAGCTGCAGCATTTTTTGTTAAAATACTTTCGCTCTTATTCATTGGCGGAATAACAAAGCTATAGTAAGAGACGGCAGGCTATTTTAAAAACTTGTAAGAGAACGCCTATGTGTCAGACGTGGTGATGCTTCAATGACCGCAGCAGAGAACACAGAAACAATCTACAGAACGGTTCGACGGGATGGCTGGGGTTACACCGCAAGCAATATAATTGGCACCATAAGTGCGAAAGTTCTATAGCCGAACTGAAAAACAGCTCACGCGCGAGGCAATAAAGGCCCAGTTGGCAGTAGCGCCCGGTGTGCAGGGTTGCGGTACACAACAAAAAGCGGAAAGAAAAAAACGAAAAAGAACGTTTTCTTTTTTTTTTTTTTTTGGCCGGAACGCTAACGAAAAAATATTATTTTTAAGGGCGGAGCACCTTAGGACCTCGCTTTGTCCGGGGCTTGGTGTCCGTGTACACAGTGTTGCGCATGCGCGAGGAGCACTGGATTGGATTGGATTGAATTAGATTGAATAGGATTGGATTGGATTGGATTAAGGTGAATATATCGGATTGGATTGGATTGGTATTGTATATACTGTACGCACGCGTTGTCACTCATTTACATGCGCGAGTGGGCAATACCGCGGGTGATTTAAGGTTAGAACAATCTCCAATGCTTCGCCCACTCGTCATGATTCACTTCGCGGAGATGAGTGAATTTTTTTCATTCAGGAGCAAAACCGAAAAAATACCGTTTTGGTTTTCGGTTTCAGGGGAAAGTCACGGTATTTCAGAATCTATTTCAACTTCCATTCAGCGAGATACGAAATTATGGTCTGTTTGCTCGCATAAAATCGCCTTCTCCGCGCTGGCGCCTATCTCCATCGGCAAGCTTGCTGCCTGCTTCCATATCCTCTCCCTCTGTCTCGATGCTCAGTGCTGAGCTCTACGTGTGATCGCCTCGCGCAGTTAGGGGCGATGCAGACGCCGCACACTATTTCATTAATTTAAATACACCTACATATGCCATACGGCGTCGTTATAGTTTTTGTTCTTCATAAATAAACACGAATATTCTAAAACACGACATAATAACCTAGAAAAAAATGTTTGGAGTGATTACAGCACCATACCAATTAGGGAGAGAAAACAGCATATTTGAGCGGCACACCCAACGGAAAGTACAAGTCGTGTTGCGCGTGTACGCAAGCGCTGCCAGAGCGCATGGAACATTTCCTAATGGGCGGAAAGAACAGTGTTACTAGAAAAAAAAAACGCTTCGCATGCGAATGTGCACCACGAATATTCACTCAGTTTTTTGCTGTTAACCCTTCGCCATCATGCGTACGTGGGGGGTTAAAGTACTGACGTTGATCCGTCGCTACCCTCCTCTCATACATTCTGTGTTCTGATTAAACAAAGAGAAAAGGTGCGCGGAGTTTTGGAGTGTCTCATGAGAAAGAGCGTTTTAAACTGGTGAAAAAATGTAGTATTAGTAACAAAGCTCACAGAAAAATTTTGAATTCCCTAAAAATTTATTCATAAACGTTTTCATGTCCGTGTGCCAGACAAAGGCGGCATACTCAAGAATTGAGCGTACGCGCGGAGTATGCTTTTTTTACTGGAGGCATGGAGTGTACGCACCTAAAAATTATGATGCCCCAAAACAAATTGTGCTCGAAGAATTTCCATCTACGACAGCACCTCAATCAAATTTGGGTGCCTTGTTGAGGTCTGCCAGCATTTGTTTCTATGGAGCAGTGTGCAAACTTCAAGCGTCATTAGCAATTGGGTCATTAAAAGATGAACGACAAAGAGTTGTTAGTTGTCCTCAAGTTCTTTTTTATCTGCACTTGAGCTATTCAGCGAGAAATTAAAAAATAATAATCAGCATCGCTCAATGTTTCTGACATGCTTTCATAATTTTCAGGCTGCTCAACACGAGTACAGCAGTCTAATGTATTTTTTTTGCGCGCAGACACGAGCCGTTGTAAATCGTTACGAACCATTATTTTTTTCCGTTCCGGAGCTGAACTTAAAGGGACATTTTATTTATGGAACGAAACCGAAATTGGAATAAAAGCTATTTATTCCCACACCCTGGCCATGCGTGTCTAGTAGCTTTGTCCTTGTTTGTATGAGAGGCTAGCAATCTCTTGCAATTCAAATTAAACACGGCAACACTGTTCTTTATAGATCATCTCCATCTGCCTTGACTCTTGCAGCAACACCTTAATGCCAACTAGAAAGAGCTCCTTCGGCATCCTATGGGATAGGCGGTAGGCCTGGCCATTTTCAGAACTCGGCATCCGTACTAGGCGTTATTATACACCGCCACTAGCCAAGCTTTTTCCCCTGAGGGACTTCACTTTTAGGAAGGTGTAGCAAAATCGGCGCAAAGTGGGCCGTGAATAAAGTTGACTACGGGTAACAAGCAGCGTAGCCTCTACTCCTTGAAGTCTGATTTCTGCGTAGGCTAGCCTTCTTTACATTCACTGGTGATTGCTAAGCAAGGTAGGCTGTCGCGTTCCACCAGCAGCAAGTTTGGGTTGCGCTTGTGCCGTAGGGCAAAACAAGTCAGCGATAATAACGTTGAATCAAGGCCTTCCCCTTGTGGTGAGGTATCTTCCTTTATATTGTTTGCTATCTATGGTGAGGGACAGGTCAGCGTCTGTTCCGCGATTAATTTATTAACATTACCAGCTGCTTCCTCCAATGCTTGTTTAAAATACGCTTAGTCGAGGTCTACTGTTTTATGCTTTCTTCGTTAAGAAGCACAAGTTTCTCACTAGAGCGGAATATTGACAATCACAGCACGAAATGTCCCTATACATACCGACATACTTTCTGCACTTTCATGCGTCCCTTTACAGCGCAAAGTTTGGTGATAGAGAAACGATTTCAGTATAACCCGTGTTCGCAAACACCGTCCTAGCGACAATACTATGTCGTTCCTGGCGAGCTGCAAAAAAAGCGTTTACCTGCCTACTCCGATTTCTGTGACTGACTCTCTATGCTGGCGCCGCTAGCAGCCACACCAAAGACAACACCTAAGCAGCAAACGCCACGTTCGCACACCTTTATCCGTGGTAAAATCACACTGTACCTATGAATCGCGAGATGGATTTCCTCGTGTTACGCAACCACAGCAGGAGTGATGTACACACGAAGGATGCATCGAACTCACCCGCAGACCAGCTTAGGCAGGTCTCCCCGAGGTGGATGTACTCATCCGGAAAGATGCGCGCCACTTCCGCCAGAAGGCGCGCGAGGAAGGTAAACGTGGCGGTTTTGCTGGGGTTTAGAAGACCAGCTTTACGAACGCTGTGCCCAACCTTTTCCTCGCACTTCGCAACCAGGCCCGGAAACGCCTTGCCCCAAGATTTGGTGTGGCCTGCCAACAAATGCAGCTGATTTACAATGGGTTCCTGTATAGAAAGGGCTATGACAGTCTAATTCACCTTGCAGAAAAACTTTTCACTATTCAAACAAGAATGTAACAGCGCACCGTTATGTTACTATAATGTTACTACAGCGCAAGAATGTTTCAGCGTACATACCGTATTGTCGCGCGTATAACCCGCACCAAAAATGCAAAAATTTGAGCGGCAGAGAATGCGGATATAACGCGAGGTATTTTCTGCAATGCAGCTTCACGGCAACGCGCGGTGTGGCGTGAAGCTCTTTTGCAGTAACCCTGACTAATTCTTCCGTAGCTACAGCGAGAGTCGTGACACTGAGTGAATTTTGATCTTCGCCTTGCAGTCGGTGTATTTTACTTGCTAAATATACGCTTTTTCTGTCTACATAGTATGTGATGTGTTGTTCGAGCAGTAGCTTTGGTGCAGCCTTTCCTGTATCAAATGTGTGGCAATACGCGAGGATTTTTTTAATTTATTTTTCGGTGGGCTAAAAGCGGGTGTGCATATTATATGCATGGGCGGGTTATATGCGCGAAAATATGGTAGGTCACGGTCCGCTGTAAGTTAGAGCTGTGTCGTTGGGTAAGGCAAAGTGTCAATTTATGAGGTTGACAGAATACCACATGCAATCAAAGTACGGAACAGAAGGTTATTGTGACTTCATCAGTCGCCCCAAGTCTCCGCGAGTTCTATGCTTTGTATGCACGCGCACGCGCGTGTGCGTGCGTGTGCGTGCGTGTGCGTCTGTGTGTTTGTGTGTGCCTACACGTGTGTGTGGGGGGGGGGTGAAATGTTGGTGAAAAGGAACATTATAAATTGCTTTCACTCTGCTATTTCTGACGTGCCAGCGCACACAGTCTGGAAGCTTCGAAGCTCAAGTGTCACGCCTTCAGTTTGTAGGTTACCCTTCGTTCTTCATCAGCAGCGTCTGCGAATCACTTTTCAAAAAACCAAGCGAGCATCTAACAAAAAAAACAGCAGAAACATAAAAGTAACAAACCGCACGACATGCCTTACATCCACAGAGGGTCGCACAGCATTAAAACGTAGCCAGCCGGTACAACGTTAAAATAGTTTTTAAGCCCTGTGTAAGTTAGCAAAACTGCGCCCATTCATGTCTAAACGAAAAAAGACAGTGTGTGAAAAAAGACACGAAATACGCTACATGAACTGCGTTTCAAGCGTAGTCTGCAACTTCCTTTGACCTGCAAAATAGTATACATCGGTCAAACTGGACGCAGTTTTAATGAGCGGGCACGGGAGCACACTCTTTCTATAAAAATAAATCATGGGGGAAGGGGGGTGGGCGACTCGCATCACATTGTAAAACCTGCGGCTGCGTTCCCAAGCATGAAGATACCAAATTCCTTGCACGAGCTAAAGATCACAGAGAGAGAAATTATTGAAGCCTACAGAATTAGAGACTACGGAGAAGATTGCGTCAGCACGCCCTTGGTAAGCCTCCTACCCACTGAGTTAACCATCTTAGGTTATGTTTAAAATAACTTCGGTATTTTAAGGCATTTTTAGGCTTTCGTTAGATGTTGGCAACGCACCTTCTGTGTTGGTCACCACTTCTATTCTCCCATTTACACCCTGTTATTATTCTATTTTTATCGTGTATCTATGTCTTTGGCTCTGATTTTACGCTTTTATTCTTTCATTCCTTTTTATGTTTGACACGTGTTAATGTTAAAAAGCTTGTGTAGTATCGGAGTTTGATTCGTTTTAGCTTCTCATAAGTCTTGGAAACGCGAGCTGTGTTGTTCATCACTTCGATTTTTCCGCCCTTGTTATCATGTTGTCATTTTATTCTTAGTGGTTTTATGCCCTTTGGGCTCTGTTTTATTCGCTCATTTTTTATTTCAAGTGCGACACGTGTTGATTGTGGAAGACATTTACACAGTCGAGTAGTATCTGTTATCTGGTGCATACAGATTTGTTAACCCGTTTTATCGAATTGTTTTGTTTGTTGCATTTGACATGCGATTCTTCTTACGCCGAATCGGGTGGTGCGGCTGATGATAGAAAGAGGGTTTAAACCGGTTAGGGAGGTATATATGTGTGTTGTTATTTCATGCAAAATAAAGATGCAAGTTGCGCTCGTCTTCTTGTCTTCTCTTCGTCCTCGTCTTTTGCGGAAACATTTCCTTGGTACGTCGTATACTTCGCCCTACTCCCCATCTTTCTCCCTGCCCCCAATACACCACCCCAAATAAGACCCCCAAACTCCTCCCTTTTTATCCCATCCATCGTTTCACGTAACCGCGTTTTATCACGTGACGTATGGGTGCGCCAAGAATAATTTGTTGGCCTGAGCTAGTGTTCATCGACTCCACTGCCCCACCGTCAGACAGCGAGTGGGTAGCCAGTGCATAACGATTGCCTGTGCGTCAGTCGACTACAAGTAAACTTTCTGTCTTATTCAGGTGACAGGCCTACAGACAGGCAAGCGAAAATATCCGCATTTACCATGCCAAAGAAAGTGGGCGGTCTGTAAAACGACAAAATCAGCTCACTCTTTTTCGGCTCTTTTTACATTAGCAGTAGATAACAAGTGCCCGATAATTGCTCTTTTTCTCTCTATTCCTTTTTGGTCTTCACTTTACTCGGCGACCAGAACACTTATTTGCGCACCTGCAAGTTTTCGCTTTAACGTCTTTTTCGAGTTCGCAGTCTCCTGGAAATATCCTGCTAGCACTTCGGGCTGCAAAGCGTGAGCGTACACCGGCTCCGCATCATATGGATCACAGTGTAGTTACCCAGGTGCAACGCTTCATGTTGCCAACACACGATTTTAGATTTCAGAGTTAGCAAGGCATCCAAATATTTCATCCCGTACGGAAGGCGAGCGCAGCTTACCTGGGGAGTCAAATTCGGGCACTACGCGTATTCCACGGTCCGCTGCCTCTCTGACGACCCGAGCCACATCCGAAGCACGGTACACGTGCGTCTTTGGATTGAAGGCGCCCTGCGGGAACAACTGGGCTGACCAACGAAAGACTCCTAGAAGTAAGTTTTAGTCAAATAATTGTTCGCACGATTCCCAGTTGCACTAATTTCATAACTTTTGCGAACACATAATTTGAGTTTTGCCGGGCTTTACGAAACAGTTTGCGCCGCAAACATTGCGGGCGACCTTGTTCACTAACCCGACGTCAGGCGTTAACTGCAAGTGCTACGACGAAATACGCCAACATTGCGTCTACGGCAGCCTTATAGATATTTGTTTGCCGAGATTTTATGCTCTACGGGTTTCGCGCCGCAAATTGAGAAATCGATGCCACCATTGATGTGTATTAATTAAATTATAATATGCGAAACGCACTACAGACAGCAGTCAACTGATTTTCCCGCTAATCGCCGCTGAATAAGTGCCTTGACGGCGCACTTATGTTTCTTTCCGTGATACGTCTATCGTTAGTTCCCGTAGTTGCGATTTGTCATCCATCACTGTGACCTACCCGCCCGGGAAAGATTTTGTTTCTCGTCTGCTGCAGCGACACGCCGGAGGCGCCCCCTACTATACTGGCCCTGCATCTTTGCGCCACCCTTTCATGAGTGGTTGTCTTATTGCGCCATCGGAGAGGCTGTTAAGTTTTGGATTATGATGACGCTTAAGACGCTGAGGGCACGGCGCCCATACGTCACCATTCCAGATGAGTATATCCTAATAACAGAGGTGCTCCCCACTGCGCACTTCGGTCATGCTGTACGGAAGTGTTATTCATGTGTCCATTAAAGTCTGTGGTGAGGTAAATCGAACAACAGAAGGCTACAGGACAACCACGAGAGGTGCAATTGAGTTAGGAAGGCAGCACTTCGTTGGGTGCAGGCCAGCATTTTTATGCTGGTTTTCTCCTAGGCTAGAAACACACGAGAACATATTGATACCATTGTGGTCTTTGCAAATAAAGGCACGGCCACGCTACATTCTGGGTAAAGCAAAGGGCGGACCTGCGCATTAAGTTGCATCACTGCGTTACTCGTGGTCCTTAGTCGCCATACCCGAATATGTGTGATTGTAGGCTCCATGCTTTCGATCAATACCTTAAAATGTTATTTTTAGGATGCGTCCGTCACCGCCTATTTTTCTTCTAGTATTGCCCCGCGCTGTTTGCACTAAATGCTTTCAATATTTTCACGCCTTTATGTACAAGTTCTAGAAAATCAGTGATCTTACCACCAATCAGCCGTCGAGTCGTGGCCAATGGTAATGACTCCCTTGTACGAAGACGCGAGAAGGGGGGGGGGGGGGGGTCGTGATAGTGCGATAATTGGCAAATCTTTTAAGGAGTGCGTTTAATGTACCTACTTGAAACGCAGAAACATTAAGTTGATTTTTTTTTTTGGCCAAAGCCATTCCACGCATGAAATACGATAGCTTAGGTTTTTTGTTGAACACATACATTACTCGTGTTTCTAGTGTGGTATAACCCAACCAAATCGGCAACTAATACCGCGGACGACCTATGAGCCATTTCACTTTCGCAGTTGAGTAAAGGCAACCATTTATCTCGGAGGCTGAAATAAATTTTAGGAAATTTAGGAATTTAGGAAAATTTAGGAATTTAAACTGTATTGCGTGAAGACGTGATTTTTTCATAGGCATAACGGGCAATCAGTCAAGAAACTGTGTCGTGTTCTATTGATTCTGCTAGTGACATGTATTTAAGAAAAACGTTTTATGTATATTGTTCAACTTGTGATTCTGGTTATCATAAACGTACGATGTTTTGTATTTTTTATTTACTTTTTTTTCTCTCTGTATTGCTGAATCGTTATTGCTAAGCAGCGCATATTTGATTGGAACGTGTCCTTTGTTGTGAACTCCTCTGTTGTGAACTCCATAGGGTCAGGAGCTCTCGTCAGGCACTCAATGCCTTTAGCTCCTGCCCCGTCAGCAGGCATTTTAACACCGTCTGCTGGACAATAAAGTCTCCTTCTTCAAGTGTGAAAGTAAAATATGTCTTACAGTCAGTCCTGCGGTGTTGGGTGCCGGCCGTTTCCAGAGAACTGTAGACATCAACCCGAACGTGGAACTACTCGGCCTAAAGTTTATCATTTTCTCACTCACCTTCAATAGAATGCGCCATTTGATAACAGAATGTAGCACGAGGGTACATTCTGTGCACATACTCTGAGCGAATTTCAAGCGTGCAGAATTGCGTCAATGAATATGCGTGAAGCTAGAAACTAACTTTACATCCCTGTCTTGCCCTTTAAGAATCCATCTAAGCATCCAGAAAGGGAAAGCGTTCCTGTAAAAATAATCGAAGTTTTAACAGTAGTTCACAGTTAAAACTGCTTTGTCAGCCAATCAATGGAACAAAAATGGGTGGCACTTACGATACTCCTTTACGCGAACTTTGAGCGCAGCTTTTACCTGTTTCGACTTTACAAAATTTGTTAAAGCGAAGAATTTCACACAGACATCACGTATGGGCGGCGGCGGTAAGCCTCTGTGTGGGGAGAGCGAAGTGCACAGTCTTCTTGGTGACGTAGCATAGATGCTGTTTAGGCGGAACGCACCTCTGGATACTGGCGTCGGCGGCGCTAACCTCTCTTCCTGGGCAGCTCGCTTAGCTGAAGGGGCAGACGAAGCGCTTCCTTCAATTCGGGAAGTGATCGTGTCATGGGCAAGAGCGCACCGGCGCGCGCTACTCGGACATTAGCGAGTTTTAGCTGAGCGTCTTTCACGGTCCGCTCCGGTCCGATAGCAAGCGGGAGCTCCATTGCGCATGCGTGGCGTGCTTGGCCGTGAACGGCATTGGCCCGGTCGCACTGAGCGGGCCGCCGATACTGGAGCGGACCGTCGAAAACCGTTAAAACCTAACAAACTAGCGGGTCGCGGCCGCAGAACACGTCTTGCGCGCACCCTAGGCGCACCACATTTTTCCTCAACCTATCGCCATACTCTCGGTTTCCGCTTTCCTCCTCCGTCTATCGTCGGTCTCCTCCTCGATCTCTGTTCCAACGCGGCCAATGGGGAGAGATGCCGTGAAACTATAGGATCGGGCGTTTAGGAGCTGCACTCTACATTGCCTCAAGCACTATGCACGCAGGCTGCATTGGACACCAAGACGTGGGTCTTATGTACCCGCTAAACCAAAAACTCCCCCTGTTCGGTATGATTCGGACGCAAATGCCAGAGGTTTTACTCTACGGTTGTAAATAAAACTTACGTAAACGAAAATAACTTTTAAATCCAATTTTCCATGCTGTCGAGATATGACCGTCACTTATCTCACAGCAGCAAATGACGGGATAAAAGTAATCAAACAACAAATACGCTGCTTGAAACATAGCTGTAGCCGCAACTGTCGATTTCATAAACAGGTAAATTTGCCCAGAAAGAGAAAGGATGTATGTAACTGTCCGGACTCATATGGATCTTTGCTATAGGTTGTCCTTGAAGGTTTACCTCACAGAGAATCCAAGAGTGCTGCGAAACGGGCACGCGCTTCTTATTCTATGTAGATTTCCATGACTGCTAATTGAAGAAAATGCAGAACAGTGCACATACCCTCTCACTGATGTTGGGGAAGGCTCGGCTGACGAACGAGAAGGACTGGTCATCCACGATGTGCCAGTGCAGCACGTTCATCTTGTTGTACGCCATGGCATCCTGGACGCCGAAAAAAGCCGCTAACATTGCCTGAACGGTTGCAGTGTCTCTCTGAACGTATGTCCTAACCAGTGTGTCAACCAAAAAGAATATCGGTTGAGTTATGGTTCGGGTTCATGAAAATTATTTCATTCCGGTTCATTTCCGGTTTGACTACATTCAAACCCGACCCATTTCTCAAACCGGTTCGCATGCCTGAACCGGTTCGCGAGCCGGTTCGGAGAGCTTAATATTTACCGAAGTTAGAAAAAGTTTCCGGTCTAAAGCGAACATAAAAGATTAAATACAATATTGTTGCATTCAAAATACTGCTTTTTCACGATAAAAGCTGTGCAACATTAAGGACAATAATAAGCAGTGAGGCCAGATACTAAGAAAAACAGATAAAGTGTAGTGATGATGTTCAATCTACTTTCCCACCCAACTCTTACGTTGTCCTAGGGAGTACGCCAAGAACCCACCAAGAGTCGGGCTCCCTGTGAAATATAATTCCTCCTGCTTCCTTTTTTGTTAAAATCACAATGTTCTGTAGGGAATCACCCATCACCCTGAAGGTTGAACCCCTAGACAAGTCCTGCCGCACTGGCGTGTCACCTCAGTACATTAGCAGGGGACATCTTTAAATAACAGCGTGTACTTTTTTTAATCATTTGTGGCATAAAATAAATCCCACAGCGGCCACATGAATGATACCTTTGAATTCGATTGTTTTGCCACCTAGGCACCATTTTTAGCAGTCACCTTCTAGGGTGTGAGCGAAAATCTTGTTAAAAGTGATTTTAGTTAACGCTTAGTCACTGTGTATTTCTCTGGCCACTAGAATGCATTTTGACATGGCTGCTATTACGGATGTGAGCGTCACCATGAAACGTCTCCTTTTCGCCTGACCACCGCCATCGTTCTGCTTGCTACGTTGCGGTACCTTATAATAGATTTTGTGATTACAAACTCGAATAGTCATTGAACGTGTGAATCACGAAATAGAACTAATTCGGGAAGACGCTCTTTAATTCCCCGCGCCTTGGGAGCGCTTAGTCGAAGCAGTAGAGTAGCGAGTTAGACTAGTCATTGAAAGTGCATCTTCTAAAACGAAACTGCGCTGATAGAGACGAAACAGCAGAACAATCAGAGAGAATGAGCACTGGACAAATGGAACAGCACGGGACGGGCCTTCCTTCCCGCATGTGCGATATACAGTGAAACACCGCTATAACGAACGTTTCTATTACGAAATTGCCTGCAGAACGAAGCATGTCATGTGGCCTCGCCAGATTCCTATGTTTCTCATGTATTCTGAACAGCACTACAGCGAAGATCTCTACAGTGAATTTGCCTATTTAAGGAAGCAATTCATGCGTTTCCAATTGTTGTTTGTTGTTTGATAACGAATACGCCAAGCTGCACGCGCGGTAATGCCCAGCTGATAAGTGTAGCGACGACCATGAGTCATAACGTTCAGCCATGGAGCTGCAGGAATCGATAACCAGTACAGTGCGAGTTGCGGCGCGGCAGCGGTTGTGACGCCCGACGATTACGGTTCTGAGGACGACCATGTCCTTTTTTCCTCTTACCCGACAACTGACGATATCGTGGAGACCATCAATCACAAAGAAAAGAGACGCTACAAATGTAGGACAGTTGCAAGTTCGGCGAGTTAATAGGGGTTCTTAACTAATCCCAGCACGAAAGACGGGACAGACAGAAGAATAAGCGCCTGTCCTGTGGTTATTCTTCTGTCTGCCCCGTCTATCGCGCTGGGATTAGTTATGAACTCCCCTTTTGCTCTCAATTTGCTCAATTTCGCTCTGAAAGATCTTATAGCCTACACTTGCGTTGGAGAAGCAGTCATCCCAATGTCGTGGACAGACGGTGATTGGAGAATAAAACGCCGCTGCGTTTCCTCGGCCCGCATTTATCGAGAGTGAGCTCGATACAGGGGGCCTCGATTTAAAATGGTCAGGGGCCTCTAACTGATGAACAACTTGTTGAGAAGCCAAGCTTTATGACTTCACGCGAAGTCGTAACACAAATCACCGGAAACAAAAATCACCGGTACGGGCCATCGAGCTCGTGTGGGTCCCGCCTCACTCGCAGGGGGAAGGCAACATACTCGCCGAACACTATACCCGAGAAAAAAATTAAATGAAAAAAAAATGTCAATCCAGGCCGAGGGCGAGGCAGAGCTACCGCACCCCGTGACCAGTTACAAAGATATCACCGAAAGGTAAAGAATCGGCAGATGTAGGCTTCTCCGTCCGCATCCGCAACTTGTCCAAAGGCAGCAAATGGTCGCGCAACGCATGCAAGTAGGGTGGCTAGCGCATGCCATGTGGTCGCTAACGCTAGCACAAGATGTTCCCAACAGAGCATGACCTTATGCCTGTTTTGCAGAGGATCCGAAGTTACTTTAGTACACATCCTTGCCGAGTGCACTAAACTCAAGAAACCCCTACAATCCCTACCCCACAGCCTCCCCACCCCCAACCCCCTAGAGCGATGGGAGACTTTCTTGTCAAGCCCCGACCTAACGACGGAGCTCGCGCTGGTGGCTCGGGGCCAGGAGCTGCTGGACACATATGGGGCCTGAGAAGAAGGTACCACACCATCTGGTTCCTGCGTGCACAATCCCTTACTAAGGGCTCAGTAAAAGTTGATTCTCTCTTTCTACCACATCAACATCGCTTAGGGCGACGTTGAGTTTTGAAGTGGTTGCTCCCTAACAAACTTTGCTTCTTTCGCCGTGTGGGTGGTCTAAAGTGGTTCCACCAGGAATTATCAAAGATCTCAGGCAAAGCCAAACAGATTTTCCAGCAGTCGGTTCACGACGGAGCAGTGGATAGCTTGGAGGTATGTGCACAATGGGGAAGCTTGCTAAAGGTAAACTTTTTTAATGTCAAAGTCGAACAGCTCAAATGCCCACAATACCCTAAACTGCAGATGCTCGTTCGCGTCACTGAACAATATAAGGGGAGTTACTTGCCAGCATCTCGATGATTGTGACAACAGGGAGGAAATGGCGTCCGGTGTCGATAAGCAGACCACGATGTGGAAACCTCGGTGCGTCTTCTACGACTGTCTCGTTGACCGAGAACTGCAGCCAATTTCCCATGTCATAAAGATCAAATGATGTCAGGTTACGGCGAACAGTGTATTGTTGTTACACTAGTACTTAATAGCCTTCTTCCGCCTCTGCCAGGTAGGAATGTTAGGCTCGTCCTTCGAATTCTCTGCAGCGACATCACTTTAGAAGATACCCCTATCTCGAAGATTATATTTTCTTTTGTAACCCCCCAACAAAGCACACGTCCAGAAAAAATGACAGGGGCCAAGACAAGCCCTTTGGAAAAAACATGATGTTCGGCAATTTTATCATGTCACATGCTTTAGTAAAAACCAGTTTTAATTTACAGGTACATGTATTTGGTATCTAATGGAAAGAATTTGCTTTCTTGCAAAATGGCGTGTTAGCCTCCGATCTCAGTGCCCCATTGACGAGCAGCCTCCGAAGCACCGTGCCCTATGTCAGAAGAGCGCATTTTTCCGTAAGCTTTTGTTCCAATTCGCATAGTGCAGATGCATTCCAGTAATTTAAAACTTGCCTCGCTCATCTCAACCTCTCTTGTTATTTAGTGAGCAAACGATGGGGCAATGTACGACTCCTGCGGGCATAGTTTTGTGGCATATTCTGTTCCCAAATCTCTAGCAGGACTCACTGAAAGTCTTTTGCATCCCACGTCATATACGAAAACACTTTTGTAGGGTTGTTGCAAGGTTTTTACACATCTATACCGACAACGGTATGCCTAAAGTTTGAATTATCGTATCACGGGCGCCTACTTTCGTTTGGCATATAAGCTCCCCCTGACAGCTGCCAAATAGGAAAGCTCGAGCTTACGTGAGTGGCAGTTGTAGCGCTGTACAAGCTGGCTGAAAGACTCCAGGCCTCGAATGACGCCCCAGGCAGAGCGGGCGGTCAACGTTGAGGGACCTGAAGATGTCAACACGAGGCGATCTGCATGCATAATAAAGGCAATTGTCGGCAAGGGTAGTACCTTAGCGAGAATAGCTCCGGCAGTCCCAATGCCGCGCAACACAGCGAAAGAAATGCCTATTTGTGCAAGCGACCCTTCTTTCCGAAGAAGCACACAACGCGCCATACAGCAAAGGTTTGAACCCCGAAGTGTGCTGGTGCGCTGTGAAGTTCAAAGACATACGATAGACGGGAAAAACAAGCACAGACGGGGTAAAGCCTAGACTGTTAAATGCTCGCAATGCTTTATATCCACCCTCATCTCCTGGTAATTAAACGTTGAGAATTAGCGCTTCCACTGGTCTGTTAATGTTCTTCCCGTACGTTGAACGTCTTAGTGCCTTGCTCCGCACCTTTCTACTCTAGAATTCACTCTACAATTCAGTTGCGTCGTGTGCATGGCAAGTATTTTTAAAGTAAAGCTCTTCCTTATTGCGAGGTCTCCTCAAAAGTTTGGAAACTAGAGTGCGCCGCAATCCCACCTGGTCAGTAAAACACAAAACAACAATTAATACCTGACTGTTTCCAATCTCGAAAAATAGCAAACATAAAAAACCGACCACGTGTCTGGTTGCTTAGCTCCAAGCTACGCATAACATGACAGCTTTAACACGACCCTGCACACTAACTCCCTTTGATCTCTTCTCTTACAAAACTGTCACCCTTTTCCAATATCCTCTCACTCTCCGCATGAAGACAACAGCAGAAGTATCTTCGGTAAGCAAGTAGGGTTATCACGTGAAGTTAGCTCCACACGTTCTTCGTGTTTCTATTAGAGTCATAACGCGTTTCCTCCAGGTTAAAAATATGTGTTCCTGATTGCGCGGTTGGTGCAGTTGGGTGTATATAGTAGCACGCATTTCAGGGGAACTTCGTTCTAAGGCGAAGCCCTAAATGGTGGAAAAACGAACAACCCAGCGTCGACGTGCAGTCTATAACCAAAGAACAATTCCGATGCCACTACGGAAGTAAAACTCCAAGGTTTAGGCAACGCTACGTGGAAACCCAAACATGGAGCTGTGTGTGTGAGTTCTGTGTTTCGTGGCAATCAAGCATGCTTCCTCAGGCTGTCGCACAACGAAACCATAGCTACACATACTATCCTTAGAGGAGTATTCTCTACTTCAATTAGAGCAGTAGAAATACTCTACTTAGAGATGTAGAGAATACTCTCCTTAGAGAACTGCACGAGGCACTCAGGGGCCTTTAATTGAAGATCAACCCGTTCGCAGTCACAACTTCCAAGAAGTGCGTAGAGGCGCTTGGATGTCTTTTTAGTGGAGAAGTTAGGTCATAAGAATAGGCGTCGCAAGTCGTTACGCCTAGCTTACATTTGCGCGTTTCTATTTTTTAAAATGTTAGCTTTAACGGTAAGCTTGTGCGTTTACTATTTACGATCAAATTTTTAACCTCAAGGCGTCGTTTTGAGAATTGCGTCGCGGTAATATACTTTTATTAAATGGCGAGTTGGAGTGAAAATTCACGTTTGTTTCAAGTCGTACGCTGACTTGAAAAGCAAGGAGCCCATTCAAAGAAAAATACAGGTTCGACGTAATTCCGCCCGGCGAATTTGGATGCCTTGCAGAGCAGCAAAGTCACTGTCTCTTAGTAACGATGGCAACGTGCGCTTTATTCTCGCTATGACATAAGCAGACAAACATACTCAGGAAGTGCAGACCCAGTATCGGATAATGTCCCATCATTTATTGTACGCTGCCGCTGAGCGGGATTGGTAGCGCGCAACAGTTCCCAGGATAAAACGTGCAAATAAATCGTTTTTTGGTGCCAAACACATCAACATTTAAAATCACAGATTACCGCAATGTGGCGGTGCCATCGCAACTAACCCGCAGCCCAAAGGACAGTCAGGAGACATTTAGGCACTTTTTTGTTCCCTGAGCGTGAAGGCAATTCTGTCCAATGAACTCCTGCGATGTTTTAGTTTACTCAAGAGTTCTCCAAGGCCGCACTACTTTTGCTGATCGAGACGACTTGTCTCACAGTCCTCTTTTGGTTACGATTTCTAATGGCTTCGATTTGTCTCCTACACAATGCGCCACTGCTCGTTCCCTTTCGCTACTACTCAGTTGAAGCGCGAAGTATGAAACCTCTGACGTTTGAGAACGTCTCGCGCTTTAAAGACACATGGAGGCAAGAAGGTTTGATATTGGGCCGCGGGAAAATGTAAGGAAACGTAGCACAATACCGCTCAGCCGTAAAATAAATGTTGGCGAAGCTATCGCGTTAGAAGCAATATGCAAAAACATGACATGAGGGCATACTCCACGTTCTCACGCAGTATGCCCTCATCGAGTGCCGACAGAAAGACATACAGACACACAGACAGACAGTAGCTGGAGAATAGGCAAACTAGCATGATGAAACAAAGTATCTCACCCCGTTTTATTTGTTCCAGCATGTTGTCACGTTTTGTGCTTGGTTCTATCGCACACCAGAAAGGCAATTTTCGGGTTTGATATAGACCAAGAAAGAATACCATATTTAAAAACTCACAGGTCTCGTCCATATCGGCGTGCGGCATGTCCTCGCACCTGTTGGTGAGCTTTATGTTCAAAGCGCCCATCCAAGCTCCTGTAGCCGACGCGGGAGTCTTGGTAGTGCCGCGCTTTGCCAAGCCGATCCTCGTCAGGTGCCGGAGTCTAGCTGGCCAGGCGTCATTTGAGTGATGTGCTACACACCCTCCAAAGATCAAACGATCCCGGTACCGTTCCATCGCCCTTTCAACGACCGGGCATCCCTTCTCTACGTTCGAGTGTTCCGGTGGCGGCAGTAGGCTGGACGGCTTTACCGACACTTTAAGGGTGAACTGGAAACTTTTCGGGTCCAGGAAGACAGCGGAGGGCCTGGTCCTGATTCTTGTAGGAAGAGGCCATATGGGCCCTCGGCCAGGTTGTACCTGCGCGTCGCACAGCAGTCAAGTTGCCATCTGCGTGCAGTTTGGATACTTACAACAGCCCACCTTCACTTATAATTGCCTTAGGACTACGTGGGCTATATGATGCCAAAACCTATAGGGCCGTCAATCTTACAGTCAACTGAAATAGCGACAGGGCATCTTATATGGCACATCAAAACTTGTGACATCTGAAATACCTGGTGCTTAAGCTGAGCCTTGGAAGGCCAAAATGAGACCGAGAAAACCTTGTTGATTCGGAAAACAAAATTTAGTGTGTACCTTGTGGATTGCGCAGCTTTCAAATTCTCCAGTATATTGTATTCCAGAGTGCAGAATTTCGAGGCCTCTTGAAGAGATGCAGATGTGTTCAATTCATGAGACGTTTACCACGTGGCCTAATTATTAGGCTTCAATGACGCGCTTCCATTCTACAGGGCAATGTAGTAGTCGCTCTCTCTTGGTCCTAAGTCAGCCTAGGTACCTCCTGAATCTCGACAATAGAAATCCTATTGGAACAGATAAGTAAGCAACACTTTCTCCCTATCAGTTTGAGCACTGCTGTTTGGTGGAAGTTAGCTGTTGCTGATTTACGTGATGCCTGTATGAAGGCTAGTACATGAAGCAAGTGAAATGTCGATAGGAATGGTCAACCACTCACAACAATTATCAAAACTCATTATATTTTTTTACTTTATATTTTCCTGTTTGCATTACCTAGTATATTTCTCCTAACCTCCGCTTAATTGTTAATGTCCCCTTATGTTAAGGTAGTGACGGTGGGGGCTGGTGGTGGTGGTGGCTGAATGCAGTGCATTCACCTTTAAATAGAGAAGGAGAAATGGGGGGCTCAGGGAAAGTGCGAGTGCCTGGACTCGGCCGCTACTTTGCCGACAAACCGGAGCTCGTCCCGGAGTCAATGCCTGTAGAGGGTCAGCCTCCGAGGCCTCAGGGGTGGAGTAGGGGAAGGGTCAGGATACTAGTTGCGGCGGCATGACCTTGTGAACAATGTGTTTTTTTTTTTCAATAGAAATTTTCAAAAGTTCAGAGGCTGGGACAGATCCCGTCTCGCGGCTCGGACGGCGATCCCGAAACAGACGGAGAATGACTGCGGGTTTGGGGTCTTATAAGAGGATTTGCAGGTGAGAGGCTCGGTGTCCATTCACCGAGACCTACAGTTCCGTCATCTCCGCGTAACTTCTTATTGGGGTAACTTCCTATACAACAGCCTATTTCTCTGGTGTTTTCTAAATAATCCTACGTTTTGCGACTTCTTTTATACGTCTCTATTTTTAGATCAATTTATCTGTAGTGTGGTAAGTCTACCATACCGCAGAAGTTCATCCGGGAGGAATTCGTAGCAACTCGACCAGCTGGAACTTATGCGGCGACGGAATTGGCAGCGGTCTTCCATGATTTTCGTGCCCATTCATGCTTCTCTTACGTACCCTTCTGAAGTTTCCGCTCTTCGTCCACCAAACGAGCGACATGCGTCCGTCCCATAGGGGACGTTAACTGCTAGCTAGTGGACACACGTCGGTGTCCCTTTCGCTGGCCAGTCGTAGGCATCTCAATGTCTGTGCAACACGAAAACCCAGACCCAAACCTCTCGATCGCGGAGGACAGCTGACTGGGCGCAGTGAGCCATGAGACTGGCACCGTCAAATCTCCAACCACCCCAACAGGTATGTCATCTGTGTTGCGTGATGCCCCCTCCCTTTACCCCTAACGCATGCACGCCTGATCCGGCAACGGTGTATAGGCGCCTAAATAGGCGTGAAATACACTGGTTAATGGAGAGAGAAAGGCTTTATAAGCGACCAGACTAAGATTTATTGTTCTTCCAGCAGAAGAACTATGCAGCTGGTCAAAGAGGGCCGCTGACGCGAGAATGTTGCTAGAAATGGCGTTCAAGCTAAAGAAGAATAATGTGCTCATGCCGGCGTTCTACCAGAGCAAGTTGCTTTCAACAGGCAGGGGTGGCAACTAGTGGGCGAGGTAGAATTTAAGAGGCAACGGCCGCGGCTGCATTCTCGGCGGTGGCTGGGGGTTTCGCGCGTCTTTACACTTATTCGCCCTCCTGTGCATTCTCCGCAATCATGTGATAACGGCGCTACGGCCGCTGTCAGCCGACTGCGAAACTTGTGAGAGAGGCATCAGGAGTGGCGAAGGGAATAGGTGTTGTGATGACCGTTGTAAAAGAGTGGTTGGCGGTGGCGAGGAAGAGCCCAGGAGCGGCGCCGAGTGAATCTGCTTCACCGGAATAAAAACTTGGAGGGGGGTGGCGAAGAAGGGGGACGGGTGGCACACATACTGCTTTGCAATAAAAATGCACTTAAGAATGCACAAAAGGTAGCCTCAGTATTCAGCGTATTGCACACTGTAGCACCAAAAGCTCTCAGCAAGTTAGTGTTCACTTCAGCGGACAGGCAAAAGAATCAAGTTTGAAATACAAAGTTAACTACAAGGTAAAAAGGTAAAAAGAAGGCGGAAAAGGGCGCCGGTAGCAGTGATCACTAAAAGTATGTTCATTCTTCTTAAAATAGAGAAGGGACATCAACAACATGCGGTAGGCCACACTTGCAGGCACCTCAACAACCTAACCACAACCGTCCTCTTCTAGTCTTGTGCTCCAGTGTCACCACCGCCGAGTACCAAGCGCCGAGGGTTCCTTCGTAAATAACCGAACACCAAACAATCCGTGCATCCGTCTTAAATGGAGCCCTCACTTCCGGTGTTGCAACCGGCACTCTGCATCTCCCCGCGCAGCCCTCCTCGCATTCTTCGTTGCTACATACTGACGAAAACTAAAATTGCATATCGCAATGCGAAGCGGGCGAGGACTGCTTCGATGTTGCTTTTTACTGCTTTTACGTAGTGAACAAAACATTAAGCATACGTTTTCTCCTGCTGTGCGCCAATCGCGCATCTATTTAGCAGATCATCAAGACATGGTCGCTTGGATTTCAAGAATTATAAAGACGATATCATTTAAGATACTTGATTCACTCAGAATGGCGCAACGTAACCCAATTAGGCAAACACTATATTTAAGTGACTCACTTTATACACATCCAGCGCCCTAATTTGGTCACGCCTTAAAAAGCCAAGTGGACACAATATTACGCAGACCTTAGGGAGCACTCACTTTTTTGAACTTGTTAACCACGCTCGTGGTATGGCGTTTTGCTGCGAAGAAATGTTGCAAGATGAAATCAGTGCGCAGTATTTTGTGCTACTGATGCCTATCAAGTTCATTTTGTACTTACTAGCGTAGAATTATGAACCCTTGATCACACATTAACTTAGAGGAAATGCACTGTTTCTCATTTATCTTTTCCTACGGCAAGCAACATTTAAGGACCTAGCCGGCTGATTTATGGCGTTTCTTCCACGGAAAAGTAAAAAAAGCCATTTTCGGGGCGGTTCGTCTTCTGCTTCCCATAATCATTTGCTTTCTGTTAATGTAGGCATGCCTTCCTTATTCGCCTTTTGCCATCAATAATGGGACTTTTATGGAATTATTTCACTAGTACAAGAATATTTAAACTATGAACCCAGTGATCAGATCCACCCTCGGTGCCACAGCTGGACAGTCAGGTGGAAATGTAGAAGTTTTTGTGGGCACAGTACTAAAACTACCGCCTCGGGCTCGCCTTAAGCCCCAGCCATGTAGGGGTAGAAAGTATCGCCAACCGCGCAATACAGAACAGGCACATCAACATGCGCTCATTGACCGCTTCTTTTGTATAGATACACGATAGTATAGAAATCGCATTTACTGCTCAGCGACGCTTGCGCTCTGAACCCGCCATGCAATAGAACGCTCCTGAACCGGCGTTTTGCGCTTGAAGATGCAGAGCGCCGGCTTTACCGCTCGATAATCCATTTATTGCTTTTGCTATAAAGAATGTCTGAGGCCCTTCCCCCTTATGGCCCATACCCAGGCAGGGGATCGGGGAAATTTGCAATTTTCATTAGGCTACTCGAGATGCTGAGGGTGTTCTTGTGTGTGCGAAAACTTTCTCATCACCACTACCTAGATGACAATACCACAACGGCAGTAGTGGCCAAGTATATTTCCACGTACTATGGGAATGTGCCATTTCCAGCTTGTCTGTTGCCTTGATCTACCACATGGTTTACGGTCGCATGCTTTGTCCTCGGTGTCTTTTTGTTTTTCATTGTAGCGGTTGGTCGCCTGAAAACTCGTCATACTTTGGCTACATTCGTTGCTGAACTCACAGTAGTAAATTTCTCGGTGCCCTCATGGTTTTCTTTGTGTATCGGGGAGTGGGAGGACAGCCACATCGTTGCAACACTTGCATTTTGTTGCTGACCTTGCTGTAACTCCTCGCTTCAAAGCAATGTACACAGCTTCGTTGCCGTCAAACACCAGTAAACGCCATTCAGGAGCTGGCATATGTTGAACGTCTTAAGCAATGACGGCAATTAAAATTTTTGTCATGCCAACAATTAGGGGAAGAAGCTCGCTGCCCAATACATCGCACCCTTTGTGATTGGCCTTGGCCTGCACCGTAGCACTTCTTGTCACTCTGTGGCGGCAAGTAGTTATGTGAATACTTTTGCCTTGAGGTACGTGACACAAAGAGGACCGTGCGTGGTGTAGTGCGACTGAGACCTCTGTTCTGCGTAGCAATAATTGCGAGGAGTTGTTGAGATGCGGGAGTTTTGGGTTCTTCCCTACACTGGTAGACGACAAGGGTAGCAATGAACTTAGCGTCGATTCTGGTGAGGTTGCGATGACGATCGGAAAGAGGCAAACCAGAAGCGGAGCGTGAAACGAATCGCGCCTGCATCGAAAAAAATGTGAAGCCCCGTGTCTTAAATTCTTGTATTTGTAAAAAACATTTCCCGTTGAATGTAACCACCACAAAGACAAAGAATACCACCGGAGCATTTTTAGTTTACAGCTGTTTTCGGTCGCGTAAGGCTCCGAGAAAGTAAACGGTTGTTGAAACCATCAGTATACAGATGAGACCAGAATGCTAATTAATAACCAAGAAATTATAGCCGTTCGACACAATGTGAAAGCTGTCGGAAGTGCAGAGCAGTGATTCGTCATAATGGGGGGCAGCGCCGTTATCCGCTCACTGCTGACATCCAATGCATTCCAATTTCCCGCATTCGCAGTGCTCGCGCGCCACCTGCCTGAAACTGCACCAGCAGGAGTCTGTTGTTTTTGTGTTAGTTTCAATTTCGTATGCTGGAGCTGTTTTGCGTCATTCCTAACGCGTAATTTTTTTCTTGTACGGCTGGCGCCTTTCTGCGTCATTTCGAACGCGCCATTTTTTCTTGCGCGGCTGGAACCTTTCTGCGGCATTTCGAACGCGCCGTTCTTTTCTTGTGCGTCTGGAGCCTTTCTTCGGCATTTCGAACACGGGATTTTTTTCTTTCGTGGCCGCTTTTTCGTTTACTATCGTAAAAAGCAACCCAACGAGCGTTCCTAACTGAACTAAAGCGGTGGCTTCTGGTTATATACACAGATTCTGCCTGAAATGTATCTGAAGTTTCCTTTGCGCTAAACAATGGCGAAATGTATGACAAGCGCCTGCGATTCGAACGGTTATGCCTAGGGCAACCTCGAGGTTTTTCGAAGCCTCAGCGTGACTTCCTGACGCCGGAACAGAACGCTCTACTAGGGTCCGTTATCTAGCTGCGCCGCGTGATTCCGGCAGTCGCATCGACCGTTCGCGAGCTAAGACGACAAGGCGAGACCATAAAAACTCTATCGGTGTGCGATACAGGTGTGGCTCTATTCCTCAGATCCACGTCTTCAAAGGCATTTTGCACCGTTATTGTAAGGAGCTGACCATTAGGCGAGATATGTCGCATCATTGCAGTGAAAGTACTGAAAAGCGATGAGATGATAAGCGGTATGTGTGTGCTCAACTTCAATACCTCGACCACCGCGCAGCTTTCGAATGACGTCTTTTTTTTTTGCTTTGTGAAATGCTGCGTTGTCGTTTTTTCTATTCAAATGTTTCTCAATACGGCACCATCATTTAGGTAATATTTGGGCGAAAAAATTAGGAAAAGGAAAAGACGCTGGAAAAACTCTGCCTATAACTGGTACCCTTTGGAAGAAACGCTTCAAATTACTAGTAACTGCGACAGACATGGGCGTGCACTCAAGGAACAACTTTGTTTCATCGGTGAAAAAACAACGCCTACCGTGTTTTTTCGAAGTCCGGCTCTTGTGTTGGATTCTCTTGATTCCCGCATGAGTTGCTCGATGAACGCGGGGACGAGATGGTGCTGCTGCGGGTGGCAAAACTTTCACAGAATATAAAAAATGACTAAAAGGCGGAGTCACAGCTTTTTTACCAAATTTGGTAAATTTACCACATTTAGAAGGAACGCAAAAGTTGAATAGTTGAGATATTCTCATGTTTTGATTAAAAAGCTGTTTTCACCGAACCTGGTAAGAGATTTTAGGCCTTTATGTCACCAACAACCGCTACACATTGTACCGCACACTTCTCTTACAAGTGAGGTGAGCAAGAAAAATTACACTAAATGCAACTTTGGGGGAGCAGCGATGCAGGTGCAGAATTAGGTAGAAAAAAATTCAGTGGTAATAGAGTATGAAACGCTTCCATTTTGCTTTATTAGAACCAGACTTTATAAAATAATGGTATTGCGCGTGCGTGCTTGCGTGCGTGTGTGCGTGCGCCTGTGCGTGTGCGTGTGCCTGTGCCTGTGTGTGTGCGCGTGCGCGTGTGCGTGTGTGCTGTGCGTGTGTGGGTGTGTGCGTGCGTGCGTGTGTGTGCGTGTGTTGCTTGTGCGTGCGTATGTTGCGTGTTCCGTGTTGCGTGCGCTGCTTGCGTTCTTTGTTAATACAACTGTTGGAATTAGCGCGTTGTGCATGTCGACCCGCTTGTGCCTGTTGTCCAAGCACTCCAATTCTTCGTCGAACCATCTTGGTTCCTGGCCGCAGGAACGAAACCGTTTAAGTACATCGAGAAGTAATATTTAAAGCAAATTATGTTCCCTGATATCAGCAATATCTTTTTTCAAGTTGAAATATCTCACATGAAGCGTGACAAATGCATTACAACCACCAAAAATGGTACCTTATTAGCTGAGCTTTCATCTGTGCTGGGGATGTTACTCATGATCGACACAAGTGCCCACGAGAGGCTCACTTGCACAAAGTTGTTGAAAGTATTTTAGGGCCAAATGTTCGTAAAAGTGCTGACGCGACAAGGGGGTAATGAGGGAGGCAAGTTATGAGTAGTGCGTGTATTTAAGCAATAAATCTGTGGCCTACCACGCCTGCCCAAACTTCTGCCGCAGCAGACTCAAAACAACTCTCGAGTGAACACAACCTACGTTTAAACCTGGAGAGTTTACGTACCTGCAATCATGTCTTTATTGTCAGTGTGGTGGTCTTTTCCTGCGAACAAGAGAATTTCGCCGCCTTTCGTACCTCTTTTTTAGGTTATGTCCGTTCTGTTGCTAATAGCTGTATTTGTTATTATTTTAGTTTATACGTTTATTTATTCCTTTTTGTTTATTTAGTTATGAACAGCGAAGGCCTTTCAATAGACGGCAGCGCATCCCGTGGGCTTTAGGCGGACGATTACTTAAAAACGTTCCTGCAATCCCGTCCGTATTTTCAGTGTGAACCTCCTTTCCTGAATACAAGAGTAGATCACTGTCGTTACAATTTTTTCACACATATTGATTGCTAAATTTAATATTCTTGTAATCATTATTTACTGAATTCTTTAGATTCGTGTATTTATAACCATAAAAGGTTTTTCAATAGTTGAAAAGGCAAATTTAAAATATTCATGGTTTAACGCGCTGAGTTTACACTTGGTCTACGAGCCACAACGTCGTGGATGGCTACGGATTACATTTAACACCGGGGAGTGTTTTACGTACGCTGAAATCCCGACACGCTATCGTGTGCACGTTAGCCTCATTCGGAAAAAGCAGCTATACTTCGAAAAGCGAAGCCTAGAAGCAAAATCGTGTGTCTAGATTTCGGAGCAGGCTAAGAATGCTCAGGTGGCTAAAGTAATTAAGGATCTTGCAGCGCAGTTCCAGCATTAAGGCCAAAATATTGACGAATGCGTTTCATTCGTTTGACTAATTATTTATTCGACGCAACTCGTCGAGAGAAAGTGAAAATTTTCGCCACAACTACAAAATAACCACAAACGACTCTACAGGGATAGGTATTAAGTAATATGGCACATAGAAGGGAACACTCGTTCAAGCAGCTATTACCTACTTTTGCTCTTTATAATACGACCGGAACGAGGAAGAGGGGGAATTACACCAATTGTATACGTCAATAAATTCCTAGTTATGTCTAGTCATTGCAGCATTGACGGGCTAGTCAACACAACATCACTAGACAACAAAAACGCAACCAAAGACGAAAGACAAGGATGCACATAGACCCGCACCGTGTCCGTGTGCCGCCTTTCTCTCATCTGCGGTTGCTATATTTATTGCTCAGTTAGGTTGTATAGAGTAAACATTAGCGACAGTATTTCTTCGCAGAGCTAACATAGCATATATACTCTAGGTAAAAGAAACAGAAATACTAGCGAGGTTTTAAAAAATTGGCTCTAATCTACGCTGTGAAGGTGGCTGGAAAGCTAAGCTGTGAACGACCCCCACAATTCCACATGGGACGTCACTTGGATTCACACACAGGGATCTGGAAGTGTTAAACAAGACATTCTGCCAGCCGTTACGCGGAATTTGCGGGGGCGCCGTTCCCAACGCAGCAGCATCGGCCACGGCAGGGCGGCTCGAGCGGCGGCCGCCTCCGCTGTGGAGCGACCGTGCTTCGGAAGAAAGAAAACGGAGAGCAGCGTGTTTCGAAGGGTGAGACAGCGAAACTTAGCCATCCAGATGTGCTATCTCAGGGCTACACCACCGCGTGACAGAAGCGCAGACACCGAAACAATCCGGCATGTGAACTTGTTGATTCCCATTTGTACAAATTTCAGCTAAATAGTTTCCTACGTTTCGGAATTGCGAGACAGCTGACGGAACTACTTTAAGTGCTATTTATCAGAACCAGTTGCTCTATTCGTCTTTTGTAATACCTGCTAAAACACAACCGAATCGGTATTCAGCAATTCAGAAAACGCAATCCCATTCGTGACAAGCCGTGCGTAAGAGGGAGTGTTTCTCTAGCGGCCACATGTCTAAGTAGTCTCTACATTTGGTTTTGCCGCCCGGCAGACCAATCCTTAACGTATCTTTACCGTACGACCGCTTAATTCCGGCGGGTCCGGGTTACTAATGAGGGGCTGTCGATCAAGTTAATGAATCTGTGCGAAGTAAGCGCGCAATAGACGCGAAACTGCACCAAAACAGGCCCAACACTGTCGGTAAAGCACGCTACAAAGCCGATGGAAGGGTCCCGCTGACGCGCCGGCCGGAGTGAGCACGGGGAACACTGGTTACTAGCGCCGTATCGCCGCGCCACCTACACTGTTCTGTGTAACAGAAAAGAGCCCTCCACCTCCCCAGCCGCGTTGAGAGTTATTTGTCCCGCACGCCACGAAAGAAGCATTGGCTGGTAGAGTTAGAAAGCGTTTGCTTTATAATTAAAGTCAGAAGTATAGAGTTTACATGAGCGACCATAATTATTACTAAGTGACTACCCGCGCGAAAAATTGCTGAGTAGTATCTGAAGCTGTTTCAGACAGCAAGATAGAAACCACAGTTTACGAAGCCAAAGGGAGTTTCAAGTATGCAGTAATTACTTGGCATGGTGACGCTGTCTCCTGAAAAAAAAAAGCAGTGTATTCAATAAATAAAAGAACAAACGAAATTGCATAAATTAAACAACGGTTCGATCTAGCACTATTATCATGTCGTTAAGTAGGCAGAGGTAGTTGATGAAGGTTCCGAAGCACAAAGAACACAATTCTCATCAAAATATGTGAAACTTTTGCTAGTCAAAAGCTCATTTCTAGAGTAAGCCAACAATATCCGCAACGACGAAATAAATGATAAGCTCTAAACGCAGGCTTGCACTGAAAAACAATCGACGTATTTGCCGTGAACTGGCGATATCTACGGCGGACAAAGATGATTGTATATGACACAATCACTTTTTTCCTAGCATACGTCCTTCTACTCACGTTTCAAAGCAACCATACTTACTAATAAATCTCATATCTCGTACATCGCCACTTGGGTCTGCAAAAAATGACAGAAAAACTTTCGTAACGCGCCTACTGAGCGTCCTAAATGTTACTATGCTTCGTTATTCCTACTGCTAAAATATCTCACTGTCATCCCACAGTTTCCTTCTGGAACTGACCATTTCAGTTGGTACAAATATGCTGAACGGAATTTTCTTTTCCCGTACGTCAGCAAAGGAAAGCAAGCGGCATTTTCTCCAAATTTATCGTAAGAACTCTTCCAGATTATAGAATTTTAAATTCATAGTTTCCTTTTTGTAGCGCTTTTTCAACCGCTGAGGAAAGAGAAAGCATACATTGTCTTTCTGGTTTCAAACTCCTGTACTACCCTTTCCTCAACCTAATGGTTTTAGACTGCAGGGTTCTGCTGCAGCTGCCTCCAAAGATGGTGAAAGTGGGTGGCTTAACATAACTAAAGGTCTAACTGCAGATGGCCTTTTTTATAAAAATATTTAAATATTGATCATGTGAGTGGAAGAATCAGTAATTTTCAGATGGGGTTCTCAATTGTATCTAGACGAATTGTATTGTGTGAATGATCAAATATATCAGTGGTGTGTCCTTCAGAATGACAACTTTTACGTTCTAAATGAAAATGTTGCAGCAAGCAGCTGTTATCAGTTGCGGCTCCTCTTGTAAATCAACCACTCCTAATTATTTGTAACACCACCCAAATGTATAAATGGCTAGTGAATGTCGGGGGCCAGGGTTCCGTGCTGGATCGCTAAAATATAATGGTGAAGTTTGTTAATCTACCGATTCACATACATAAAATAACATTCTCGTTAATCGTATTCAGCGTGAACAATAAGACCAATGGCCGTCTTTAAATCTAGTAATAACCCGGAAACAACCCTCCAGTCTGTTTCTCTTACAGCATTCAGTCCAAGGTCATATTATGATTAACCGTGCGGAGAATACTGCGGCTTTTTCTGCACCCTTATCTCACTACCTGAACTTCCTTCTGTAATTTTCCGGTTCCAAGTTCTGTTATGTGGGTACTGCCACAAATTAGGAAGACAGGCTAATGTATATGTAATGGTATAAAAAATAAAACATTCCGCACGATCTCAACCGCTAGTTATCGGTACTTTTACCCTCACAGGTTCTTTAGGAAGGCCTAATTCTAATGGGAATTGCGGGGAACATTTGGATGCAGAGCGTACGTTGCTTAAATGGTCGCTGCAGAACAATTATGTTCTAGTGTACTGTCACAACAAAAGCAAAACTCCGCACCTTACATTATCTGCTAGACTCTAGTAGTGGGATACGCGTCACACTACAGTATCAATGGACCAAGCAATGCCATTTTTGTAGGAATGCCAGCAATGCCAGTTTTGTAGGAATCCATGATTAGTTGCTTCGTAGCATGACACTACTTACCGTCGCCAGTGAATTCGTGCAGCGACGATGATGCACGCGTTGCTGTAGTAAGTAGAGAAAATGAGGTTAATATCAAGACATATAAAAGACCGTTTTATGGCAATACGCGGGGATCTGGGCACACGTCGTAGTGTATTTTTTGTGCGCGGGACTGGGGACGTAAGCGGTGAACAGACATCTTCATCTTCACCTCTGCCGAACGTTGTTGGCCACACCGTTACAACATAATATTTGCTCACCTTTAAAAAAGTGTTTGGTCTGCAATTTCTTAAACTACTTTTGTTTTGTTGGATTACACAGTTCAGACTGGGATAGCTCGGTACCAGAGGAAAGCACCTAAATCCGTTCTGCCTATGTGTATAATGTACTGGAATATTCCAGTGTACTATACTGCCCGGCAAGATCACCTACCCCACCAGAGGGAAGGAGGCGGTTCCGAGCGACCCGCAAGGGCTTGCAACAGTAGGCTTGTATGATAGGCTGGGTTGCTTAGTGTACTCTTGCCGTTGTCATTGTGCGATGTCTACTGCTTGAAATTAACAATGCGCTATCACCTGTTTAGATGCTCGCTACATTATTCAAAGGGTTACAGGCAGCCCAACGCTTCCTTTAGGTAAAAACTAGTTAAACAATCACGAAAATGATAATTGTGGTAACGAGAGAACGCCTGCTTACCACTGTGCACGTGCCACTGCAGCTACAACGTCACTGCTTTTTGTAGAGTGGACATGCTTGCTTCAACACAATATTTGTTTTACGAATTTTGTGTGAGCGGTGTATGCGTTCACGGACACTGAATAGTCTAAATCTGCAGCAGTTGTGACCGGCAGATGCGTCCCTTATTTCAATACAAATGACTTTCCGTTAACTTCAGCATAGGGATTGTTCAGGTACCTAAGAAGTTTTTCATCGCTTCTGTCTTCTACATAGCACATGCACTAAAATCACTTCCGCACGCCTCTTTTCGACTTTACTACGTGTGACCAGCTGCTGAGCCAAATTGCATTATGCAAAATTGATCGTTAATTTACAACCACATTTAAATTTCAACCCATTGCATTGCCTAATGAACAATTTGCACACAATAATTGATGTGATCCACCCGTTGTTGCGCGGCCATACCATCACGACTCCGTAATGACCCCTTTTTCGCAAGGTACATTCGAAGTTGTATTTTAAAGCCATCAGCGCCACTGGCTATGGGTAATTTCTCATATGTTCATAAGAAAATATGGAACCTTTAAAGCTAGATGGCCTTCTTGAAATACTCAAAGACCTTCTGCCGAGGTCAATCCCCTTCCTGGGCATTGTGTTGCTGTAATCGCTTTGTGAATGTGAAAAGACATTCTGTCGAGATCAATTCCCCTCATGTATATTCTGTTGCTTTAATCGCTTCGTGGGTGTGCGTGGTGTACGTGTAGGTTTTCACCTGTAGCAGCAACGAAATAGAATTATGGAGGTTCTGGCTCTAAGTGCAGCGAATTCTGCAAGCCAATGTGACTTTTTCTACTACGCGAAACAGGCCAGGAAATTGGTTTAAGACACCCATTTATGCCCTCTAATTAGCGAAGAAAAATTGCTAAATGTTTTAAACATTGTGGTTGGTATTTTGGAAGGAGAGAGCAGGAGAATTTTTGTGCGGGACATTGCATCACCCATGGTCACCAAAGAATTGTTTTTGGTCTCTTCGGAAAAACAAACGTTTTTGTAGCGAAAGCTACACTACGCTATCTCGGGCGCTCTTCGCGGGTTGACCAGTTTTGACCTTGAGATCCAGAGGTCAAACCAACCCCCTTCCGCAAGCTCCCGGCACGGAGCACCGGCCCGATGGCGCGGAGAAATAGGCAGCAGGGAGAGATTGGATTATTCTGGGATGAAACCAGCACCAACCTAAATAAAAACAAATGAAGTGGAACGGAAGAACCGCCGCTGGTCTAAAGACTAGTTTAAGATCAAGAAGGGTGAATATAAACACTCAACACAAAACAATAAAAAACACTGCGCATCAGCAAAACAAGTTTACAAAAGCCACGATGATAATGCAGCTAGATATACACCGGCTACAGTCCAGTCAAGGCCCACGCAGATATGCAATCTCTTCGGGATAAAGTCACATGCTTGCTTGGCTGACACACTTGTCTAGCTCTCTCTACAATAGGAACATCTTCCATAATTTCGCGGGGAGTTTGTTCCCAGTGCCTAAATAAAATGTCAGTGGCAGCAAAATTAGGCTTGACATCCGCGGCATTTAGTACACTGTGAAGAAAGGTGGGATAGCGGGGGGGAGCCTTTAATGACAGTTCGTGCTGTCTCAAATGCACGTTGATACAACTTCTGTTTAGATTTTTTTGTCTTTGTTTGGGTGCGCACTGGTTTCATCCAAGAAATATGACTTTCCAACTAGTCAATATTGCAACACCTCTGGTGAGAGACAGACGCGGAGGAAACGGCGACATGCTTGGGACCTGTGTCGCCGTTTGGTGGAGGCGCCTGGAACGGAGCAGCGGCCCGATGGCGGGGAGATATAGGCGAGGAGGGAACGGAGACGTTCGCGGAGGAGGTATCGCCACATGGCGGAGGAAGGCGAGGAGACCGCCGCATGCAGCAACGATAGGCGCGCGCCACAAAGGAAGGCCAGGAGGCCACGTGCGGCGCAGATCCGGGAGCAATGAAGGAAGACGAACACCCAGCTGTGGTCGCTCGTACAGCGCCAAGGCTTAAAAACACCGTGATGCGAAAAAAGGTGATTAAAAAGCAGTGTATTGATTGTAAACATGTCTGTATGTCATTGCGAAACCACACTTTGACCACACCTCGACAATGAACCCAGCCAGGGCAGTGAAGCTTTCGGTATCAACTACTGTTAACCAAAGCTAAGCCACAGAAATTTTTTTCATGACAAATGAGTGGTGCTATGAAGGGGCTGGCTGAAGCAACTGACTGCTTCGGTGCAAAACCAAATGCCTCAAAGCGAATGACTCCTCCGTTCAGTAATTTTGCAATCTTGCATCAACGAGTGCTTAAGGGGCCAAGAAGATAACATACACGTTCGGTTCTTTACAAGGACCGCTTTGTCCCTATAACAATTATACCAATTTTATCACAAACTTCAGTGAAATAATCCAGATATCAAAGAAAATATCAAGCAGGCGGGACTCCCCAGCCACTTTCAGGCGCTTTCTCAATGACGTCAGAGTCTTGCGATATTGGCCGCCACCAACCTAAGCCACAGCCCTGCATCATGCCTGGACGACCTTCTAGTTGCGTTTGAGCGTATTATTGGAATGCTAACGGGCACCTAACACACTGATAGCTGCTTTTATTGTTTCCCTTTATTGCGTACCTGCTGCCACTATTCCGTCTATGTTGATCTAGTGAACTATGAACATTGCCATTTTTCGAATAATTTATAGAAATCGCCAAATAAAAAAGTTAGTGTGCATAATAATAAAACAGAAAAACTAGCCCTTAGCGAGGGCTAGCTTTTTAGTTTCACAAGGTTCAAGTTTGTCTTCGTGGCCCTTTTATAGTTCCCAAACGCGCTTGGTGAATACGCCAACCAGGCGGCGCGGCAAATTTGTTCTGGTCTTGACAATACCAGGTGCTTCAACGCCTTTCTTCGTGTAGAGTAATAGCGCCATCGACTCTTTGCATTGCACGAAGATTGCCACTCACCTATTCCGATGAGGCCGAGGACGAGAAAAACGGAGGACAGGGCGAGGACGAGATGCACGCGCCACCACTGCGGCTGCTTGTTTTCTGTGCTGGAGCCAGAATGTAATGCCATTAGAAAAGGAAACGCGTTGTGATGCCCCGAAAGTATGATTTGAAATACCCAATAAAAACCAGCTGCTAACGCTGTTATAGATTGTTGGGGGAAAACGCAGGAGGAAACACAACCAAGACAATTGATGGACGCTTGAGTTTAACACAAAAACTATGCATGACAAACCACGCTTAGTGTTACTTACCCCTCTATGTAGCCGGTGTTTCTGCTGGAGATTTTACTTTACAGCCAACGAAGGTATTTGGCTTTAATTGCGTTGTTATTGCTGACTAAGGCTAAAAATTGATAGTTCAGACACATCTATATTCTTCGTATACTAATTTAGAGTATGTTCCAACTGAGCATATTGAGCTATTGCTATTCTTAATTTATGTTATAATTACTGTGTCGATGTTATTGAAAATACTCATAAGACATTCACGTTAGCCGGTGGTACAATTACTGCTGAATAGTTACAGCTAGCCCAGAAAGTCACCACTCTTTATAAAAGCATTACAGTCGTTTCAGTTTCAAAACCTTCCCTCTCTTACACATGCCATTTGAAAGATCCACGCAGCGGGTAGCATTATTTCTCTAAATTCGGCAGTAGAGGCGACGTCTCACTGCCGCACTTTTTCTTGAAGTAACCCCCCCCCCCCCCCCCCCTTTTACACTAGCCAGACCGGCAGGCAGGAACGCAGTAGCAGCGCGTTCGCACCAATTTTTTCGCCACTCACAAAATGGTCCATTTGACCTACCGAAAGCCATATAAGGCGGCGAGCGCTGTTTTACCTTTCTCCGTGGTCCTTCTGCACGCTCTGACCACGTCCGGCTGCCCTCCGATCAACAGCGCCGCGGCGCGGCCTCCCTGGGCAGCGTCAAGCTCTCCCATAGCGTGACGGCGAAGTTTTGACCAGAAAGGCATTGAAGGACTCTGGTAATACCTAACAATTTCCTTCGAATGTTCGGCAAAGAACTAATGGATCAAAAAAGGACCGGCGCCTATACCACATTTAAACACGTGAAAGTAGACGCCAGCGAGGTTATTCTTTAGGTCCAACCAAATTTAGGACCGCATGGTTGAGGCTCACGCTTTGTCGTATAACGGGATAGTGAAAACATACGTTAGGCCATGACGTGAACAACCATCTTTCGGACGTACGTAGCATTCACTGGTAGCCTGCTTTAAGCAACAATAACAGTGCTTACGGCATCTAAGAAACCACACTTAGCAGAAATTCTGGTAATCACGACCTATTGCCGACATTATATGGTCTTTTTGAAAAGTTAGCAGACCGATCTTATGAGCACAATAATTATGATATAGCCCAACTACACCTTTAATGAAACGGCCAACACCATTTTTTCTCTATTATGAAATGTTAATGAAAATACCATTAGGATGAGACAACTACCACTTTAATGAAACTTTAACTACCAGCACTGCCATTTTTTGCTCTATGATAAAATGTTAATGAAAATACCATTAGGCCTCGTGAGTGCTACATACAGAACATCTGCTGTAACCACCTGTTATACCGTGTACCGCAAATAACGCAAGTAAAAGGATTTCCGGTTTCGTTTTCATACCACTGCTACATTCGTTCTGTTTTTAGGGGCAAATCATCTTAGAGCTCTTGCTTTCGCCGTCTCCTGTCGTCTCATTAGGTCACGGTACTGACACACAGGGTAACTCGTTTTTCAACACCTCGCACTAGAACGTAAGGCTTACTAAACGAACACTCCAGGACAGTAGTTTTCCAACGCCTGCTACGTTTCATCTCCATAGAAAAAAATCCCGGCTAAAAGAACACACCTGTAGCCTCGTTTTCCAACGGCTCGTGCAATAAAACGCAATGTGCAGCGGGTGACACGAAGACAACTTACGGCCTCTCTATCATTTATTTGCATAAATCTTGTTCAGCGGAAGAGAGGGCACCACCGCCTCAGCAAGCTCACGATTGCTCCACCCACCGGCACTCCTCCTGCGCCCAATCAGGAGGCGGCGTGTGGCAAGAAAGAGAACGCTTTGAATTCACTTATACACTCCATGCTTCGCCCCTCCCCAGGATTCACATGAACAAGATCACCGGGGATTTTTTCGCCCTTCCATTTCAAACCAATATCAGTGCGCAGATAAAGCTCTGAGTAAAACGATCTATTTTTTAGGTTTTGGCTGGGCTTCGAGGCCACCAGCGGTCACACAGGGAGGGTTGTGGTTTTGGCAATGCCCATTCGCAAGGCTCACTAGGGTACTTAAATCAGGCCTAGCAAATAGACTTGGCCTAGAAGCTTCTAAATAAACTCACGCTTCAGGGCTGGGAGCGCCTGGTGCAAGTATTGTAGTGGTAGTGATCATGTCCACGCTTGATTCTTCTGCAAAAAAATAGACAAGAATAATTTTACTGCGGTACAAATGGGACTGCCTTCGTGTTGGCGGCACCTCTGTAGACAAGGTACCAAACAGACTATGTTTGGGAAGTCTTTTCTGGAGAACTGCCTAATACATGAAAAATGCCGTTTATGGCACTTTGTCACAGGGTGCCGTCTATGGCTATCCGCACTTTCTCAACGCACCCTATCGACATTCTTTTATAAACTGACTTTAAATGATAGAAAAGATTGAAGGCCGCAGATACACTTTCGGTCTTCCTTCGGATTTCCGCAAAGCCTTTTATTCCGTGCAGCACAAGATTCTTCAATAAAAACTTGAGAAGTGCAGCGTACGAGGTGCAGCTTGAAATTAATGTGTAGCTATTTAAACAACCGAACGCAGCACGCACTTGATAACGATACTCTTTCAGGTAATTTAGTTATCAACCACGGTGTTCCGCAAGGTTCCCTTCTGGGGCCACTTTTATTTAGCGTATATATAAATGATATTTGCAAAATACAGAACTACCCCGATAATACGCCTTTCAAAGGACCGCGCGAAGGCGTCGTCTGAGGTTGTATGATCGGGGTGCGGGTAAATACCGGCCTAGTGCACGGTCTTACGCGAGAGGTGGGCTAAGAAGTTATTTAAACTACCATATATAGCGCGTTCTCGCGTGATTTGCGAACCTTTAGTTCAAATGCTGTTTTTAAAAAACGCCTTTTTTATGGCTCCCTCCCCTCCACGCCGTGCAAGGTAGCCCAACAGCCAAGCACTGGCCGCAACGCGAACCCAGCGCCGCCCGGCGCTATTTTTAGCCCGCGCCCCGTGTGCGCTAGATGAGGCGGACGTGGTCGAGTAAATTGAGAGGGGAAATGCGAGTGTGAAACTGTCAAGGCCAAGCGAAACGAACGATAGTACCAGACGGCGGTGGGAAAAAAGCGGCAAAGAAAGGACCGGAGTCACAACGCCGCTTTGAAAGACACTCATAAGCAGAGAGCAGAGAGAGGGAGAGAAAAAATGCCGTGAAAGGAAGAAACTTGGATCGAGAGTGCCAGGAAAGCGGGTGTTCCGTTCGCCGTGGTGTTGCGCCGTACACGTTTTCGCGTTCGTCGGCGGCTCCATGGGAACTTCAAATTCTCTGTACGCCAGCCACCTGAACGTTGACTTCTCGTGGATGGCGCGTTGGCCTGCTGCTGCTGTTTCGGGCCGTCGAAGGTTAACGCGCGCACGCGAGTACCCGCCTGCTTGCTTGCGTCTGGTCATGAAGTGGTCGGGCCCGTCTGCCGACCTTTAAACATCAAGCAGCGTCAGACGTGGATTAGGAATCAAAAAAAGTCACGACGAGGCGGCGAAATTTCGCTGCCTCGTCGTTTTCCAATCTTTTAGACCGTTAACGGTCTAAAAGATGGGAAAAACGCCGATTTTACCGCGCCAGGGTCAGTCGTATGAAGCGGAACGTGTGTACCTGAGCTTCATATGATCGGGGTTTTTATTGCATTGTTTCTATGGGGAGTTTTCCGGGACCGCGCTGATGCGTCGTAAGAAGCGGGTCGTCGTGGGTCCTGGGGACGTATCAGCGGGGTTCCACTGTACTTGAATTACCGAACCTTATCATGTATCAAGACTATACTGTCAGGAAGCCAAAGACGACGCAGTTGTCTCGAAGGAAAACAAGTTTATTGGAGCGAACTTGCGCTCCCTTAACAACTCAAAGAATACACAGGCGGCGACGCAGCAGTCAACAAAGTGACGTATGCTGGCGAGCGTGAGCGGGTCGAATAACGCGGCGTCTGCTCTGCACGCTTTTATTGTTCGGCGCGAGTGTTTCTCGAACCGTCGATTTACATCCAGAACATTGTAGATAAAAGAAGATTATTCTAGGCTGCTGACGTTAGTTAGAAACGCTCTCCCTATCAAAAGAGAAAGAAATAACACGCGCGGCATACAAATAAAGAATGGAACATGCGTTTCCCTTGGCACACAGATAACACAGACCGGCGCAGCCGGGCGGTAAAAGCAAAACATAAATAAACAAACCCAATGCATGGTTCGCGGCAATACCAATGCATTTTTTACTCTGACGTCTGCTACAGAACTCGAAATAACGGGAAACTCCTGCTTAAACAAGCTAGCCATGTGGCTAGAAAATGAAATAATTTTAACCTTATCAAAAACTTACTTCATTATCTTTAAACCAATTAACGTCAATATTCATGAAAGTATAAATGTTAGGTTCCGGAGCACAAAATTACAAGTTCCACAAATCAAATTTCTTAATATTTGGTTCAATGAAACCCTGCCATGGAATGTTCATGAATCGAAGGTTATTAAGACATTAAGCAAGACTGTGTTTATACAGAATCGCAAACCTTCTGCCTCCATGGTTGAAGTTGGAAATGTATTATGCCCTCTTCTATTCCAAATTCTCCTACTGTTTATTGGTCTGGGGCACTACAACTGGTTCACACTATCATAAGCTGTTCCTCCTTCAGAAAAAAGTTTTGCGTGCAAAAAAAGGCCATCACGGCGAGCCGATTGATCTGCCCACACATCCTCCATTTAAAAAATATAGAATCCTAAAATTCAATCATAATCTCCTATCTTCGCCTGCTTCAGTACATACACCAAAACCACTTAAATCCCTCCCTTCATGAAACTCGAGGAACTAAATACTACCTGCGTACTCAAAAAAAGACCGTACCGAAACTTCGCACAAACTATGGCAAACAAATTATGCAGTTTCAAGTGCCCGCAGCTCTTAACCTGCTTCCGCTTGATTGGGAATATGAGACATCTCAAAGAAATTTCTCGAGATGTGTTACGAAATACTTGATCAAATGCAATCCAGAACGTCTCTGAGGCCGCTGTGAATTCATGTGTTTTTCAGTGTTTTTTTTTCTAGGAGATTTGCTATGCCTTGCTTATTTTTACTGTTAGGCGTGTACAGGGCTACACTTCTGTATTCTCAACCCTTCATTTGTGCATTGCAGTGTTTGTTACTTTGGTCTTTTGTTATGCTCATTATTTTTATTTTTTACTCTTACGCGTGTATAGGGCTACACAAATGATGTACTCTCAACCTTTCCTCTGTGCGTTGCAGTGTAACTTCTTTGGTCTTTCTTTGTGTATATGACTGTGTGAAGATGTACTGCCTGTTTTGTAATGATGTGTTATCGCGCCTTTTCTATCTATTTGATGTGCTTGTTCAGTAACGGCTTCTAAATGGCTTTTAAACTGCAATGGAAACTTGTCAGGCCTCGTTACCTTTTCTCTCTGCTTTCCTCTTCCGCTTCAGAAAGAAACAAAAACTTATAACTTCAAACGAACTTCAAATGGACTTCAGTCGGTATCCTCCGTTCCTGAGTTGCTGACAGCAAGTTACGGTGCAGCAAACGTTTGTGTACTGACACCTTTTCCTCGTCTGATGTGAAAGTTAGAATTAAGTGTTTATTCATTTATTCAATGAATCGGTCAAGCAATCAACCAATCGATCAATTAATTTCTTACTTGGTAGCAACAACAGCAAAAACACCAGTGGCAAATAAAAATACCCAGGGAAGAAGGCCTGGCGAGGACTGTGCCGCTAACGTAGCAAGGTGCAGAAAAAATATATTACCTACATGAAAAGGGTAACAAATTTATAAACACAGTTGATACCTTACACAGTAGTTATGCTTTATCAGCACAGGTGCGAAGACACAATTCAATTCGAAAATATACGAGCTCCAAGTAAACGATCAATGGAGCAAGAAAACTAAAAAAATTGTATACAGATTATTACGCAAGTTGTGGGAATCGTGGATAACCACGACTCGTGATCCTGAGCCGGCGCACGCTTCGGGAGAGACGCGTTGCGCTGAAACCGATCCAGCGCTACACTGGTTCGTCGGCGATTTAATTGCGACAAAAAAGTGAATTATAAATTCTGAGCTTTACACTTGTTCCTCGATGTAAATGCAAGTTTGCAAGAAACACCGTCCTTCCGCACACTTTTGGTGAAATCACGGGAATGTGCGCATTCCACAGTGGGTGTTTTTGAAATATCACTCCAACACTTTTTTCGTGACCTTCTGTTTCTATTTTCGACATACCAAGCATGAATTCTCCACCCAGCATTAATTTTTAGTTTTTTGCACTGTAAAGAACGCCCTTGCTGATATTTATTTTTAACGAATTGCAGAAGCTCAAACGGTAGTGTGTTTAATGCACGATAATTTTGTACTATCTTTAGAGGTAAGAAGTAAGTTTGTGCCATCAGCATAGATGATGAACTTGATTGATGAAGTAATTCTGGTTATATTGCTTATATATAAAATGAAAAATAATGGCCCGACGATGCTTCCACGAGGTACCTCGGCTGTAATAGGTTCAGTTTCGGACAAAGCCCGGTTTATAGCAATAGTTTCGCATTTGAAGTGAAGATACTATGAGATGAAAATAAACAAAACACGCCTACAACCACAATGATCAAGCTTTCCTATCGGCTTCGTGTGAGTCATCCTATCGAACGCTTAAGAACGCCTACCAGTCAACCAAGTGTTTATAATATAGCTTCTAAGGCGTTTAAAATACACTGTTTCGTTAGAAGAGCTGACTCGTTCGATAGATTTTTCCGGAACCTGAATTGTGAGCTTGTTATAGAATGTTTGTCAAAAAAAACATATTCGCTTATATATTATTTTACTCATCATTTGGAGTACACCAGCAGCAAAAATATAGGTAGGCAATTCGGGAATTCGTTCTTCTCACCCCCTCCTGATACAAGGGAGACTTTTTCAAGCTGCACGAGTATATTTATTACTATATTTTTATGTTACTGCTAGACTTCCCTGCATGGAAGGATGAGGTGCCAATGCGGTAAGGGTAAATGACGACAGGCTCGGAAAGATAGTCTGAGGTACAGACGTAAAGACGCAACGTAAGATTCAGATGGGGCAGTTTAGTGATCAAAATGAACCAAATGTGACGTGCACCTAGATGGGGTCTCGTATGGGATAGTTCCATATAGGATACTTAAATCCCGAATAGATCTTCCTAGAGCCGTCACGACCTTGTAATCAAGCCTGTTTATTTATTGTCCTGTCAGTCTGACATTCCATCTCTCGCCCGTGAGATTCCTTTCGCATGTAGGTGAAAGCCCGCGCTTCCAGCCCATATCGGAACATTAGTTAAACTGAAGTAAACATTGGTTGCGCACAGCACCCAGACCAAACATTAAAAAGCCAAACTCTGCATTTAACGAAGTTCAGGGGAAGTCGCGAATTATTTCGTTATGACGATGACTTCAGCAAAACCGAGTTGGGCATTTCTTGGTCACTTAATTCCATAGGTCGAATGATATATTGCAGCGACCCTCCATGAAGCTTTATGCGGCGACGTATTTGGAAGTGGTAAATGGCTCCAAAAATTAATTGCGGACGCCCCGTATGAAAATAAACCATGAAAATTTTAACTGA